>CM059270.1:8944563-9132063 GCA_030347295.1 Setipinna tenuifilis | reverse complement strand
ATTTCTTTACGCAACCCTTATTCAAGGATTTCTCATCTCTCGTACTTGATGCAGATGCAGATGCAAGAAAGTGCATTACAGCACAAAGGCGGCTGAATAAAGTTGAGCGGTGAATTTGGTGAATGAAATGAGGAGGTGAGAAAGAAATATTTGGCAGTATCTTTTGCATGCAGCACCGCCGGTGCATCTTAATTGCACCATTCTGACATCAGCAGTGTGGTGGCTCTTTCCCTGCAGCGACTCAGTTGCCTCTCTATCACTCTCTCTCTCTCTCTCTCTCTCTCTCGCTCTCGTGCTCTCTTTCTTACTGCAGCAACTAGCATGGTTTCCCTGCTGTTCTTGGCCTACTGCTGCTGGTGGTCTCGATACATTGCTCTCACTCAGACTCGCCTTTGGACAGAACCTTTGATTTTAAAATGGAGGCAGAACATAAACCTCACACAGAAGTCTGATCCCTGACAAACCAGTCATCAGCTTTAAGATCTCGTGACCATTTGGTTGGGAGCTGACAGCATGTTTGATAGCTGCTGTGCAGGTCTATGGTTTCTACGGGTCTGTCGATTTGTAATTGTACGAATGCCAGGATAGCCTTAGTGATAGTGGTAGCTACCCAACTGCAGGCAATGCATTAAGGATGCTTTATGGGTCCTTATATTTTTACTGTCTGCATAGCTCACCGTCCCTCGTGGCTCGTAGCTGTCTGTCTTTGTACGTGCCCTTACGTTTCCGTACGCGTGTACAAATTTAGGCACATATCAAAGTCAAAAAAGTAGCAGGCGGGTAGCTTTGGTCAAATGAAAGGCAGACAAAATAAATGCATGCTTTTTACACCATTGACCTCGCCACGCTCCACTGTGCAATGCATCTCCATTGAGATATGCTGCAGTGGTGGACCGACCATCCGTGTCCTGTGCTGACTTTGACATGGGTGGAAAGAAAAAAAAAAAGCCCTTCACAAGCAAGTTTCGCCTCCGTTGGAAGTGCATTTCGGTAATGACATCTCCGTCGTTAAATAAAACATCCCACGGAGGGCCCCCTTGCAGGCGGCCCTATCGCATTACCGCCAGCCTCTGCTGGCCTCACCTAGTGCCTGCCCTCCTCTGCCTGCCCTGCCTGCCTGGAGTTGCAGCGTTGCAGGGAGCTGCAGCTCTCCTCTGGCCACCACACCGCATCCGCACCGCGAGCCTCCGGGATACGTCACCACTTCCTGCCCCTGTCACTCCGATTTCACAGCAGTGCGCCAAACACACACACACACGGGGT
The DNA here is from genome assembly GCA_030347295.1 of Setipinna tenuifilis. Lineage (NCBI taxonomy): Eukaryota > Metazoa > Chordata > Actinopteri > Clupeiformes > Engraulidae > Setipinna > Setipinna tenuifilis. Next base: position 9,130,800 of record CM059270.1, on the reverse strand, counting down.
CAACGGCGCAACGTGGGGAATTAATCAAGATAGCCAGTTGGCCTGTGTAACATTCACTCTGAGGCCATCAAGATACACTCTCTGTGGCTTAAATAAGGTAGCTGTTTATGTACTTGTGGATGAAAGTAAAAAATTCATATTGTTAAAAAATCACTTATGATTGAAAAATAAAATGTAATGATTTTCTCAGCCCCCTCACCAGTGTGTGTGTGTGTGTGTGTGTGTGTGTGTGTGCAGGTGCAGGGCCCTCACTTCCAGCGCGATTATCCCGCTAGTCGACTGATCGAGTCAGGAAAGATAATAGATGTATTGATTTCTGTCGGCAGCAGATTGTGTGCGTTAATTATTGGTCCGGCCCAGCTCTTCACGTGTGGTCAGTTGGGTTTTAACGGCTCCAGAAAGCCCATGCCTCTCATCTGACACGTCCAGCTGCTCTCCTGGCCAAACGCTAAACCCTGGACCTCAAGGACCTGGAGTAGCTTGGCCTTTCACTGACAGATGAAGAAGAATTATTCAGTTGTTTAGTTTTCTAGGTTTTTTTTTGGGGGGGGGGGGGGGGGGGGGGGTTGTTAAAAGCAGAGGAGGAATATGTTTGCTAGTGGCTGGAAGTTGGTGCACTATTAAAAGTGCTGCTTTGAACCAACTTTATTGTAAAAAGTAGGCAAGCGGCAGCGTGGATTTGTTTTGTTTTTTTTTTACAACAGTATAACTGAACAATGCCTGGTATATTCATAATGCACCTACATGCCATTGTTAAGTTACACCAATGTCAAAAAAATCTATGCCACATGTTTACTTAATTTTAAAACAAATTGGTTTTCTTCTTCCCTTTCCAGTGCAGCGAGTGGGTTAGTGCGTTCACTCTGGGAGCCGGCTCCTCCTGGATGACCTCATTCTCTGATGCTGGGCAGATTTCTCCTAGCGCTGGCACTGCTGCAGAGTTGATCAGAGTCAAACGCTAACCTCATTCTCACGAGGCACTTTTAAAAGCTTCACAGTAAATACCTGTGAAAAGGAAAAGTGCCACAGTGTCAGGATTACGAGCCCTGAGACAAATTCAGTTAGCAGCATTATTTGGTAGGACATGTGGGTGTCTTTAAACCTCGGCATCAGAGGCCGTGAGACCTGCATGTTTTATTAATAGCCCGGATCTGACATTTCTTTGGTAGATATTTTATCAAAAAAAGGAACAAGACAAAATAGCCCTGGATCTAATCATTTGACATTATTTGGTGTGACACTCTTTAAAAGTCTGTTTAAATAACAAACACTTTTTTAAATGTTAAATGGGAATGCCTTGCATTAGGCCAGCGTTTCTTTTTCCACACTGCACTATTAACTGTGATGAATGAGACAGGTATGGACAACATTAAGATTTATGTTGCGGTTCAATGTAAACCTGAATCAAGTGGAGGAGAATTTGAATTTGTGTATAGGTTTGTGTGTGTGTGTGTGTGTGTGTGTGTATTAGTTTGTGCATCCGTGTATGTTTTGGAAGTTGCAGTTGCAGTGATCACTCTCTCTCTCTAGAGTTAAGTTAAGAGCTGCCTGTGTTTAAAACAACTGTGTGGTTGGGGGCTCGTCCGGGATGTCAGAGCCAGAGGGTGTCAGAGGGGGTGAGAAACAGCTCCCCTGCACTGCCCTCCATCTCCCCCAGCATTAAGCAGATTTCTGGAGCGGCCCCATGATGGATGGGCCGCCCGTGGAGTGGCTGCACTTATGTGACTCCCTGCTTTATGCCAGAAAATTAGTTCTGACCCCCCTGAGCTGCCAAAAGCTTGTGCACACATTTTTTTTCTCACAGCGTCTGGGTTTAGTGTAATGAGCAACTCTGCTCGATCTGCAACAGTGGATCTTGTCACTAAATTTTTCACTAATGAAGCTTTTTTTTAGCATATCATTGCCTATGATTTGTAGGAGGAAATACCAAAATTCGGTTGCCTTAAAATGATTGAAATAAGACATGGTTCACGTCAGACTGAAGGCATCCGGTGGTACCCCTTCACCCAGATTGCTTCGACACGTGACCCTTAAAGAGGCTAAAAGAAATTAAATGAAACGTTGGCTTAATTTATCACGAGCACGGGAAAGGAGAGAGCACCATAACTCACCTCAACCTGCTCTCGTCAGGCCTTGTCATTCGAACAAAACCTAAAATGATGACTGGATCATTTCCCCCCCACCGCTAATTTATGCTCCGCAGTCCTTTAAAGTGTTACTGACTGACTGCAGTTGCACATAGTATGGGACATCCTATCCCTACATACATATTATACATTTCCCTTCCCGGAAAAAGATGCTCTCGGATTGCATGTTGTCATGAATTCATTTTTTAAATGTACAATTAGAAACTCATTTATTTGGAGGAGATCTGCTGACCTATGCTAAAAGTGCCTCGCTGGGGGGGGGGGGGGGGGGGGGAGCGCAGCACGGACGCTGTAGGCAGAGCAGATCTGTTCCTGAAACTGTTCCTGTGGCTGCTGCTGTCTCATGACCTTCTCACACCCTCTACAGCACGGCTGTGGCGTAGCACAGTGAGCGGGGGATGACACGGGGACAAGCTTGGGTAATACTCTTTTTAATTTATTCTGACCCTCTCCTGCCCTCAGATTTGAGATTGAGACAATAAAGGGCAAAAGCCCTCAACTGTGTAATTTTTTTTTTGTCACACAGGGTGCTCCAGGGGGTAAGTTGCAGTAAATCAGTTAAGATATTTCTCATAATAATACTATTTTATGCTCTTCTTTTTTACAAATCACAAAAAAAACTTGGAAATGTTGCAATAGATGTATGATATTTTATGACATTTTATGCAGTATACTAACAAGGTATATATGTATGCTTTGTATGTAAGAAGGTATGGGTTTATACACGCTTTTGTATACACACCAATCTCACACTTAATCCAAAACCAAAACGATGTGTCTTGTAAAGATTTTCCCCAGAAACAAAGGGAAAATGTAACGAATCGTTGTCAAAGAACAAAGGAGAGAATTACAGAAATTGTGAGGTGAGTGAAAGTAAAACGGTTTTGGAAGACATAGCTTTGACCTCTATTAAAGTGCGGACTCTCCAGGGCTCAGCACTGAGGCAGTGGCATATAGATGAGTTCAACCATGGGAACAGATAGGGGTAAATGCAGACATTTAGCGCATTACAATTATACACAGTCACAATCCAAAGAGCCCATCCATCTAGTGCCTTTTGTTTTAGGGCTTTACCTACGAATCTAGTGTGCAGTGTCTAAAACCCTCCATCTGTATGGCTTTAGATCATTTTAAATCAGGCAAGTGCATTGGGTTTAGCATTCTTTTTTCCCTGTCCTTTCTTGGGTCCAAAAATTCACATTTCGCATGGTAAGGAACCTCAGGAAAAGATCTGCTGCTTTGCGGAACACATCAAGAGAGAACACTTTGCAGTACAACACTTAAAGGGACAGTGCACCATTGCCTGGTATGACCCAGGAGTAATGCATAGGAGTAACTGTGTCAAAATGAATTATCGGCCTAATAATAGAGGAAAGGGCTACACATGTTCCCTCACACAAATGCAAACGTTCACCACAGCATATTTGCATGCATGTGATCTGGTGTTTTTTTTGGCTCTCTCCTGATAATTCTATATGCTTACCTATGAGTTACGGAGCCCATATGGATGCACTGCAGGCAGTGAGAGCTGAGGAAAAGAACAAAGAGCAAGCCCATATGAAAACATTAATGTACTGGCATTTCATTTTAGGATGAATTAAAAGTAAATAAGATGAGTGCACATGCACTATTACTGCACATACACATGTAGGCTATAGGTTCATATATGCTGACTGTGCACTATTATACTACTGTACTACACTGTAATTTTTATGTAATCTATTTTTAATTTTTCTACCCTACCTTATGAAGTTCTGTTTCCCTTCATAGGCTTACTAGATATCATTGTACTTTTCAGAATTTTTATCGTTCTAATAAGGGCATTCATATGTTTATGTGGACATGCATTTTACATGTGTCAATTATTAGTTAATAGTTCATTTGAATTAAGGTGAAGCTCCTATTCTAACAGACAGACAGACAGAAAGAGAGATATATGAAATCCTTTATACAATGTGCTGGCCTATTATTAGTGTTACACAGAAATCTACCGCACCCTTAACACGCATTTAGACGCATTTTAGCATGCCATACACCCAGACTATTCTACAGGAAGTGTGGTTTGGTTGTAGCACCGAACAGTTGTTTGTTACCCTTGCTGTGTATTACGATTTGTGCTATAGCACACTATATAACCCTATAGTGTTCCCTATAAAGTGGGGTGGCTTAAATCACATTGTAAGCAATAGCTGAAAAAATGTTTTACTAAAAAACTGAGATTTGTTTAATTTGACGTAAGCACATTACCTAAGCTGATTATGATTCATTTTTAGAAAGGCACCACCTTGTGAAAATTGTTCAGAACAAACGTTTACCACTTCAGTAGCCAAAGTCTTATGAAAAGAAAATGGTGCAAACATCATGAAATGTCACACCCTGCGGTTAGAATGTTTTAGTGACATTTAATCTGGAGCGGGAGCTGCAAATGACACACCTCAGCATCTGAAGAGGAAGTGGTCAGTACCTGAAGAAAGTTTGCTAGGCTTATAATTAGCCACATTCGGTGACATCACTGAAAGTTCTGTGTGGCTCACTCAACAAAATGGCCGCCAAAGGCAGTAAATGTTCAGCAGCCATTACAGGCCTGTCAACAGCCGGTCTTTCTACATTTCTGTAGGTGCATTGATAATGAGATATGGAGGCCATTTATCAAGTTTCAAACAAACCACCCATGAAATATTGCTACAACTACACATGCTTTCCTCTGTTACTCTGACATGGATTGTGTACCTTTAAAATGCATTTTGTCTTTACTTCCTTCTGTAAGTTATGTAGTGTGATTTAGAGAGTCTGTAGAAGGGCCTTGCCAATGAGCTGAGTATCACTTGATGAAGTAGGTTCTAAAATGATAACTTTGGCCTGCCTCAACTTACATTTTGCAAGCAGCGTTTCCTTGGTAGCAGTGTCTCTTGTTTGATTACTGCTGGCTGCTTGCTCTGCAGCTTCTGTTCACACAACTGCTTGGACCTCAATGATTGTTGCTTGTGAATGTTCATCAGAGTAATCGATCTATATAAATAGTATAAGGTTTAAAATGTTATTATAATGCTGGTGTATACTTCCATCCTTTTATTTACATTTACTATTATTTTTAAACATATTTGTAGGTTCATCTAATTATCCTACATGCTATATAAACATATTTTTCAAAACCTTGTAAAAAATGCTAATTACAATTATATACTTAAGCTTGTATGTTTTTTCTTATAATCCGTTATTCACACTCATCCCCATTTACTAGACTGCAGAACCCAGAGACAGTCACTGGCAGAACCGCAGTACGGAGCTCACAGGCACTGCTTCACATCCCATCTGTACCCCGCCACCCCATCCTTCAACTACAGCTCCTCACACCTTTAATCAGGACAAGATAAACAAGCACCTAGTCTATCGTTGCCAAAAACATACTCGTTACAAGATAACACACTTTTCTGGGCATGGGAAAAAAAAATGTTGATATTTAACCTAATTCTTGCGTGTTCACTCATTTGGTGCAATCATATTATGTACTACTACTCTGTGGGGGAAAGTCTACGTTTTAGAATCCAGAACACGGCCGAAGAATTACACAGGGCAGGCAGTCAACTACAGGTTTCATATCTGTCAGTGCCGACATAAAAGCAAGAAGGGAGAAGGAGATAAAATTTCAGTTGTACACATTCAGCACAATCTCCGTGGTTTGCTGTCAGTAGCCCTGACAGTGAGGTCTCATGATATGCGCCGGCGTTTGGCTCGTAGCAGTGACGCAATCATTCACCATCGCACACAATGGCCTCTGTCATCTGGAGATATGGCAGAGACTCTGGCCACAACTCAGACTCTGGCCATTATTTGCCACCACCACAAAGAGGTATGAGCACAGTAGTGTTAAACATATCTGCTTCATCGTTTGAGTGCTGCCATGTTGCCATTTATCAGTAGCTATAATCTCTCCCTCTCTCTCTCTCTCTTTCTCTCTAATTCTTTTTCCTCCTGGAGTTTGATAAACCCACTTTGTGATGGGCATAATAAACTTTTCATCAAGAACTCTCTCACACTGAAACCTACTGCCACAAACAAGACACACAGATGAACTGAAAGACAAGAGCTATTGTCCCTTTTTTTTGCCAGAAATGGACATTGACATTGGTCACAGTCAGTCCCGTCACGCACTAAAGCACTGCTAATCTATAGGTGCTCTTGAGCTTCTCAGCTGAGTAATCTTTTATCTCGATGTTTCATCAGCCTGTGCCATCTTCTGGTAAGGCTCCAGGATATCCTGCCTTGCAAAGATGTCCTTATTTGGTGACAACATATGTTAGTGATAAAGTTCTTGCTATGTGAGTGACATCATATAGAGGCCTCTTTTTGACCCTTTCATGGTTCCCTTTTACATGTATAGAATGGTCTCGGTTGCTTAAAAGCATTACTGTGTTGTGGGAACTAGTTTTGAAATAAAGACACAAGGTTACGGGAAGAGGTTTCACACAAAGGAAAAGAAGTTACAAGATGGCTTTGGTCATCATTACCAGAAATCTCCAGTCTTCAGTGGTGTTACTGTCAACAAATGTCATTCATGTTAGCTAGGCGAAATTAGGATACTAACACAACTTTCATGAGACATGCTAAATGTATATTGGGTTCTTTTCAGGACAGATAGGCAATTGAATTATAGCCATTAGTGCCACCAGTACATGAAGTGTAGCAATGCAGCAATACTACATTTTGTCATACAGCAAATGTTGTTTATGTCTAGTTGTGTTAACAGCGTTTATATTTTGTTAAGGCCATGGGTCACATCAAACAGTGACCTGACATGATTTCTCTTACCTCCCAGAATCAACACAAGGGGTGTGTAAAAAGGTTGTGTTGCTCGACAGTTTCACTTAGTGGGTGTAAACTGGAAGACGCAATTAAATCTTGTTAAAAAAGTTTAAACTATAAAGGAAAGACTTATGTGGATATTGACAGAATTTAGGAGATACAAACAAAAAGCTCCATTCCTACAACTGCAGTAACAGGGACATTTTATTGTTTAGATTCTTGTCATCATGTACAGATATTTATTCTACTGTCAACACCTGGCCCTCTGTTACCTTTGTTAAAAAAAAAGATACGACAAATATAAAAATAAATATTTCAGGCAATATACATTACGTTCTTTTGGTTTTAGCCTTTGCAGTGTTATGCTCAAGGTCATTCATTATTACAGAAAACAATGCTGTTGACAACGATTTCTGATGCTTGGCTCTAACTCGCACGTATGATTAAACTGATGTTATATATAGTAAAACACTACTGTATATCTCATGTTTTATTCCCTATACTTGAAAAAAAAAATAGGGTTGGCATTGTTAACAAAATAGTTTGTGTGAAACGTACCACCTAGAGGAGGTGTGTAATAATTGTCCTGCTGCGCAGTGGGATTTTCGCTCAGCAGCAGAATTCATCCTCTTGTATCTGACTTCAAGATCATCCCGCATATGTGAATCAGCACAACTGGGCACGCACCTGCCTTCTGAGTGGACAGGGGACATTTGCAGCCTGCCCCCCCGCTGCATGGGGCTGCTATAGGGTGTAATGTGTGGACTGCACTGCACTTAGAGCGCTGCTGCATGGCTGCTGTCAGTAGCTGTGTGAAGGTAAGAGGTGTTTCTTTGACTGAAAGTTTACGAATGATAACTGTGTGTATTATGTTAATGCGGTTTAGATTATCTGAATAGTTTTTGTATAGGAAAGGATGTGCCTGCATAAACTTGTGTGAGCAAAAAAAATAAGGGGACAGTCATTTAAGTATTAATAGTGAAAAGAGTTACTGAGTTAAGAAATTAAAAATTAAAATTAATCCAACATCCATAATTTCATATTCTTGTTCATTTTAAGGGAGGTTTTTTTTTCGCTCTGTCTAACAATCTCCCCACTGAGAGGCGAACATGATATTAATGCAGTTTAAAGTGACTCCATATCTCCACCCCACGGGCTCTCTCCTAAACGCTGGACATCTCCTCCCCATCAGCCAAGGAGACTGCAGCAGTGGGTTTGGGCTGCCCACAGCCCACCTGCAAGTCTCCCTGCGGGCCATGTTTCAGAGCTGATTGCCTCTCTTTTAGCAGCAATGCACCACTCAAGTCCTGCAGGCAATTTGACAAATGAGCTGCGATCAGGACTACAGGACGCTTGCACTGCATCACCCATCCTACAGAGTGCCCCCCCCCGCCCTCCCAACCCCCCCCACCCCCTCCTAACCCCCCACCCCCTCCTCTTCCCCTGCTGCTCAGACAAACACTCTATCTCCTTCTCTTCCTCTTTCACTCACACACACACACCCACACACACACACACACACACACACAAATGCATACACATGCACACACCCCCCTCCACACACAGACACACACATGCATGCAGGCTCGCACACACACACACACACACACACACACACACACACACGCGCACACACAAACACGCACATACACATAAATGAATCCAAAGTTACAGAAATACACACACACTATTTCATGTATATGAAAACCATTATTTGCCCAACCTTATTTGCCCATCCACAAACATTTTCTAATACACAAGAATTCATTGATATATGTATTATGTATGATCCTCGTGGAAAAATGCACATGTAAGCATATTCAGATGAAATAAGGTATCAGGTGCTGTGCTGGGTTGTGCTAGTGTTTCATGCAGGAAAGAAAGGACAACCGCATGCATGCAGCGAACATGCGCAGGGAAATATATAAAGTGATATGAGCTCATTTGTTTCATACACACACACACACACACACACGCATGCACACAGGCACGTGCACACTCACACACACACACACACACGCGCATGCAAGCTAACACACACGCATGCAAACTAACACACACGCATGCAAGCTAACACACACACGCATGCACGTGCACACACAGCCCTTGCCTTCATTCAATTCCCAGCTGCACTGCCCCGTGCTGACTTGAACATTAGGTTGAAATATCTGCCCCTTGTGAATAGTCCCATTGCCCCTCATTAATGCTGCGCTGCTGCATCAAAATCAGTGTGTGTTTGCATGTGTGTGTGTTTTTGCATGGGTGCGTATGTGTGTGTGTGGGTGTGTGTGTGTCTGTGCCTGTGTGTAAGCTTGCACTTGTGCATAAAATGTGTGTGTGTGTGTGTGTGTGTGCTATTCTCCTCGAGACACAGGCAATGAATGGATCTACACACAATGTTGAGTGAGATTCCCCGCAGTTCCTTATAGGGAGCACAGTATAGTAAGCAGCAATGTGTCAGCGCATCTCATGCACACCAGCAGCAACGGCGCTGGAGCGCCGGCTGATCATATTTACTGCAATGGCGGCTGTGCCAACAGGAGACTAGAGTACATTTGGCCCCATTCATTCACAACTCGGTCACCATCCGCATCCACCAAACGCAGAACCAACATATTGCACCCACTGGGACTGGAGTAATAGAGAAAAGTGCGCTGACCATCAAGTTGAAGCAACCCCCCCCCCCCCCCCGTGCACACAAACACATTTTAACACATAAGCTTTTAAGAGACAGCTTGTGTGTGTGTGGATGGATGTGTGCTGGCGTGTGTGTGCGTGTGTGGATGTGTGTGTGTGTTTGGATGTATGTGTGTGTGTGTGTATGCACATGTGGAGGGGGAGGGGGGGGGTGTGTGTGGAGGAAGTGGAGTGTGTGAGTGTGTGAGTGTGTGAGTGTGAGTGGACCTGCCTGCTGGTTTCGGCTAGGCAGCAGTGGTGCACTCCTGCTGATTGCACTGGGCTGACGCATCATGCAGTCACTGAGCGGGGAGATCCAATCGCAGGCCTGTCACTGCCTGTGCCAGCCACGCGTGCTCGTCCAGGGGAAGGAAGCTCCGCAGTGAAGTGAGGGGCAGCTGCAGTGGACTGCTGCTATTGATTGCCTTGAAATTTAAGGCCTTTAATCACACAGGAAGAGAAAGAAAAAGAAGAAGAAGAAGAAGAAATAGAACAAGAAGAAAAGAATGACATAGATAAGAAGAGGAAGTACACAAAGACAAAGAGGAAGAAGAGGAAGAATAATAATAAAAGAAAAGAGAGAAAGAGAAGGTTCCAAGCACTTGCTCCTCCATTGCGGCACAGCCTGAGTGGTTGTTTCTGTGCCTTCGCGCTATATCAGCCCTCTCAGCACATTGTGTCTCCGCTGCTTCTGCAGAGGCCGGAGATGCACAGAAAATGTGAATTTCGCTGGGAGAGAGAGAGAGAGCTGAGCAGAGGGTAATTTAATTCAGCAGCTAGCCCTGCTGCCTGCAGTGTAAAGTGAGCTACTTTACCTTCAAAGGTGTCCTTATCCTGCTGTAAAGGGCAGAGAAAACACAGGACAATACTGTATAAGAACACTGGAGTTATTACATTTTTTAGCATTTTGAAATACTATTTAAACACAATTACAAATAAAACAAATAAAAACATTAAGAGTTGCTGTTTGGGACACACACAGAGAACCATGACGCTGTTTAGACAACAACAGCTGACACAGACTGGTGTGACAATTGTATGTTGTGTGAAGAGAGTTGCCTTGGGACAAGAGGCACTTCTCACAAAGGTCAAGGGGACCTTGAAAGCATGAGCTTGAGTGTTACAACACACACACACACACACACACACACACACACACACGCACACATGCATGTCTGAACACACACACACACACACACGTCTGAACACACAGACACACGCAAATATGCGCGCACACACACAGACACACACACACACACACACGCGCGTCTGAACACACACACACACACACACACACAAACATGCATGTCTGAACACACACACACACACACACACACACACACACACACAAACGCGTCTCAACACACACACACACGCAAATATGCGCGCACACACACACACACACACAGACACACACACACACACACACACAACCACCACTACTATAGTCATACTATAGCCTCTAAAGCCCTACACATTTCCAACCAACCAAACATTTCTGAATAATAGTGTCACATATGTTTACAGTTCTACATTCTTATATGGTGTTTCCACATTGCATGGTCAGTGAGGTGAAATAGACTTCAAAGCGCTTTTAAAATGGTTCTATGGGATATAATATACATGAAACTGTAATGCCATCATCTCACACAAGGTGGCAGTAAAATTCTTTCTCTGCAGCACTGGCAAGGCTTTAACGACTACTTAGCAGGGGTGCTGGAGAGAATGCCTGTGAATGCTTCTGAATACTCTTGCTCTGAGAGTAATTATCTATCTCCACAGGCAAAGTTGGTGTTGAGCAATTGCAGATGGCATTTTGGACTCGCTCGTGTTTGCCACTCGCACTCTGAAATTCGCTTTAGAAATTGATGACAGCTGGCCCCTTGACATATCCGAGACATACATCAGAGTTTAACAGCATTTTTAAGACAGAAGCCACACGAAGGAGCACTGTATCTCACCCCGCCACTTTTTTTGATCTCTTTTATGGCTGGAGCCTTGGATAATAAAACGCTGGCAGGAAAAGGCTGCTGCTGCAAAACTGGGGATACTAGCAGGCACATAAAACCATGCCTGAATGAACAGGCCATAAAAAAGGTAGGTAGCCCCCAAGCAAGCAAGAAAGCCAGCATACTTAGTAATGGTAGCTTGCAATTCTTCAGTGTGTTTGATTCACACTGAGAATAGGTGTGTAGCAAGAGAAAACCCCACAGCCGCACTAAGCCGGTGTGTCATTCAATCAAATTGATTCATTACGACCATTTCCAGAGTTTAATAACCCCATGTGCCAATCTTCAAGTTCCCCAGCAGTTCATAGTATAGGCAGAATAAATTATTACACCAGTGACCAGAGAGTGAAATGTGCCTAAGCCCTATAGCTCAGCAAGCGCAGCTGACAGTTGGGAGCATAGCGTCACGAAGTTCTGCATTCTGCCAGCTCCCCTCTCTCTCTCTCTCCCTCTCGCTCTCTCTCTCTTTTTCTCGAGTGGGTGTTTCTCGTGAAGTGCTCTGTGTGTGCTCAGGCTTCGGTGGAAAAGTCTTCACAAGTGAGTCACTCCTTGTAGCCCCGCCAGTCAGCCGAGCCTCACACTGCTTCTTCACTGCTTCTGCTGCTGCTGATGATGATGTTGTTGTGTGTGTGTGTGTGTGTGTGTGTGTGTGTGTGTGTGTGTGGGAATGGGCCTGCCAGGGAGTGCGGCCTGTGTTCCACCACACTGGACATGGCACACATGGCAGAGGCGGGCACGCAGCGCACACACAGGGGAAAAGGGCTCCACTCCAAGCCCAAAAACAGGCCTTTAAATTGAGGTGTTCTGGTTGGTGTGCTGCTCTGCCCTGCAAGTCACCATGTTCTGGCCCGGCCTCAGGCCTGCCGCAAGGCTTCGGGTGTCAGGGTGTTGCTCTGTCAGAGGTCCGTTGATGTGGTTGCTCATTTCCCTCTTCCTCTGTGTTGTATCTCTGGTGTTCCGCTATTTCTTGTGAGAAGTACTCTTTCACTCCCCTTACAGTTGACTTCAAAAGGGCCCCTGCTGAAAGAAAAAGTGCATCAGAGGATAGGACCTTTTCTGAGCTAAATTGTCTTATTGTGTCAGACATCTTTACGGTTAGCTGCGGCCAGTGTAACTTCAAATGCACGGGTCCTGTTGCAACAACCAACTCATTCATGGGTTTTCATCTGTTCTCTGGAATTGCTTACAGCTGTGCACACTGTGACTGTGACTCTTTCCAAACATCAAGTCTTCTGTTTATAAATAAAGCATGGTATATCACTATGTTAATGACGTTTTTTTCTCAAGAACTTCTAATATGTACACAGTTGGTTGGCTTCTATGACGCCTTAAATCACCTTTGGAGAGCATGTTTGAGTAGGTGGCTGTTGTTGTCTCCAAACAACAGCTCTTGACCGGGATGCTCAAAGCAAGCGGTTGGTGAATCAGCTCTGTGTGCAGCCAGAAATAACACAGGGGGACCATTAAGGCATTTTACAGTTTGCAGCTCCCACAACAGCTGTAACACTCAACATTGTTAAACATTTACAACGCAGAGCTCCAATGCCAGGGTTCGCACTGAAGTCCCTGGTTCCTTCCTCTCGTGCAAGATGACTGTTCAGAGACGATGCACAGGGCTTGGGCAAGTCTAAGGCGAGAGGTTTTTTTGGGATGGAGGATGGAGCGCTAAGCCCTGAACTCGACCAGGCTGAGACCTGAGGTAGGTGTGGTTCTGGGGTGTGACGGCTTACATTAAAATAAAAAAAAGTGCCAGACATGTTTGCCTTTATCGGGACTTGCCAGGTTGGAGGTTGCGACATGGACTGGTTGTCTGCTGAATCATGTGGATTGCAGGCAGGGGAGTCTGGCTCAGACCACAAAAGTGGAGTGTACTTTGAGAGGACAGGTGGTGGTTGGTTGGTTGATGGAGAAACAGCACACTCATAAAATATGGCAATCTTGTCTGATGAAGAAATCATGAAAGTGATAGGGGTTTTAAAAAGAGCTTCAGACTACTTGAGCTCAGATATGAGCCAGCCATTTGGAGTTTGGGAGGGATCGTCTAACGATCAGTGACCTGACTTTCACCACATACGTTGACCACACACAGACTTACCTTTTATGCTTAAGAACAAATAATGAGTCCTACATGTTCCATATACATTTGGCAGTTAGGCTCCATTGACTCAAATAGTTTTTTTAGACTCAGACTCAATTTAATGTTGAATTCGGAGGCTGTAAAATAATCAAAATGTAACAGAGAAAAACACGTTTTGGTAAATTCACATGGGTTTACTAAAGAGGAAAAAGTACTGCCCTTTTTTCCTTACCTGTCTTCGGTTGATACTCTCTTGACCTTGTGAAAGGTTAATTAGGCCTGCACTTGACTTCGTAAATCGATATAGGCCTACCGTGTGCACACGTAGTGGAACTGTAGATCTACTTGCAGAATAAATTGAAGAACTATTCAGCATATGTGTAGTTAGCAACTGGCAGAATCAACTGTTAATGCCCCCTGGTGGTCTTATACCTACATTGTTGTGTTTTACTTTTTTCAATGTATCAAATATTAATATTTTTTCCACAAGGATTACACTGAAGCCTTAAATTAGTTTTGAAGTTAAAATAACTACGGTCATAACTAATCCTAGAGCTCTGCTCTTAAACAAACAAAAAAAAAAAAAAAGAAACACGCACTGAAGTCCTAGTAGGCCTAAATGTTAATGTTACTATTATAGCTGTCTAGCTCATCAGTAGGTGAATATTTCCACGTCAACGATTTCAGGCTGCTGTTTATCATAAAACGATTATGAGGAAACAGCACAGGTTAAGTAAACCGATTAGCTTTCCTCTTGCAGATTTAGATATTGCGCCTGGAGAAATATGCTAATCAACGGAGCACTGTGGTAGGGAGGTTCATAGCAGCTGGGAGCTATTTTACCACGTGACAAGAGTGATGTTTCTCTTGCTGTAGCAGCCATCATTATACTCAATACCAGTCCATCCTAAAAAAGGAAAGAAGCACAGGGATAAAACGACCAACCATGGATTAACACGGGAGATTTTTTTCTTTTTAACGAAATTTAATCACATCGCCTTTTCATCTGTGATTTGTTGTCTTGCTTTTATAGAAGTAAAGGTAAGTTTGAATGCCCGAATCGTTTTTGTAAAGCTTTTGTCTTCCTAAATTCGGAATGTTTGCATGTGCAAACGGATCATGTTACAAGCTTTCAGGGGGTATGCTGTTTTAGAGACGCTTTGAATTCTTTTTAAGAACAATCAGCGTCACATAAACTCGTGCTTGTAGACTAGCTGGGCTTTAAGGTCGATTTTTTTTTGTTGCAGCTACAGTTACCGCCGCACCCGAATGTAAATAATAAATTGAAAGGCTATGCATCTTAACATCACCACTTCCTGTTTTAAGATAACATTTTCAAGTACGAAAGGTTCTCAACATATATTTAGTTGTTTTGCACGCCGGCAGATAGGCTATGCTATACAGGTTTAAACATGAAAACATTACATTTTATTTCCTGAATAGGAATAGGACGGTTTAGATTGGTGTACGTTTACAATGTATCAGTGATAATCGTAAAATACGTCAGCAAAAGAGGACGAATTTGGGCAGATTTGTTTTAAAGAAAAATGAGACTCGACTATTTCAACGGATTATAAAGTCTCTGTCTCCGTTGTCGTCTATCAACGTAACCGCACTTCAGTTTCATATTCATTTCAGAGGGAAGAAGGCTACCTTTCACCGACTTTATAGCCTCTCAGTTTTGCAGTGGCAACAGGGATACAGTTTACTTAAAGTGTTTTGGGTGTCGATGCTCGTTTGCTAGCCAATAAAGTTTTAAACAAGCACAATGTGCATTTTCAGTGCCTTTCGTTGAGGAACGTTTGTCTGAACTGTTTCCTAGAGCGAGCTTGATTTTGAAGCAATATCGCGTCCTATGGACGAGCTTGACGTCATCTTTTTAAAACATCACTTTTGGACAGTTTGTCGAACTTTTCTTTCAGATCACTTCATTTACGTTACACAACACACTACTCGTGTGATTTGGAATAAGGTATATCGTGGTCCATTGTTTTGTAATACCATGTTTTCCTATCGTATCAAGATTTAGTCAAGACAAGATGGTTCGATCAAAGGCCATGGTGCCTTCCATCAGGTAACATAAAGTACCGCTCTTGTGATCAATGACGCATTTTATTCAACTGGCGCTGTATAGTTTACACTCAGCTACACCCGGTAACTTGTAGCTACTCTCAGTATCCTCAACCATGCGGTAGCCTACTTCACTATCATGTGGCCGCCCAAAACTCATTGTATTGCATCCATGAGCCCTCAGGAATACCCCCCCCCCCCGCCCGCCCTTTCTCCATTGTCTTCATGTATGATTATTCGAGAAATCATACATTACATAATTTGAAAGAATTCCTGGTCATCCTGGGCCTATTCCTCTCCCACACGATTTGTTCATTTTACCAACATTTTCCAGTTAGAGTTGCCAGTGTGTTGTCACAGACTGTTGGTCAGACCCCGTGGAAGCAAGCTTTGTGCCAGTTTCAAAAAAACAGCTTGGTAGAAGGCTTCAGTATGAAGTTGTTTTTCTGCTGAATTTGCCCATTACAACTGGCACAGAACATACTGCAACAGGCATAATCAGGTGATGGGGAGTTGCCGAGAAACACTTGGTTGCTGTAAGCCAGGATGATTGCAAATGTGCAAACTTGAAATTTGAAGATGTGCCAGTTCTGTGCCCGAAGCAGTCGTGTTGAATATTGAATGGAAAGGTGAGGCGAAGAAGCACATTTCATCACCCTTGATGTGGGGAAGTGGTCTGGGGGTGGGATTCAAACCTGTCTAGACAATTAAGGAATCATAGGCTCATCATTCATGTTGTCCATGGCTTGGCAGAATTTGGGAATGAAGTCAGTGACAAAAAAAGATGTTCCACAGAATTTTACACAGTTCGTATTCATGTTTTCTCAAGGGTACATATACTCTAGTTACCCTTTGAGTAAATGGCTTCCCCACATGATTTTGTACTATAATGTTAGCAAGTGTAGTTGCTAATGGTACGGTTGTCTGTGCTTTTGTGAATGATGGTGGTAGTAAGGCTGTGTGTGTGTGTTCTGGTATGTGTGTGTGTGTTTACAGTCCACTGATGTCATGGTGTGTGGCATCTCTCTCTCTCACCTGCTCTATTTGAGCCACGACAGCAGTTGTCACATCCAAGTCTGTGACCCTCTATGGTGACCTTTTAATGTGTCACATGGAGTCGGGGAACGTCATTTTTTTAAAACTGCACCTTCCTGCTTATGACACGATGATCTGTTTTGAAAGCTCAGATTAATCCTTGTCGGGTATTGTTGACATTGTAGGCAGACCTTCAGCCTAACCCTAGATGTCATTCTTCAGTGGTGCTGTATGCAGAACAGTGGCCTGTAGCAGAGAGAGAGAGTTCTCCCAACATACTTTTCCAGCTGTGTTTGTGTTTTTGCTTGCTGGCTTATTGGTGATTGTTCAAATTATTTAGAGTGGCAGCTGCTTGCCAAGTTATGCAAGTCCACTAATTTGGCCGCTCATTATGCAGTCACCTAAGCGTATTTTTAGCCAGCCTTTTCTTTTCTTTTTTTTTGGTTAATATGTTTGTTTCGTCCTTCCAGGACCTTTGAGGCCGAGCGGTGCCTGTGTTGAAGTACATGCGTGTGAATGGAAACGGCTACGCTCAGCACTTCTGTTTGCCTGGGATGCCCCACATACTAAATGGTGGGTCAGGCGAACGCTATATCAAGTTCACTCCAACGCAGCAGTGTGTGGTCTGCCACTGGAATTAGAACAGTTTGGATTCAGTCAGTGGCTGGGCCCTGGACAAGCTGGATCCAGAAAGTAGGTTATATAGCTGTGCCATGGCTGCACCCACCGGCCCATCGAACGCTGTCCAAGTTCGATGATAAAAGCGCTATCTACTGCCAGCACTCAAGGCACCAACTGTCAGGCTCACGTGTTGCATTCTCTCTCTCTCCCTGCCTCTCTCTCTCTGCCCCTCTCTCTCTGTTTCTCTCTCTCTCTGCCTCTCTCTCGCTCTCTCCCTGCCTCGCTCTCTCCCTGCCTCGCTCTCTCCCTGCCTCGCTCTCTCTGTGTGCTCGTGTTGGGAAGGCAAGGCAAGGCCAGGCGTGCTCACACAGGTCACCCAGTTCCAGTGCCGGGGCCTCCCCTGCTTTTGAAAGCGCTGCTCCCTCGAGAGAGAGCGGGAGAGAGCGAGCGAGGGAGTGCCTCATGGAATCCGGCCCGGCAGGCTCCTCGATATACAGAGAGGGAGTGGGCTTGTGCACTGAAGGCTTTAAGTGAAAGCCGCACTGTGTTAAGGGTTTATGTGTTCGGACCACTGTGTATGAATTCCACTCCGTCATTAACTACTTTTGTTCACACGCCTCAAGTCCTGGGAGGGTAGACCTGACGCCTAGTCCCTTTTGTTGTGTACTTACCGTACCTGTTCTGCTGCACAGGTGTGTTTTTTTTTTTTTTTTGTTTTTTTTTTTCACATTAATTTGAACACAGTCACGCAGGTGTCAGTGGCATGGCAATTGAGATTAATGTTGCTTATTCAGTGCTAAGAGTTAGCCTGGGCACGCCCATACTTCCTGTGCCGCTGCATTTGAATTTCGCTTGCAAAGTCAGTCTGGCCAAGCTCCCATTCAACACAGTTTCTACATTAACAGAGAAACTGGGACCAATGAAAATCTAGCATTTCAAAAAGGCAATGACGTGGTAGTTTAGCAACCGGAAATCTACCTCAGTCACTGTCAACATGGCGAACGTGGAGCAACGGCAAGATTTTAATGCAGCTGTAGCTGCTGTTTTGGAAGATGGGTGAACATGTTAGCCAACGAAGTCTACAAAGAAAATCTCCTTGGCATTGTTGTCGACGAGGTTCATCTGACTTATAAATGGTAAGTGTTGCCAAGTCAACCCAGTTTACAGTATGTAAATAGCAGAACAACATTAATATCTTGCAAAGTTGTGGAGCTATTTCATTGACAAAATAGCTGCATGTTACATTGTCAGCGATAGCATATGGAATTTCGAGCTTTTGTGCAGTTACGTTTTTGTTTACTCATATGCACGTTACTATTCTCTGTCTTATACATGGACAATAATGTGATTGGTCGAAGCTTCGTCCAGTAGCAAACACAGGCATTTCACACACGTGGGTTAAGCCCGCCCTCTGAGAAATGGGTTTACAACACAGCTTGGCCAGACCAATGTTCGCAGAGCATTGATAAGTCGCGTTAGCCAGGCTAGCTAAGAGTACTCTTGCCTACATAATTTTGCTATCTGCTACCTGTTGGGTTTTAGATGCATTGTAGTCTTGCGGAAGTTATTTATTGGAAATTCACTGAGAAAATCTCTACATATGGCTAATTTTGTAAAATGCATCCTGTTGTGTGTCTCTGAACTCACTTTAATGGAAGTATGAGTTCAGCGGTCATGAAGCAGCAAGCAATAAGGCTATCCTGCAGAGTTAATGTGTGTGTGGTATCACTGGAGGTATATCATGCAGCAATCGGCAGACCAAGTGTGCTGGTATTTAGCAGAGAATTGATGTAGCATTGCACAGCTTCTATTGTCTCAGACGCCCTTAACCTGCGTGCACTCAATGTGTTGCCTGACCACAGGGGGTTCTTTTGTATCCATGTTAGAGACTCATTGTTTTTGTCCTAAAACAACGAAAGTTAAAAGTTGTTTGAAATCATGGTATCGTTAGCATTGCCAACTTGTATTATTAGAGTTATTTAGGAGCAACCTTGAAGATTTTTTAAAATGGGCAATAATTATTTATGCCTTTTCATTTTTGAAGGCCACAAGATCTGAATAGATATTTGTACGTTTAAGGACCTATTACATTATGACTGTTTCTCTCTCTTACAGAACAGTTTTTTGTACTATCATTTTTTTTTTAAAACATGTACGCCTTCACGTAATTTCTAACATAGTATTACAGCAGAGCCCCTTGATCCGAAACAGGTAGGTGTTTGTCAGTCTGCTTATTTAAGGCCCGTTCTGGTTTCCCCTTGCTGCGAGTGCCTCAGTGCTAGAGTCCCCACACGGGCTAGAAGTCCCTCCTCAAACGTCCATTGACCACAGGTGGGGAGACATTCTGTGCATATTTCAGTAGCGTGAAAACAACTAATATTTGACTCCGATATCAAGTCCACAAAAGAACAGGAATTCAACAGTAACTGTTCGTGTGTGTGTGTGTGTGTGTGCGTGCGCCCACGCACCTGTGTGTGTGTGTGTGTGTATGCTTGTAACACCACTGCCCTTATTTAATCAGCCCTCATGGCAAGTGAGATGTTTCTTGGACGACATCATCCAGCAGCAGTCAGTGTGTACGGGCTGCCCTCTGCGTGCCACACATATTTAGGCTCCCCCTTCCCCTCGGCTCCATCAGCAGGCGCCCCGTGGGAGCCTCAAAGCCAGCAGTGATTCAGCAGTCACACATACACACGCACACGCACACGCACACACACACACACACACACACACACACGCACACACACACACACACACACACACACACACGCCAGTGTCTGTCTCGTCAGGAAGTCTGTCTCGCGGCAGCACTCTGTCATGTTGTGACTCCGTCCTCAGGAGTGAATGCACTTCCCTCATCACTTCCTTTCCTGTGTGTGTGTGTGCGTGTGTGTGTGCGTGTGTGTGTGTGTGTTTATGTTGGCATGACACCCCAGTCTGCATCGATGACTGTTGCTGTTATGTGGAAGTGCGGGGAGAGGATGAGTAGGCCTACGTCATGCTAAGGGTCCCTCACTAATGAATGAGCAGTGCAGCCTTGGCCCTGATATGTGGTGCGTCTGGCTCCGTCTGCCTGGTTCGTCATAGAGGCTGATGGCATGACCCACGGGCAGGAAGCAAGGCAGGCAGGCAGACAGACGAGTCTTTGCCGTCACCAGGGCTGGACGCCGGTTTCAGACCTGAACGCTCCACCCACGGGACTAGCACAGCAGTTAAACTGGTCGGGCGCATGGATGGATGCAGGCCTCTGTCTCGCTCTTCCCCTCCCCCTCTTTCTTTTTCTCTTTCTCTCCCTCCCTTTCTTTCGCTCTCTCTTTCTCTCTCTCTCTCTCTCTCTCTGTCCGACTGGGGTGAGCCTAAGTTCATGCAGAAGTCACCGCTGCGCAAAATGTCATGTGCAAACAGGTCTGTTAAAATGATGAAACGACTCCCAGCCTACAGGCTTCACAGTTCTCAGGACACATTTCCGCTTTTCTTTAAGGACATAACTACAATGTGGAAGTGTTACTGTGAAAATTGCAACCCTCTTAATAGGCCTAAAATACTTTAGGTGAAGGAATAATTTAAAAAGCTGTTATTCTCTTAAGTGTAATGTTCAGGCTGTAGTCAAATGGATTTCTTGCTGCTTGGTTTGGCAATCAATGTCTTTCAGTCGCCTACCAGTAATGACTAGTGTTTATCCTGGTGGGAGGCAGTGAGGAGTTTCTAGAGCTGAAGAGCCTGAATGGTGGTTTGAATCTCATTTTTTCAAGTGACTGCCCGCCATGGAATCAATGCAGTGCAACATGCTGCTCAACGGTTTTTCATGTCAAAGTGTGTATGGACCGCTTTGGACGTATTTACTTTCGAACCGGTGAAATTGCTGCCAGTATATCCGCCTGTCTCTGAATGGAGTGTCTGTTTGACAGTTGTGTTCACAATGACTTGTGCAGGCTTTTGCCATTCTCCTCGCCGGGCAGGCCAGCCTCTGAAAACATATGCCTTCCAGATGTCTCCATATGCCTGTTGAAAATATCCCCGATGATGTGTCCTTTCTGTTGTCATCAGTCATGCTCCTGACAAGGCTTGTCTTCAGTTGGAGGAGGGGAGAGAGACAGACATGGACAAACAGCGGAGCTTTTTTGGAGCCGAGCTGAGGCCGAGTTATGTGCATCGTCATGGTTGCACTGCCCAAACGGTTGCCCAGTCTCCTTCCTGCTCCAGCCACCAGCCACCCTCGCCTCCTGCTGCTCACTGAACTGAGCTGGTTGCTTTTGCTGCGTGAACTTGCCCTTGCCCGGCCTCTCCACTGAGGTGAGGGGTGAGGAATTTCACTGGGCTGGATGAAGCCGTGCGGGACCTCACTGGGGTCGCTGGCTTTTGTTGCGGAACGAAGGGGGCCCAGACCAAAGTCCAGTACACAAGAGCAAATTTGCATGGAGTATTAGATGTGGACTTGATGGTGGGGGGGGCTGGGAGGGGGGGTGTTACACAAAAGGCAGCAGTGTTTCCCCTCACCATTTATCCCCCCACCCCCAAAGCTCTGCAAATCCATACAGCCCCCCCTTTGCATTTCAATCAGCCCCCCCCCCAGACACACACATACACATGTATACACAACTCCCTCATCACCTTTAGCCCACCAGCACAGCAGGCCAGACAGAGGAAATCCCTCACCCTCACCCTCACCCCCACCACCACCCACTGAAAGGCCTTCAAGCCTCAATCCCCCGGCAGGGAAAGTAAAACCATATGATCCTGGAACACACCCAGGTGGTGGCATGGTGTCATTGCCCTTTGACTGGCTGGGTCATTCACCCACTTTTTTTTTTTTTTTTTCTCTCCAACCAGTCCCAGTTGAGCTCTGTTTGTTCAGAGTGGGCGTATATGTGTGCGATTGCGGGTCCGAGCGTGGAGTTCACAACAAAATAATTACACAAGCCGGTCTGCACTGATTTTTGATGTTACATAATGAAAGGAGAAAGGGGAAGGGAGAGAGAGAGAGAGAGAGGTAGAGAGAGAGTGTGCTGGCTTGTGTCGCGCCTGCCCGGCTGCCCGCACGTCTGTGGCCTGGGCAGGAAGGGGAACGGTTAAAAAGGCGGCTTGTGCATGCGCGCAACGACTGCGCAAATGAACATGTTTCCCACTTTTCTAAAGGCCGGACAGGCATTGAGAAAGATATTGTTTATATCCCCCCCACCCCGAAACTCCACTCGCCACCCACTCGCTCACTTGCTCTCCCCTCTGCAGCCTCCGTTTGGCCCCTGTGCCGGAGAGGCATGACCCATTTCCAATGGTTGTTTACTTGTGTCAGGGGGGAAAAAAGGGCTAAGACACTTCTCAATGAACTCTTGTCTACAATTCAATTACAGATTGGCCCCTCCAGCGGGCCATTTTCTTAAGGCCGTTTGTGTCGCAGCATTCCTGGCACGTCTGCCCTCCGTGACCGCGGCCCAGAGAAGGGGAGAGTGAGCGCCTCGCTCGCTGCTCTCACTGCTGCTGTTCAGTTGTTGTTTATTTTTTAATTATCACTTTTTTTTTTTTTTGTTACAAACAAACGATGCCAACCTTACCATCTGGTCACTATTAATAGCCAGCTGTGACCATTAGGTGTTATTGCGGAGCGCTTGAGGAGAGGTAATGTTTGGGCACCAATTGCCCGCTTGGCGTTCGACAATTAGAAAAACCGTTGGGTGATGTTCCGCAACACATTATTTCTTTTTTTTTTTTTGCGAAAAACGTCTCGTGTCGGGTAGGCGGTTGGGCATGGTGAAACGGTGGAAAGATTTGTGTTATTTTGAAGAGGAAACGAAAGGAAAGGGAAACGGTGGGTCTGGCTTCGGTGCCATGCAAGGCCTGGGCGGTGAGCAGGTTCGCTCACCCAACCGCCTCCTCCACCTTCTCCTCCTCTTCTTCCTCCTTTCACACAGCGCCTCGTCTGAGAACTGTGGTGTAATACTGTCGCTTGTGGTTTCCTTGAAGGCAATGTAGCAGCGTGGATTTTATATATTTCTTTTTAGGAGCCAAACAATTTCTTATTGCTTTTGCTGTTATCTGTAGACTAGACAAGCTTATGAAAGGAAATGGCTCATAGGTATTTTTCCGTCCTCTGAGATGTTTACTTTCTTTTGGGCCTTTTTTTTTGATCCAACGTGAAATTTTTGATCTGTACTTTCTTGTCTGTGGAAAACTTGCTGAGATGAAGTCCTTAAGACATGATGGCAAGGCTGGAAATTCGCACCAGGCGCTAGCTGAATGCTGGTAAAAATGTGAAGGTAGCTGCTAGATTTCGAACACAAAATAATACGTCTGGTGAATTTTGCAATTTATTTGTCAGTGGCTGGTAAATGTCCACATTTTGCAAAAAAACTTAATTTCCACCCCCCCTGCATGATTGTGGTAATTATTACCATGAAGGCAGCTTTTTATAAGAAAAAGATTTCCATGTGGGAGCTGGCAGTGTCTGCACCTGTAGTCTGTACAGATATCACCACCTGTAGACCGTAACGCGCCAACAGCAGCAGTGACACGGTTGCAAAACCACACACACACACAAACTTATGCAACTGCCATGATGACACACTTGTACTGTCTGTGTGAAGTGCTGCTTTGTTTTGATGCCACATAACGTAGACAAATCTAACTATATATGTTTTTTTCCCAATGCTCTAGTGTGTTTGGTTAGTGTTCTGGTTTGTGTTGGGAGTTTGGCTGCGACCCCTCTGGCTGCTAATGAAGGCTGAGGAGTGGGAAAGGGATGGCATGGGGAGGGCTGGCGGGTGTAATGATTAGCTAACACAGACTTGTGCCTCTGCTTTTATGTCCCCTCTAATCTCCCCAGGTGGGCTCGGCGTGCGTCTGCTCCAGCTCTCTCGGTCTCCAGGCAACTTCGTGACACACAAATCGAGAGCACCTGGCCCTCCTGATTGGCTAACAGCAGCTCGGGAGAGAAGCTTTGGACCCCGGCTGACAGTTTGTGTGTTTGTGTGTGTGGGATTTTTTTTTTTCTCTCCCTTCCCTCCCCCCTCCCCTCTCCCCCCCTCCCCGTTCCCGATATCTGTTCTTTTCTCTCTCCGTATCGCGAGCCCTGACGGCGGAGGGAGGGCCAGGGCAGTCGGGAGGATAAAACCCACCCAGCATGGGGCAGAAGGTTCCGGGAGGCATTAAAGCGGTGGACATGCGCGACCCGGCGCTGCGGCCCCTAAAGCTGGAGCTGCAGGCGCAGGACTACGCCAAGCCGTCGCGCCTGGACATGCTGCTGGACATGCCGCCCGCCACGCAGGACGTGCAGGTGCAGCACTCGTGGAACAACGACGACCGCTCGCTCAACATCTTCGTCAAAGAGGACAACAAGCTGATCTTCCACCGGCACCCGGTGGCGCAGAGCACGGACGCCATCCGCGGGCGGGTGGGCTACACGCGCGGCCTCCACGTCTGGGAGATCCACTGGGCCATGCGGCAGCGGGGCACGCACGCCGTGGTGGGGGTGGCCACCGGAGAGGCGCCCCTGCACTCGGTGGGCTACACGGCGCTGGTGGGCAACAACCAGGAGTCCTGGGGCTGGGACCTGGGCAGGAACAAGCTCTATCACGACGGCAAGAACCAGCCCAGCAAGACCTACCCGGCGTTTCTAGAGTCGGACGAAACCTTCCTGGTGCCGGACTCGTTTCTGGTGGTGCTGGACATGGACGAGGGCACGCTCAGTTTTATGGTGGACGGACAGTATCTTGGGGTAGCTTTCCGTGGACTGAAGGGCAGGAAGCTGTACCCCGTGGTCAGTGCGGTGTGGGGACACTGTGAAATAAGGATGCGGTACATCAACGGGCTTGATCGTAAGTATTCACTTTCACCAGCTTTTAATGACCACTTGTGTGTTTGAATATGCAATGAGTCTGATCTTGTATGAAGCTATCAACTCACAAAGAAAGGTCACACAGATCTTTTTTCCCCCAAGCAAAAGCATTGGGTTTGCTTTTTGCATATTCTTTTACAAGATTGCATAATGAAACAGGGCAAACTTGGTAATGATCAGAGTTCATTGGGTTGTGTGTGTGTGTGTGTGTTTGATAAAAAGTAAAGTTCATGGAAGAGTTTGTGTGTCCAGTTTTCCTTGCTTTTGGCAAGAGTGAAGTACGATATTGACATGAAAGGCACACGTCATTAAATTCAGTGATCATTAATTAGCTGGCACTGCTCGCTGTGTTTCATATGCTAATTTGTGTGACCCATATTGCCCTATGGGTCCTCAGAATTGACCTGTCGAGAGCATGGAGAGGCAGTTCCATACTATAAAGTCCATGAAAAATGGTCCACACACATGAAGTACTTTTTAAAAAAAATGTTTACACCGATTGATGTTTCAACTATGTGTTGGTCTTTCTTAGATTAATGTCAATCGTTTTTCTGTATCAGACAATAATGGTACAAAAAGCATTTGAAGTGGGCAGACCATTTTTCTTGGACTTCATTTGACACTTGGACATGGGATGTGCTCCCAATTTTAGCTACACTTTCATAGCAGCCTTCACTTCCCTATGGTATAGCTTAATGGAACATGGTGTCCACACACACGCACACACACACACACACACACACACACACACACACACGCACGCACACACCCCCGCCGTCTCACCCCCCCCCCAGGAGTGTAGGCTTTAGTGACTTTTGGAGCAGGACGTCAGAAGTGCCGGCTCCCGTTTCTCGGTCATGAATTATGTAAACCAGGCTTAGCGCTCCTGATAAGAGCACCTGTGTGACATCACTGCTGTATCTCGGCCAGTGTGCTGGCTCCAGGAAGCCAATTATTAATCCGGACGCTTTGCCCTTTCCACTGGAACACCTCAGACCTCACAGGGTGTCCTCCTCCTGTGGAAAAAAGCAGCAGGCCCTCGCGTTTAGGTTTTTGCGCCGCGGCAAATCAGTCGAGATGGGTTTTCCGTGCGGTCCATCTGCACCTGAAGCCATAGCTGCCTACGTCAGGCCCCTTTTTTCCGTGTGTGTGTGTGTGTGTGTGTGTGTGTGTGTGTGTGTGTGTGTGTGTGTGTGTGTGTGTGTGTGTGTGTGTGTGTGTGTGTGTGTGTGTGTGTGTGTGTGTGTGTGTGTGTGTGTGTGTGTGTGTGTGTGTGTGTGTGTGTGTGTGTATTAGAGCGAGTGATGAAATTATGGAGCGGTCATTCGCTCAACATAGCACCGAGAGCCACGCAGGTATGTCTGCACTTTTTCCCCCAGATTTGGCATCGTAAAAAAAAAAAAAAACCTCTCTGGGCTGGACTGTATCAGATATCCCCTAAAGTGCCTCAGACTTTGAGATGATGGAAAACAGCTTGGTCACGTCGTGATGACCTCAGCAGTCTGGTGTCCCCGTAATGATGGCTGCCCAGTGACTCGGGACTCAGCCGCTCGTGATCACTCAGTCACTCACTCACTCATTCACTCACTCTTCCTCCTGCTTGGTTGCTTGCTCTCTCACTCTTCCTTGCCAACAGCTCAAAGGCTGCAGGTCTTAAAGTAGGTGTCCAGTAGTGTTGCGGTTGGTAAAGGGGTTGAACAAAGCCCATCTATCCTCTGTTGGGCAGGCCCTTTGTCACTTTGCCTTGGATGGTTGTCATACAGCCTTAAGGGGGTAATCCCAGTATTTTGTCAAGTTGAAGCATTCAAGTCAAGCTTCACACTTTTAACTGTTGTATTATGTTGTAGCATTATATTATATTATAAAGAACCAAAAACGAGGCTTTACGTGTGAAACACCGGAATCCGTGGCATGTGAACCTTTTGCATTTCCGTTGGCGCGGTTGCATCTGTGTGTGTGTCTGTGTGTGTGTGTGTGCGCCTTTTCCAATGCAGTTAGATGGTTAAACCTCAGGATGGAGATATTGCTGGAGGTTTAAGAGCCAAGACTCTGCAGCACAGGATACAGGTGCTGCGTCTCTGTGTTTTGGTGGGAAGCGGAGTGGAGGCTGGCTGTCGTTTTAGCACGGCAGGCGGCGTCTGTGGCGAGCCAGAGCATTAGTCAGCCGCGTGACATCAAGGCCTGTGGGCTGCTGGCGGTGTCTGTCTCATGTCAGGGTGTCTGCTGCACACTTCCTCCCATACAACACCCCTGTTTGTCTGCGCGCAGATGGCCCGACCTCGACTCGCCTCGCCTCCCCGTATTGTTCGCGTCTTTGTTTTGTGTGTGTGTGTGAGTTGGAGGGTGAAGGGGGGGGGGGTGGGGTGGTGTCAGACGATGACTTCCTCTGTCAATGTATGAGTATCTAAACCAGGGAGGAAGTAGCAGGCAGGGCGAGGGATGAGGCAGACTAAACAGGTGGGTGCTCAAGTGGTTAACTGAACATTTGTTTTCTCATAACCAGAAAGGCTGTACTACGAAAGAGTATGAGAACTCTGGCTAGGTTAATTTGGATCACGTGGTAGAACTGCTAATAGATGTGCCCTATAGCACATTGCTGTGGTAGGAGAGTGTAGCCATAAGGTTCCTCTATAAGAAGGCTAGCCAATTACTCTGAATGAACTTGGCCATGGGGGCAAGGGGTTGTTTCAGAAAGCAGGATTAGTCACTTGCCTCCATGTCAAAACTAGTGATAAAACGCCTAATAGAGGGGTGTTATGGCTTTATTCCCCTAGTTAAACAAAGCCATAAGGCTATTCTATTAGCAGGTTTACCACTTATTTTCACTTACCTGGGTCAGTTAGTAAACCACATACTTGGAATGTTGCTGCAGTCAGAGGTGGACTTTCCTGGTTCTGAAAGTAAAAGTCTCACCACACATGTTTAAGCCAATTCACTAATGAACCTCACTCAAACCTCTTTAGATTGGTAGATGAGCTAATTAATGTAATACATGGTACTGATTTTACTTTCTCTAGCTGGTTTGTCCACTTCTGTCTGCAGTTCATGTAATCCTTATGCAAGTGTGTGCTGTGGCTAACCTTATGTGTGTGTGTGTGTCTGTGTGTCTTTGCCCCCATAGCTGAGCCTCTGCCCCTGATGGACCTGTGTAGACGATCGGTGCGTGTGGCACTGGGGAGGGAGCGACTGAGCGAGATTCACGGACTGCCTTTGCCAGCGTCTCTCAAGAACTACCTGCTCTACCAATGATGCTGGGACTGCCTCTACCTCGGCGCATGGCATACTCTTCACTCTTTCTCGCTCTCTCTCTCTCTCTCAAGGATTTTCTTTTTTTTTTCTCCCTTCATGTCCTCTCTGGATTTGGTACAATGCTCCATTTTTTTATTTTTGTTTTTATTTTTTTTATTTTTATTTTTTTTCAAAATCCGACCCAGGACTACTCTCGTCCAATGTTTCCAACGTGTTTACAGTCGTATACTGATGTCATTACATGACTGACTCCAATCATGTACTGGAATCTTTTTTTGTTTTGTTTTGTTCCTCAGTTTTTTTTTTTGTTTTGTAGTAAGACACACAAGTGTATGGAACACTGTGCAGGCACTGGCCACAGACACCCACAACAGTGTGGCCTCGTACCTCCCAGTCTGGCACCTGTCAATGTGTTTTGAAGTGCAATGAGTTTTGGTGGAGCCCCTGCTATGACTGCCACGCCGCCTCATCCCAACCCCCTTCCTTCATCCTTCTTGCTTCACCCATCTTTCTTTTTTTTTTTTTTCTGTTCCAGTTGGGCAGAATGAAAATGATGTCATGGTCATGATGTCACGGTCACGTGATGCGCCCAAATGGTACTGGCATGCCTGTGTGGTTAATCATTGGTATGTTTGCTCGCTGGGTATGTGTCTGTCCATTTTTAAAATGTTTCTTTTTAGGTGTAGCAGTGCGATGCCTGCTAGGCTTGCTTTTGGTCACTACATGCCGAGCTGTTGGCTAAAAATGGTTGTCTTGAATTTGGTCTTTGAGATGATTTTAAGACTATAGGATTTAATGGTGTTTTAAACTTATTTTAACTCCCCATCTAAAATCATTCAGATATGCTGCATGCATGCAGACGCATACATACACACCCCCACCCACAGCTCTTGTCATTTTATGCATTAAATTCCCCTCGTCCACCCAGGGTAGCACCAGCTCAGAGCCATAGAGTGGCTGTTTCCTCCTAGACAAACCACAGGAAGCTTCTGAACTAGGCTGTTCCCCTTCTGACTGCCACCCCCTCATCCCCTTTACCCCCCCCCCCCCCCTCCTCATCCACGGCTGCCCTCCCCACTCCCCATGTTCAGGTTCCCAGTGCAACACAAGTGCCTGTACATGTGACACCAGAGCATTGCTGGGTTGGGGATAGGGATGGGGGTGGGGGCCATTTTGAAAGTTTTTTTTTCAAGGGAATGACTGAAGGATTACGTCACTGTGAAAATCTGTAGAATCCTATCGCTTCTGGACGGAAGTGGCACGGATTTTTATCTGTGGCCCCTCCCCTTTTTAATGTGTCATACAAATGTACAATCACACGATTTCATGGTTTTTAATCATGTAGCCCATCTTGGATGTCTAATGACTGTTTTCATTTTCATGTGTTGGCAAAAGTACATTGACATGACCAGGGTCCATTTATGGTTAGACTAAGGCCAGGACTTTAAGCAGGCAGTCTTGTCACCAGATGGATTTTGGTGGCAATGTTGCACAGTTTGTTTTCAACACTGTCATTGGGTGGCTCACTCTTGAGTTTTGAGCCTTTTTGATGCTTCCTCCATCACGGTGGATAGATTGGGTGAACAGAAAATGTGTTTTTGTGACCATACAAGAAGCCTGTTTTAAACTTGATGCAGAGATGGTGAACATTTTGCCAAGACATTGTCATTTGTTTTTTTTGTTTTTTCCTTCCTGTTTTTGTTTTTAATTCCTCTCTCTATCTCAGAAACTCTCAGACTTGTCATTCATAGGCTTTTTTTAAATGAAAATAGCTAAACACCAGTTCTGGTTTGATGTCCATGAGTCTGAGTATGGATGACTGGGCTGCTGGCCTTATTTTATAGTCCCTCTCTGCCTGCAGGTGATCACTCTTTGTATTCAGTGATGTAGATAATGTTAACTCTAATAAAGTTTATTATAAATTACTTCCCTCCCTTATCTACATGCTTTGTTCTCGATGGCTGTTTTTATGGTATTTTTCAAATTGACACAAGATCAATAACTCTACTGTCCTGTTAACAACTGGTATCTAATCAAGTAGCTTAAACTCGTCAGATGAGTTGAATACATTGGTAGCCGCGAGTACTACCAGAGCTATGTATGTCTCTGCCCGGTGCATTCCATAGCGACTGCATATTGTTTCAGGCCAGCTATATTTGCGTAGAGCGGAACAGCATGGACCTGGTGCCTTACAGCTCCTCAGTTTATTTCGGCTGACGGGCTGAATCATTGTTCCTCCGGTGGAAAGAGACTGTCCTGTACACTGTCTCTCTCTCCCTCTCTCATTTTGTACTTGCGCGGTCACCGAACGTTTTATTCACATCTCAAATATACACAGTGGAAACTTGATCTGCAGACATAACAAGTCAGAGGTCGCCGAGGTATGGAGCAGTAAAAATGATCCCACAGACACGACCAAACGATGTCCTGAGGCACATTTGTTATAGTTAATAGATTGATATGAGCCAGTGGAACAACTCGGCTGGCTGATTAATCATCCTGAAAGTGAATCTGATGCTTCTGCACACCGAGTGGGTTTATATCACAGCTCTGCACGTCACCCCTGCTGCCCGTTGCCATGGAGCTGTGTTTGCATACACAGAGATGTGCTACTTGGGGATGAGGTCATCCATTTCAAGTATGCCGCTTGGCCGGAGCAACTCAGTGTTTGGGTGTCTGGAAAGGCACATTCCTTTGGCTCAATACGGTTTCAAAATGTTCAGGGGTAGAGGCTCCTTGCGCCATTTTTCCTGGGAAATTATCAGGCCTTTCTTAATATAAAAAAAAATAATAAAAAAATAAAACATACAGCCAGGCTCTCACACCATCACATAATTTCAAGTAAGCAGTGTCACTGACTGTGACTAATAGGAAAAGACTTCGAACTTTGTGTTCACGTTGTTGGTCATGGCCTGCGTTCATGTTATCAGAATTCGACAAAGCAAGACTCCAGTGCACTCTTGCTTCCGTTGCACAATCGAACGTGTGCAAGACATGCCTCGAGGAGTTGAGTAACCAAGATCGGCATAAATGTGTCTGTTTCGTTCCACCCTTTTCTATCTGGGTGTCTGATGACCAAGAAAACCTCAAAGCCCGAGAGTGCAACTGATCAGCTCCTCCACAGTTGAGGCCAGAGTGTTAGTTTTCTTTTTTGTTTTTTTGAAGAATGAATCCGCTCTTACACTCCCAAACGTTCATACTCACACACGTTCACATTCAGTCACAAAGCTCAGAACATGGTGCCTTGTTGGAGGTGGGAGTAGGTTCTTTGGGGTCAGAGAGGGAGCTGGGCTGCGGCCTTTTATTTTTTTTCTCTGCGTGTGCAATGGCATACAAGGGGATGTCATCCATGTGCACAAGCATAATAAGCTCTTGTAAACAGCCACTCGTCTAGTGTGAAATCTCACCGTGGGACTAAGCCACAGACCGACTCCGCTCGACTGCAAAATTCAGCAGGCTCTCATCAAATGTCTGAGGGCCCAGAGAGGCATCCTTCAGCTTTCGGTTTTCTCACAGAGAGGCTAAATGGAGGGAGGTGAGCTGATTACAAACCTAATCTCCCTACCAGAAGAATATATTCATGTCAGACTGTTAGATTTTATGCTCTCTGCTTTTGCCATTAAAATAACACCTTACAGCATTTACTGTCATGACGTCAGTGGATTGAGGGCGAGTCCTCATCCACCCAGGGATGGCGCGGTGTAGAGATTTGTTCATTCTTTCCCTTTTTCGTACCTGAGTCCTGACGTAAAAACAGCTGAGCCTGAACCCAGAGCTGGGTTTTGGGAGGAGCGCAAAGCTAGCGCTCCCTAAGAATTGACCATCTCCTGAGCGGTTATGTAACCAGCCCAGAGAAAAGCTCAGAGTTTCCCCTCTCTTCTCCCTCTCTGTCTTTATCCTTCTCTCTCTCTCTCTCCTCTCCCCCTCTCTCTTCCTCTCTCCCTCTCTCTCTCTTCCTCTCTCTTCAGCCCAGCTGGGCTACTCCTTTCAGTTGTGGTGGGCGCCAACTCCCTATGGAAACACAAGAGTGAGATGCCCACACCCACAATGGGGTGGTGATAGCCATAGCATAGCACAATGTATAGTATAGAAGAGCATGATGGGATAGATGTATAGAGTGTATCCCCACACTGGGCCTTTATGTAAGACACTGCTTCAGCCATATAGAGTACTGATAGTGGCTAGAAAAGAGGTATGGAAAAAAAAAAGCAACTCACTTCCCCAAGATGAAGGCTGAGGTTGGGGTTGAGCTGTGGGTCAGTGGGGAGCAAGACACACAGAAACCCAGGTGGATGCAGAAGCTAATGCAGTATCTCTGAATTAAACACAACCTTACTGTGCAAAGTAGTGCTTTCCCAGACAAAGTATAATGTATTTGAATGCAATATGAACTTTTTTTTTTTGAGAAAACACAAGATACTTGTGCACCTAGAAAGAGTACCTTTGGGAGATGAGATTAACCCTTCCTGACAACACACCCTATTCCAACATACCATTGTTTGGAAGAGCACTTAACACTTTAGGTTTATTGTTTATTAATTTCTGAGTTCTGAGTCCATTGTTCTACTGTTGGGTTTGTTTGCTAAGTTGCAGGATCTAGTTGGTTTGTGAACATTTCCAGAACACTTCATCAGTAGTGCACTGTAGTAGTCACTATACACTCTCCTCTGAGACGGCGTGTCCAGTACCCAATTAGTCAATGTTGTCCTCTAAGAAGTCCTACTTTGGTGAATGTGAATTGGTGCTAATGCTAAAGCTAATGCTACCCTGTGGTTTTATACCTTTTGCTATCTAATAACAATCTCTATTATCTCTCTTTATACCTTATGCTATTTAATACTTCTTTACTTGTCCATGTCTCCACTTTCCTGTGTAGACAATATATATTATGGTTATTATGAAGGTTAGAAGATAAAACACTTTTAGCAGACATGCTTAATCTGCTAACCAAAGGAAACTTCCATGAATACACTGAAGTCCTCTTTTCCTAAAATAAAACAAATGTCATAGAATCCTTAGGTTATAATAAAAGACTAAAGAAAAAAAATGAAAAGAAGTAGTTTGATAGACCTTGGCTGAAATGTGTAAATGTAGATTTTGCATCACTTAAGGTGACCTCTTCGTCTATGTCAGCAAAACTGTTTCTTAAACAGTGCTATAAAATCATGCCAAATTCAGCATTGTGGTAATATGCAGTGGTGCTGTGGGTGGAGAGAGATGTGTGTAAAACATGTCTGCATTTGCAGACAATGAAGTTTATCTGCCATGTCAGTATACTTACTGTAATTATTCTGAAAAAAAAAGCTTTTACCAAAAGCTGGAGCTGTAGTCAGAGATTTCAAAACTGATAAGACCTCTTGTTCAACAATGTTCCTCTGGTGGCCAAAACAGCACACATGTCAGCCATTGAAGTCTGAGGCATTTGCATGTCGACATAAAAACACAATTTACTGCTATTACGTTTGGCTGACTCATATAGGCGTTCAGACACTGCTTCAACAGACACTGCTTAAAGTGTTACACCACAGACTGGATTAGAACATCAGAAAATTTCACAATATCCCCAGTGCAAGTTAACACAATTGTTTATCATAGAGTACAAAACTGAACACATCACCAAATGACACTAAATTTGAGCTCATAGGATTGAAAATCCAACATGCTGCTCCCAAAGAACAAATCAAAAGAGCTTCACAGGGGATTCAGTGGTGGTTTAGAATGTAGGCTTCAAAGCATGAGGTCATGCA
This sequence comes from Setipinna tenuifilis, assembly GCA_030347295.1. Taxonomy (NCBI): domain Eukaryota; kingdom Metazoa; phylum Chordata; class Actinopteri; order Clupeiformes; family Engraulidae; genus Setipinna; species Setipinna tenuifilis. Next base: position 9,096,535 of record CM059270.1, on the reverse strand, counting down.
GGATGCTCCTAAGTGCGTTCTACCACCAGCTAAATTTGGAACAGACTGGACTTTGTGAGTAGGTGTGAGATATGAGAGAGGAGTATGCTCTTCTGTCTGGGAGGAACATGCCCGCGTTACATTATGGTGAAGTGCGAGCTCTGACACTCCTGCGACGGACTCTGTGGTCATCTCGGCAAATATTATTGCATTTTTTGACATTGACCTAACCGTCAACATCTAGAAACTTCAATAAAAACGTGAAAAAATACATAAAAATTGTTTTTGTCTGAGACAGGGTGTCATATTAGTTTTGTTTTATTTAAAAAAAGGCTGCCATTATTATTTTCTTTATCTTCTTTAAGTGAGCGACTGCGGTTCACATAGTCTGTACTTAATGCGACTGTGCTGGGACCTACCCAGTGCAGTCAGACACGTCATTTACAAGAGCAGTGGTAATAAGGCAAGAAGGGCTTGGGAGCGTTTAATCATGGGAGAAAATGTTTGGTTAAGATCAAGCCAGTTCCATCTGGAGCGGAGAGGTACCAGATAAAACCAGACACTGAAAATCATTACCATGTGAATGTTTTAAGAGGTGCAGGGGGAAGGTGGCTTAGACAGAAACCGGGAAGGGGAAGGGGGTGGGGGGGTGGGGGGTCAAGAAGGGAGTAGGGGGGAGCTACGAACTACTTGCAATGCTGAGAAACCTGGAGGCAAGCATGAAAGAAAAGGAAAAGTCTTCATGGAGGCTGGCAAGTAGGCCTTTCCGGATTATTACCCCTTAATGCCGGTATGCGTTGATTGGACTGTGACTCAACGCAAGTATGATAGCATACGGCAGAGCTAGACAAAAAACAAACAAAAAGAAATGAAAGTACTGAACCCTGTATAAATGTGTGTGTGTGCGCGCGCGCGCGTGTGTGTGTGTGTGTGTGTGTGTACGGTTCATGAGAGTGTGCATGTGTATATCTGAACACAGCGCTGCAGATGCAGACACAGTGGCATAGCTGACCTGTAACTAAAGGCTGGGAATGTGGTCTATGGACAACCAGTGATAAGTCTCCCCCCCAGCCCAGCCTGGCGTCCTGTCTGGCCTGCCTGTTTTGGCCCACAGGAGACCTCTGCCAGGTCATCACCCTCCACTGAGCCTGGGCCTGATGGAATCTATTAAGATCAGATGTACGTCCGCTTTAGAGGTTCCCTCACCATTGCATGTATAGCTTACACAGGCTGTTCACCCTCCCTTTTCTTTCTAGGATACTAGGAACTAGCTTTGATTTAAACTGAAATGTTAAGTCCTTAAACTTCATTTTCATTTTGTGTACAGTTCTAAATTTTCTAATGGAAAACTTGTGAAGAGCCAGGATGATGTGCCAGTCCAACAGCACATTGGTCGCTTCGGTCAAGAGAGTGGCTAAGTGTATCTGCCACAGTGACAGCTAAGTAAGGCGTTAGCCCACAGTTCCAGTTAAGCACTGAAGAATGCATATCTGTTCCCCGGCCTGCCAGGCACACCATCCGTGTCCACACACACCTGCCAAGTTTGCTACGCCGCCTGCCAGCGCTTCATGCTTTCTGGGGGAGCATGTGGTTATGGAAGCTGGGAAGGTTTTCTGTTGTGCATTTTTTTGTGTTTTCTCTTTTTCTCTTTCTCTTTCTTTTTCTCTCTCTCACTCCCTATCTCTCTCTCACTCTCACTCCCTCTCTTTCTCTCTCTGTGTCACACACTCTCCCTCCCTCTCTTTGCCTCTCTCTCTCTCTCTCTATCTCTCCCTCCCTCCCTCTCTCTGTCTTTCTCTTTCTCTTTCTTTCTCGCTCTCTCTCTCTTCTCAGACATGAGCTGGTATCTTGGCACACTGGAATCGAGACCCGTGCCAACATGCCCCCTCATTGAAGCTGTGCCCTTTGGGGGAAGACAAAAAAAGGGAATGCCCCTCTCAGAGCCTGGGCCTCTCAAAACAACTCCATCAACATTCTCCCTGCCAGCCTAGTGCTGTTGTTTTGCAATCTTCGCCTTCCCCCATACACTGCCTGTTTCCCCCTGAAACCAACTAATTACTATTTAGGAGGACATATCACACGCACGAAAGCTGTCAAATTAACTCCTGTAAGGACATCTTACAGGAAGAGAAGATGGAATTAAATACTCTTCAAATCATTTGTCACCCACTCCCAACCCGGACAAGTCTGTCCTTCTTCTCGCCGGCCCATGTCTGTCTCAGATGTTTATTTAACTTCGACATATAAAGTTCGCCTGATAAATGAAGAGGCACTGTGGAAAGTCGAGACGCCTGTCCACTCACCTTTAGGATTTACGGTTGGAAATGTGGGGAAGGAGGAGGAAAAGAGGAGGAGAAGGTGGCCTGTTTGAAGTTTTATTCTTCCTTCTCGGCCAATGCAGCTGCCTGAATTTGGTCTGATTATCAACGTCTCCTGCTGCGTCTAGACAACAGGTTTCATCAGATGGGCGGGGGCGGGGGGGTTGTCTAAAATGTTACAGAGGATCAGAGATAGGGAGATGGGAGGAGATGGTACACCATAACTCATGCTGTTCCTCTGTCCACCCATGGGCTGATAAACGTCCAAGCCACTTTCTTGTAAATCTGTGCTTGTGTGTGTGTGTGTGTCTGCATATCTATGTGTGTGTTAGCAAGTGAGTGTCTCTCTCTCTCTCTTTCTCTCTCACTTGGGGTGTGTGTGTCTGTCTCTGTCTCTTTGTTAAAGTCTGTGTGTACTTAAGGGAGTAAGGATGTGCATGTGGTTGTGTGTGTGTGTGTGAGTAAGCGAGCATATGTGTGTGTGTGTCTACATGTGTACATGACAGGATATATTTCTCCTGGTTCGTAAAGTTTAATGCTCCTCATATGACACAGCATGGCCCCTCCGTTTTCTCTGTGAATCATGCCAGTCTGCAACCGATTCCTCCCTGCCTTTGAAGCAGCTGGGAAGCTACCGCAGACAGCACGCCTTTGATCATGAAGAAATGAAACATTAACACCATTCTCATTCCATCAGAGCTGTTTTGTTTTGATTGGAGATCATTTAAAAATCACTACGCTCATGTTGACAGGGCTGTGATGGAGAAACAAAGAAAACCTTAGATTTGGGTTTAGCTTTTAGATCAGGGCATGACCGAAAAAGACTAGCACATTATACAGAATTAAGTTAAAAGATCTAAATTGAGTTTTCCTTATATTCCCCAATCACTATTGGAAGAAGTGCCACCTTTTAATTGAATTAGCTTCTCAATGTGCCAAAGCCCTTGATTTCCCCTTCTCCAGCATAATGCGTAGCAAAGAACAGGAGATTTCAGTCGTGGAGGTCAAACATATTGATTTGATTATTGCATATATTATTTTATGGCTGAAGAAGTTTTGACTTTGTAAACTAAGGGAGATGACTGGAACAGACTGGAGGGCGGCCAGAGATGGGTCTGAAGTATAGAAGAAACCGGGAGAACAACAGCAGAGTTGGCAGCTTTGTTGTTGCCTGTTCACAGAGACAGAAGGTGATCCATCATACCTAGGCTAGGCTAGGCTAGTCACTAGCCTAGCGCATTAGCAGCAGCAGCAGCAGCAGCAGTGTGACAGCCTGAGGGGCAGCAAGGCCTGGTTGACGGCCGGATAGCACCCCAGAGAGCCTGGTGCCAGTGTGGGGAAACGGGACAGAGGGCTCAGGGCAGAGAAGTCTCGGCAGCCCCCATCTGTGCACATATGCTCACTCTATCATCGCTTACTCAAACACTCGCTCCCTCTTTCTAACCCACCTCCTCCACACGCTCTCCCTCCCTCTCTCGTTTGAGTTATTATGCCTGTCTCTGTCACTCCATTGCTTCCTTTTTCTCTCACTGTATAGCTTACAGTCTGACAATCTTTTCCTATTCTGTCTTTTGGTTTCTTTTCTGTCTCCTTCTCGCCACCCCGCCCCCCCCCCCCCCCCCCTTTTTTCCCCTTTGCTGCTTTGCTGCTTTGCTGCTCTAATACCCTTTCTGGAAAGTCATATCTGCCATATGTTCAGCCCTGAAGGTACGAAAATATAAACAGTCTTAAAAAATGCCGGGGGCCTTAATTCCTCTCAGGATTATTTTTACCTTGCCGATCAAGACCATGAATTCGCTATGCTACATCGACTGAACTCTCGTTTACCTCTCACCTTTTGCCATGGCTAAGTGCCAGTCACTCTCTCTTCCCCCATCTGATCCTCCTAACACACATTATCAGAGCGATTTCTGCCAGGCAATGATTACTGAAATCAATATCACTGTCACTCGGGTCCAGAGTGTTTTGACTAGTCCCGACGTGAACATAGCCCCTCGTGTCGTCCAGAGGACAATGACGCCAGTGTTTGGTGCTGTTTAAAAATGTGGGTTTCCCATCTTGGGTTTCTCTGTGGTGAGCGTATCAGGGGCCTGATTACCGCCACCGCTGTGGGCCTCATTAGAGTGCCCGGCCAAGAGACAGGCAGGCAGACAGGCGGGAGGGTTTGCATGCAGGATGCATTTTCATTGCATTAAGTATGGATGAGAAGACGAGCAGGAGGCAGCACAGCTAAGTATTTCTCTATCTCTTTCTTTCTCTCTCTCTCTCTGTCTTTCTTTCTTTCCTTTTCTCTCTCTCTCTCTCTCCCTCTCTGTCTCTGTCTCTCCCTCTCAAAGACCTTGCTGTAAATCATTAAGAGGTATGTCACTGAACATAGGATCCCCTGTACGTTTTCTCTGGAGAGGGTGATCGGAAATATCAGCCAGCCTGCAGGTGGTTTGACGTCATTTGCCATCTTGTGCCTTTCGCCAAAGATAGACGTTTGTTTTCTCTTGTAAGTTTACGACAACGGGCATAGCCATGCGACACAGGTTTTTCCTAACCTCGCTAATTACAATAATGTGCACGTGCAATAGGCAACATGAGTATTTCCAAAATACTCACAGCCTGTAGTGAACTCAAAGTCAAATCACCTCATGGAATCTGAAGGTAGTGGAGTTTTTCCTTTTCCCTCCTTTCTCCTCCTCTAAAGTGCTCGCAGACTGTAATTACTTCCTCGCCAGGCAACTAACTTGTTTATTTTCTTCTTAAAGGGGACACAGCAGGCTGATAATGTGCTCCTCGGACAATTTATCCCTTTTTAATGACGCGGCGAAACGTTGTGTCTGGGTCGGCCCCATGCCTGACTCCAGGGCATCTCTAGGGCCGTGCATGCCACCCATGGAGGCGGAGAGGAGTGGACCTGGGGTATGGCCGGCCACGGTGTGCTTGGTGCGTGTGGGGTTACGCACCGCAAGTGGCCGAACGCCGGACTATGGAAAAGAGTGTAATTGCCACAAATGGCTGCCAGAATCCACTTGGAAGTGGAAAGCAGGCAAACACAAGTGATTAATGGAGAGGCCGTTTGTTTAAGCGCCCTATTTAATTAGGCAGTCAATTTATCATCATTAGTGGGGGGTAATTATGCCAGCTCTTCATCATGTGGAAGAGTGGAAGGGGGGGGCATTGGGGCTTGGCGTGTGTGTGTATGGGCGGTGGGGTGGGGGGGATCTGAGTGGGTTGACCGGGGTCAAAATCAGCAGGCTACATATATGTAAGTCCTGTGCTTCCTTAAGTCCCCACCCCACCCCTCACACACACTTGTACACACACACACTTAAGTTCCTCAATCGCACCACTCCCTCTATCTATTCACCCCTCCCTTACATCTCTCCTATCCTCTTTTCAGCTCCGCATCCCCACTTTCTTTCTAACCATTTTCTCTCCCTCCTCTCTTCTCCTCCATCTGTGCTGTGTGTCTGTGTGTCTGACTCAGGGCTGATCAGAGAGCAGCACCACTGACTCACGGGGCAATCGGAACAGATGACTTCCATCCACCCTTCATTAATGCTCACTCATGCTGACCTTTTTGGTAAATCTTGTTGTTGTGCTGAAATCTTGTGGGTTGTGTGTGACTGCTGGAGTGTTTTTCGCGTGTGTGTACATGTGTGTGTGTGTCTGTGTCTGTGTCTGTGGGTTGAGTATGTTATGTGTGTGTGTGTGCTCTTGTGATCATTTGTCTGGGTTTTGCTAAGAGGGAGCTTAATCATAACAGACAATGATTAAACGGTGAAAAACCACAACTTCTTGGAAAGAAAATAGGTGAAGAAGTAAACCTCCTACTGCCGTAGACATACTTACTTACCAACATGTCGAACATGCACCAGTGAAATCTGTGTCAGCCCAATGGTTGACCTAGGTATGGATTAGTTCCAGATAGCCGTCATGGTGGAGTCATGGTTTATTGAACCACCGCAATGTGTGCAGTCCTGAAACTGACCAGCTCGGCTACTGTACAAAGTCCGAGATGTGAGTCAGGGCTGTGAAATGAAGACGCTCGGTTCATGAACTTTAATGAGGAGAGGTGAACGATCCTGACAGCGTAATTACTAGATGATTTTTTAGCCTGCGCCGTGTTTGAAAACGCCCTGTGAACTTCCATTCAGTGCGCACTCACACACAATTTATTTCAGTGTCAGCAGAGGTTCATTTGAGGAACACAGAACCAGACACACACACACACACACACACACACCCTTTCTCTCACCCCATGAAACTTTATCTGTCTCTCTCTATCTATCTCTGTCTCGCTCACATTCTCACACACAAACACACACACACATACCCACACACAATTATTTTGACACCATCAGGGAAGGTTAATTTTTACACAGCAGTGTACTCTAAAGGAATTAAGACACTGTGAGAGTGAGAGTTGTGAGAGTTGTGTGGTATGAAGACGATAATAATAAAAGTTGTCACCATTGCCACAGCTCTCTCCCAGTCTCCTGTGCACCTGTCCTAATAGCCACAGCCAGAGGATACTATTTATGCTCTTCATGAGGAAACGTTCATTTGGCACGCCACAGTAGGTCCCATCGATGCTACCCTCTCATAGGGCTAAACCACCTCTCTCTGTCTCTCTCTCTCCGTCTCTCTCTCTTTCACATTCTCTCCCTCCCTCCCTTTCCATGTCTCTTTCTGTCTGACTGTTTCTGTCTCTTTCTCTTTCTCTCTTTGTCTGTCTTTTTCTGTCTGACTGTCTCTGTGTCTTTCTCTTTCTCTCTCTCTTTTTCTCATTTCCCTCTCTTCCGCTCTCTCTCTGTATCCCTCCCTCTCTCTCTTTGTGAATGGTGATTTAAAACATGCTGAAAGGAAGGCTGTGAAAGAAGTAGAAAAAGACAGAGGGGGGAAGAAAACAAAAAAACAAAACGAAAAAAAGAAGAACCCACTCATCTCGTCTGGGATGCGAGCGAGGCTGCTTCCTGTGGTGCATTCTTCACAGCTCCCTGTGGTTCCCGCTCTCCCGCTTGGCTAGACATCACAAGGCCCAGCCAGACACCACAACATGATGTTTTTTGGCTATTTTCATAGCGGTGACCACACGCTGTAATTTAGTCAAATTAATCCACTAAACGAAGGGAGACAGAGAAAGAGAGAGGAGAGGCAGAGACAGAGACAGAGAAATTAGTGTGTAGGCAAGGACGTGTTGGATGGATGTTTCTTTTCCAACACCCAAACCCCTCGTCACCCACCCCTTCTCCTTCCCCTCCCCTCCTCAGCCTCCTCTCCAAAGAAGCACCCCTGTCATGTCTTCTGCCCACCTGGGACGACTCAACACAGCTGACTCTTCTTCTCTCCACGAAGTGGAATTCCACCTCCTTCCTCAACCCCCAAACACACACATGCACACACAGACACATGCACACAGACACAGACACAGACACACACACACACACACACACACACACACACACACATGCTAGGCACACAAACCTACAAACACACACACACACACTTATCCTCCTCCTCCTCCTCCTCCTCCTCCTCCTCCTTCTCGTGCACTGCGGTGTCTGGGAGAAGCCCAGGCTGAGTGCTGTGGGCGTATGGGTGTGATGTAAGAGACAGCGTGGCAATGTGGTGGATGGAGGATGGAGGAGGCCTTGTCTGCTGGGCTGGTTCAGCCAGGCCGCCCTGGACAGGACAGACTGGACAGGCACGAGTGATTCAGACTTGCCGGGCTTGGCCGCACTGGAGCATCGGCACCGGGCAGCTGGCCCGCCGGCCCGCTCCACCTCTCCCCTCCCTCCCTCCCTCCCTCCATGACACACAAAGCCATATTTGTGACTCGTGTTCAGTGGGACAGTGTGATGTCCAGAGGGATAATTGTGCCACTCTCTCTCTCCCTCTCTCTCTCTCTCTCTCTCTCTCTCTCTCTCTCTCTCTCTCTCTCTCCTTACCACATAGGGCTGAAGTGAGAAAATAAATGTGCTGCAGTCTCCAGGTCCTTTCCTGCTGAATTACTTCTTTTTTTAATATTTGCCTTTGGTAAGCAGAGGCAGAGAGATTTTTTCCAGTGCGTTATGAGACAGTTACTCCACTTGTCTCATAGTCTATTCTATGTAACTGATCCTGAGAGCTACATTAAGCTCAGTGTAGCCAATCCAATTCCATCATCATTGTCATGTACCCAGTACAATATCACTTGCTCATCACAGTGTGAATTTGACATGTAATCACTTTTCACAGAAGAAATAATACATTTGCAATATACAAAACACTATTTTAATATTTTAAACTTGAATTTGGTCAAAGCTTAAAAATGTATGTCTGAATTATTTTGTTAATAAGTCATAGAATAGCTCATAGAAACGAACTTGGCATGATTGCTGGTTTATTTTACATCCCTACCGAACTGTGTTGTGTGAAATAGAAAATGCAAATGTGTTCAGTGTCTAAAATTGTGTTCCTCCAGAATGTCTGTCCTTGTCGATCTTTTGTATCTTTGCCCATATTCGCTAGCTAGCTAGGCCAAGCTCAGCCTTCTTGTGTGCTACCGTAGGGCTTGGGGGTAATGTGAGAGCTATGCAGGTGGCTGTCCCTACAAGGACAATGGAACTGGCAGCCACACTTAGAGCCCAGACATGTGACACTGTTCACAGATGAACACTCCCCAAGTCCTCAAGCTAAAGACCTGTATGCCCTCATGTCTCTGTCTCTCTCTCTATCTCTCTCTCTCTGTCTCTCTCTCTTTATCTCTCTCTCTCAGTGTCTTTTTCTCTCACTTTCTTTCTCTCTCTCCTCTCTATTTTTCTTCTCCTTTTTCTCTTCCTCACTATCTCTTTGTTTCTCTCTCCCTTCCTTTGTTTCCTTGTCAGGCTGAGAAGGGGGTGTGCATTAAATCAGAGCAGAGGAGAAAACTGGTCTTGACATGAAATAGCTCCTTTCAAATTCAAGGAAAAAAACCTTGGAATGTTGAGCACAATGAGTGCAATGTGATCTTGATGAGCCTTTCCACTTTCAACACACAGTGAATTAAGCAATGATGGAAACATTACCAATGCAAAAATATTTGAATTGTTTTATGCTGTTCCAGAAATTATTTTTAGCATGCACGCATGGACCCACACACACATGCACACATGCACACGCACACACATACACACAACAGAGGAAGAAAAGAGTGTGTGAAAGTGGTTAGAGCTTGTATCTGCTTCCTCCCCACCCCCCCCTTCATCTCTCAATTTTTCTCTGTTTCTCTGTGTGTGTGTGTGTGTGTGTGTGTGTGTGTGTGTGTGTGTGTGTGTGTGTGTGTGTGTGTGTGTGTGTGTGTGTGTGTGTGAAAGAGACAGAAGAGGAGTAAAACATGACATGATTGTCATGCTTTGGTATGTTGCTCTTTTGATGCCTCCATTAAAGGTCAGGTTATACCATGGACCAAAAATCATGGGCTATAACAGTTATATGTGCATTGGTGCTTTCAACATGCACTGTACCACTGTGGACCAAGGTACATCCTGACCTTTGATGGCCCATGATGTAGGTAGATATACATGCACTCACAAAGTGTGAAATTCAGGACTGCCAAACCTTCAGAAGTTGTTATTTAATGTCATACCTGACAATTAAAACACACACACACACACACACACACACACACACACACACACACACACACACACACACACACACACACAAATAAAGTGGCATGAAGAAATTTCTGTTTAAAAGTATAAAATTATGAAATAATTATTTCAAGTAATTCTTACCATAACCTCAGTTCATTACCTTTAGCAACTGCAGTCAGGTTTGTGACCTGCAGTAAACCTTTCCTAAGTCTCCTCACCCCTCATAAACCCAGGTCATGCTCTTATCACTCTGCGACACCAGGGCGAGGGAGATGATGTAGGTGTGCAGTATGTGAGGTTATGAGTTTATGGTGTGTTTAGAGTAGATCACTGCCGGCTATGCAGGTCCACAGTGAAAGCTGAGTACTGTCGTTTTTTAACTGTCCAGTAAGGTTATGCCCTCCAGAATTTCTGGAATGAAATCTCTACATCTTTTATACGCCTATCTGTAAAAAGATGACTGAGAAATCAGGTAATATTCCCCTCTATAAACCTGGGGATTACATCATTTTACTAGTGACCCTTTTACCTTTTGCTGGTGAACTCTATAATAATGTCCCCGCCTATCATTTCCTGTAGTTCCTCCCATTTCCTGCCGAATCTGTCATTGAATGATTAATCTGTTGATTTATACTCCATTTGAGATAAGGGGGAATGGACATTGTGCCCAAACACCCACGGGACTTCTTAAAAGATGTAGGTGTAGATCGATTAAGATACAAGGAAAAGCAAAATGTCCCTGCTGAAATCCTCCTTTTTTGTGACTCACATGTAAGGTAATTTAAGATATCTGTAACGTCAAAAAGATGTGTTAAACCTTTATAATTAAAAAAATAAACTAGGACACTGTTCTTTTTTTGTGCTTATTACAAAAACATTGGTCATATGCGGTATTAAAACAGATAATTATTTCAATGAAATCCTTTTGAGAGAAAAGACGTTCTTTGAAAAAGAGAAAATCTGGAACTGGATGATATTTTTCAAGCGAATGATTAATAGAACATGGCAGGCAAATTATGCAAGCTTTGTCTAGCACAAAGTGGTCAACAGAAAAACAACAAAGCATGCTGCCACATGGATTCTTTTTTTGACTTTATTATTAGGGCAGATGGACCTTTTGAGTCTCTAAAACTAAATCTGTTGTGTAACACACAGGAGGACTTCGAACTAAACAACAGTTTGTTTTTTACTCTCAGAGATGTTTATCACGTATGTGATGTCCTTAACAAACCTCTGATTCACAGTAAACAATGTGGCATCTCCCATTTTAAATCTAATTAAGATAACGGGGCCACTAATATGCTCAGTCTGTCAGCATTACATGAAAGGCTGATGGAGGAGGATATATCCTCATGATCCACTCTTTTCATTAAATAATGGCAAATTTAGATTTTCGAGAAAAAAAGATGAACAACATTCCTGTTGTTTTTGTCTTTACCCTTGGCAGCAAAATAAACATGCTATTTTTCAGACACTGTGGTTTCTGAGGGCTATTTCTCATTTGCATTACAAAGCTGAGAAAATTCATGTGTTGGGTATTTTGAAATGACCAACGGATCAAAAAGAAGTAAAAATTAGATTCATACCATCTTGTAATTCAGCCATTTGTAGTTACACAACTTACTATGCCTGACAACAAGTTTTGAACAAGTTCGAGTCAAATCATCACCCATTATCGCACAGCCTTAACGTCATGGAGGAGACCTATACAGCAGGAGACAGTACAATCTATTCTGAGGAAGGACAGTTCTAAGTAGCGTCATCTGATTGTCACATGATGCGGCATTGGTTGCAGGCCCATTTAGTGATGGCACAAATGAATTATGAACACAGAGGTGCTGCTGTTGCCCCGTCCTCATAAAGCTGGCCAACCATGGGCCTGGACATAAACCAGGTTGGTGATGTAACATGGGGACAACTGCCCGAGGAAAAACTAAAAAAACAAATGATGTGTGTGCACCATTCTGTGTACAGCCGAGCTCCCAGAACTGTGTTGTTTGTTTGTGGTGCTGATTGGCCACGGGGCATCTGAGGATCTGGATCTGGATTTGCCCCTGATCTTGTTGTTTTCAGATAATACTTAGAACTGACTCTCGAGCCAGCCGTCGCGACGGCAAATGTTTCTTTAAAAAGATCTGTTGACAGTCTAGACTGAGTCTGATATCATGATCAAGTGCATTTTAAGCTTTGCTGTGTAGCTGCCACCAGAAAATCGATTTATCAAAAAAAAAAAAATTCAGGTCAATATGTGTAATCAATTTTTAACCATCTCTGACCTAAAAACAAATGACGGAATATCATAAGGTTTGGGATGAAATCAGTGGACTGCTCCGGAGATTGGTCGGAAGATGGTAAACAAGTTAAATGTTCACCAGCGGAGGGAGGGCAGAGCCGAATAAGACTTCCTCTGTTTGGCCTTCAGCAGGCGTTATAGAAAACAACTTAACCCAATCAACGACCACTGGCAAGGGCTAGGACAACAGACTCAACTGCTTTTACCAAGAGACGCACAATAGACTCATACACACACATACGCACGCAAACACACTCACACACATACACGCACGCAAGCACACTCATGCTTCTGAAGCTGGGACACCAGCTCTGAGGGTGGGACAGTGCAGAGAGTGCAGGAGGCTCTGGGGGCGGGAGAATGGGGTGATCGGTGGGGTGGTGCACAGAGAAAGGAAGGACGGAGGTAGGGAGGGTGTGGACACCCAGAGGCCCTTCTCCGCTTGCGGTCCTGTGGTCTGCGTGGCCCGGTGACCATGTGGCGCAAACCTCCGTCAGCCTCTCCGCTGTGGGCTGGGCTGGGCTGGGCTGGGTTGTGTTGTGTTGTGTGTGGGGCTCCTTACACTTCCACTTTCCCTGCGAGTCGTGCTCTGGCGACGCACAATGGCCGTTTGTGTGCCGATGGAAGCCACATGAATGTGTGTCCACAGGGCCAGCGGTTCGCACTCACACAGGCCGGACAAAAGCAGCTCTATGGAACGTCGACACTGAGAAATATAGACGAGCCAAAACATTTGCGAATGAGGGCCATTGTCATTGTGCGCCAGGACATCAGGAAGCCATGACGGCTGTATAGTATCTTATTTGTGAGAAAACAAATGCTGCACTCTATGGGGCCATTGATACCAAGCATCTATTGATGATGGTTAAACTTGAGACAGTTTGTCATAAGAATATGGTTGTGGTGAAGAATCCAGAGGGGAAAGTCCCAGAGATTTGCATGGCAAGAAGACACAGAGTTGTGGTCTTGGTGGCTCCCCAAGTAAGAGATGTGCAAACAAAGCGATATTTCTTGATATCTTAAAAACATATTAACAACCACATAAAATTAGACATAATAGGAACATTCCTTGGGCTTGACAGGATTCAACAGGTTTGACTCTGGCAGGTTTACAAACCAATAATTGTGCAAGGGAGTGCAAAAAGCCAGCGAGCATTAAAGTGTGTGACTTTCGTCATTTTAAGGTCAGACTGGTGGCACAGTTACATCAGCGTGCCAGGTGTTTAAGGCAAACCTGGCTCTTGGCATTTGCTGTAAATGTCAGCCTCTCTGCTGCCAGCGGCATGACGAAATGGCTCCCCAACCACCCTTGGTTTCCCTCCACTGTTTCAAGTTTTAAAAAAAGGGCAAAGAGTGAATGCATAGCAAACTGCACCTGTCTGAGAAGGGGGGAAAAAACAAACAGCATGTCCGTATGAAATACGAGACCGTGTTTGCACTTTAATCACGGTTGTCTTGACTGCCTCCTGAGTTCAGGGCTTGTCAGTGGCGTTACTCAGTGCAGTTACACAGGGGAGTTACACAGGCCGAGCCTGTTTGGTATATCGAGCAGCTGAGATCCATTTTGCATGTCACGTGTCAGCGTTTCACCTGAGGCAACCAGTGAAAACTGAGAAAGCCTCACGGTAGAAAGCTCTGCCATAGAAAAACTAAAAATATCCTTTTAATGGATGGTGTCTGTTCTGAATGCAGTGATAATAGCGGATTTTTATCATGTGAGCCCCCATATCTGATAACCCCCATAGCATAAACTTCAGAGGAGTGCTCCCTTCACTGTGTTTACTTTGTGAAGTGTAGCATCATCTACAAATCTCATAGTCCCAGTTTTTTTAGGCAGGAGCGGTTTTATTCCATGAAATCATCCCAGCGTTGGCTTTCAGCACTGGCTCCCTCATATCTAGCAAAAAAATATGTACATACCTAGCTTCAATAATGACTTTCTCTGTCCAACACAAAGCCTGATGAAGACAGTAATGGAAGTGAGCAGACTTGTCAACACAATTTTGTGGGAAAAAATGCAACATTGTGAAGACGTTTATGAGAAAGCTGGGGTTTCTTGAGAGAGCTGTTTCCCAGAAGGCGTGCTGTGGGTTGGCAGCACTCTGTGAAAAACAGCTGGGGTTTCCTTTTTCTCAGTGCTGCTTGTGGTGTATGTTCATCGACCCTTTAACCTTCCAACGAGCAGTACAGTATAGACAAGAAGACCCTTATTTCTTCAGATGTTACAGAGTGTCTTGGAAAATGTGAATCTGAATGAGTCTGCTTAAATAAGTCACACACAAGCCAACATGTCTTTCAGTTTCAGTTTAAAAGGGCATTTTAATATTTCCCCCCTTTCTCTCACATAGAATTTTTGTTAAAAGACAGCAGTCTACAGAGGACAGCCCAGTCATAAGGTTTGAAAGTCAGCGTGGTGCTTCCTTCAATTTGTCCCCACTGTGAACTCTAATGACAAATCTACAAGCTGCTCATCAGGTTTTGCAACAACTAATTTCAGAAAACATGACAGGCTGTGAGTGAGGCTTTGGCCTAGCTTTGTCTTTCCCATGCTACTGTCTTAATTGGTGACTGCCGTGTGTGAAAATGAAAGCAGTGCATTCACCGCCTGAAAGGTGCCACTTTTAAATAGGCAAAAAACATTACACATGGACCTCTATGTGACCACAAGTCATACATCTGGCCTCACTGTCTGGTGTCTGTTTTTGTGTCTGCGGTCGGCATTGTAACACCACGCTCCACCGATGGATGGAAACATTTGTCTGCGCACAGAGAAAAGCTCACTCTCGAGAGCTGTCAAGCGAACTATCTTTAACAAGCAGGTGGTCAAGTCTCGTGCTCGAGTCACACTCGTGCAACCCCTATTCTGTTTGTCTCGCAGCGGTGTCGCCAGGGCAACGGGCGTCACTCACCAAATGGCCAGGGCTACATTCTTGGATAAATAAATAATGCAGCAGTTATAAAACAGCCGTCCATTTTAAATGGGGATTACCACACTTGGAAACTGTCTGGGACATTCTGAAATTGCACTGAGAGCTCACTGAAACTACTCCAGAACCACCACAACATTCCCTGTCCCTTTCTGCATAGTCCTGTGCACACAACACTGTCTGTTTTTCCAGCATGGATAATTTCTGCTCAATGGGTAGTTCTTTTCATCAGGTCCTACAATCCTAGCAAATGATAATATTGATTGGATTGGCCACAGCTGTGTTTTTAAGGGAAGTGCTTTATAAATAGACACCCGTTTGCAGTCACCATTTGGTTTGAAACAAAGCTCTATAAAATAAGCCCTGTTGTCATGATTCAACTATCTATTGGTGTCATGGTGTCTGTGGTTTCTGACTCCCATCTGTGCTTGTTTTAGAGGTCAGCTGGAACAGGAGCTGACAGTCAGAGATTATGGAGGACAGCTTACATTCTGGACAGGGAAAAGGCTTTTGATATGCACCTCTCTTCCCTTGTTCTTATGTGGCCAGGTAACCCTGGACTGCCTGTGGAAAAGGCATGTAAGAGCAGATTGATGTTGACACAAGCCAGCAATGACTTTAACAGGTCAGGATATGACATGTTTTATTTTATTTTATTTTATTTTATTTTTCGAAAAGGAGAAAAGTGGCCTTTTGGGCATGTAAGTTGTAAAAATGAAAGAGTTTTAGTTGTAGTCCTTGTAAACATTGTTTCATGCAATCCTTGATAAACCTTAAAAAGTAACGAAGCCTGTTTTGTTGACCTGAGTAAAAGGCTGGTAGGGGGATGAGAGAGAGAGAGAGAGAGGGAGAAAGTGAGGCAAGGAGTGAGTGAGTGAGTGAGTGAGATTACAACCATATCACTCAGGACCACTGATCACGATCTTGGGACTAAGAGGGAAATTGCAGACCAGAATTCCCCAGCCTTCCCCATTGTGTCCGTGCCCGTATTGTGTCTCTCCCTCAGTGCAGCAGAACCCGTCTGAACATGCAGCTGTTGGACATTTTATTCTCCTCTGTCTACAATGAAGCGCTGCACTCACGGCAGGTTCTCATGATCTAATGGCTGGAGCGTGCAGGCACGGAGCTCCACGACTGTTTCTGAGCACTGTCAACGTCTGTCCATACATGTCCCTCGACAGATGCACTGTACATTTCTTTCAGACAGTGTCACGAACTGCAACGCCCTTTCATGTGATAGGGTTACCAGACTTAATATTAAAAACTTTAAATGCCCTGCTGCAGATGTTCAAAGAACACCATTTGATTAGGTGTGATGGGCAAGATGTGACAGTACAATAAACGCTCCATGTTAACAGGAACACGCACAGGTGTGATCTATGATTTAGTACATGCTTTGTATCATTTGGTCAATGGCTGACCTTAGCTACACATGTGCTTTATGGATTTTTCATTCATTGTTGTTTTGCGCACATTGTTAGTATTATTTTTAATTATAATAAATTGGCCCAAAATTGTATTCATTCATAGAGTTCCTAGTGGGGCCCCTGGTTAAGAAGCCTATCACACAGTTAGTGAGCACAAAGGCAATGCCAGATTATCAGTGTCCAATTAGACGTTCATGACTGAATTGCACCTCAGTTGTGGAGAGTCAGGAAAACTCAACATCTTAACCTTCCCACAAATGTTAGGTTAGGACAAAGACTACAATAATCTTGTAAATGTTTGGGATGGCAGGGTTTTCCCTCTTACTATAATCAAAGTGTCCAGGAGTATAAACCTGCTTGAAATTAACTGCCCGTTCAGGTTTCATTCAATTAAACCCAGAGCTGAGGTTTTCATTTGACTTTGGTGTCGACCCGATGTCGCTTATTCTGCGTGGCACTTAGCACATGGTCTGCTTCTGATGAAGGACACAGAACACCCTACACGGTTGACACAATGCTTCGCCTGTTCTGTGACCCATTGCTGAAATTGACGGACTTTTTATTCACCTCAGCACATTTGACTGATGATTCGATCATTACAAGTGTTAAATTTGAGCCTAAGCAGACTCGCTCTTTGTGCGGGATTTTACAACATACATATTGTTTTAACAGGAGCTCAGCTAAAACCCTCCTTCCTCAGTAACTCTGGGTTCATTTACTTCAAAGGGACCTCTGACGTTGTAAAAATATGATGTATTTTCCTGTTGGAGGTCAGGACTTTGGCAGCGGGTCCAGTCTGCATACTTTTACGTACGATGTTCAGAGATGTGTTTTTTTATATATTTCAGAGAAATTCCTCATTTTCCAGAGTTTCCAGAAAGAGAGAGAGAGAGAGAGAGAGAGAGAGAGAGAGAGAGAGAGAGAGAGGGAGAGAAAGAAAGAGAAAGAGAACGAGAGAAAGGGGGAGGGGGAGGGGGAGGAAGAGAGCGAGATAGAGAAAGAGAAAGAGAGGGGGAGAGAGAGAGAGAAAGAAAATGAGAAAGAGAGAGAGAGAGAAAGAAATCTGTGTGAAAAGGGAGACCTTTTTAACTGTACTCACAAACACTTGCACATTCATATGCACTCTCACTGTAATAGCTGTTCAAACAGTAGCCCGACTCCAGCTAACTGCAGCAGAACTGGCTCAGGAATGACATAAAGCTAAAGGCCCAATGCTAGAGCTGGAGCTGGAGCTAGCCGAGAGGCTGGAAGGCTATCTGGGTAATGTGGCAACTGTGTGTGTGTAGCTCGCAATGTTCCAGTGCGGCCAGCTGTGACTTTGTGGAGGGGCCTTGTCTAATGCAGCACTCCCTGCCAGCCAGTCAGGGCTGCCTCAGTGCCACAGAGCGCCTGTATGCTTTCCCATACTGCATCACTCTGTTCTCCGCCTGAATGATGATCTTTTCCTGTGAGTGCGCTAGGGAGGAGGAGGAGTGGTTTTGTGTGTGTGTGTGTGTGTGTGTGTGTGTGTGTGTGTGTGTGTGTACACGCGCGCGCATGTGTGTGTGTGTTTATTGGAGGTCCAGACTCTTCATGATGACCACACACATCAGAGAGGGGAGAGGCTGTCTTTTGGTACCATCAGGGCTGATTTTGCTCCCTGCTGCTTGAAATATACACTCACAAAATCAGCAAGAAATTAGGAATGAATGTTTATTGTAGACATGGTATTCCGTATATTGGAAAGAATAGCTGTATAAAAGGGTGTGTTCTGCTCTATTAGACTGAGGATTTGGCTGTTTAACAGAAGATTGGAGTTTTTCTCATCACAGGTGGTCAACATACAAAATCAATGCATGAAAACCATCCATATCCATATTTTTTATGTATTTCCACATCTGTTGTAAAATGTGTAGTTAGAACATACATTCGCATTCAACAACGTATCTCTACCAAAAAATAAAACATGCATTAATGATAATTGCCACTTATTGTAATGGTGACATAAGCCATTATTACACGATTCTGTAATGTACTAAATTCAGCAAAGTGGTAGTAATTAAGCTAGGTCATTTAGACAGAGTGCTAATAAGACCAATGAAACTGTTAGAAAGTCTAACACAACTTTAAACTATAAAATTCACAGCCACACACTGTATATTGACTCAGAGAGTCACAATAAGAGAAGAGAGTGTATAACAAAGGACAGACTGCGGCAAAGCTTTTAAAGTGGGGACGGGGAACAAAAGAGGCTGTGAATGGCAGCAGATGAGGAGAGCACACGCGGGATTGATGCTTTAGATTAAAGAGCCACCGCCGCTTGACAGCCAGAGAAAAGGGAGAGCGTCGCAAAACCCCCTCACAGTCATCTCCACCTGCTCTCACGGCTGCTCAGCCAGCCTCCAGCCAGAGCAGGCCAGCTCATTACCAGCTCTTATTTTTTACTCTTAAAATAATCCCTTCCTCTCAAAGCTAATTACAAAAAACCTTATCTACACTTCTTTAGGTCTTTTTATGTCTCTCTTTCTCTTTTTCTGTCTCTATCTCTCTTTCTCTCTTCCTGTCTGTCTGTTTCTCTATTTCTGTCTCTCACTGTCTCTGTCTGTCTGTCTGTCTGTCTGTCTGTCTGTCTCTCTCTCTCTCTCTCTCTCTCTCTCACTCTCTCTCTCTCTCTCTCTCTCTCTCTCTCTTTCTCACACACCCACACACAGACACACACACACATACATTTTTTATTCAAATTAGTTCACTTGCAAAAATAACTACTAACAGTTGATCCTACTGGGATCACAATTTTTAAGAATTCTTTTAGGAAATAAAAAATACAAAAAAAAAATCATCATAGCCACAATTTTCCTGATCCTGGCGAAAGAGTCTATTGCTTCCACATCCCAACCAGAGACCACAGCAGCACATGGTGGTGCACTGTGCTGTATCATGCATGTTAGCAGCAGGCCCCTTTGTGACAAGGCAAGCAGAGGATGTTACATAACCCATGGAATGTATAGAATTCACAAATACTCTTTCGTATAAGCAGTGTAGAGTGGGTTAGGGTCCTGCTGCTTGTACATTTAAATCTTACTTAACTCTCTAAGTCCCTTTTGTTCAGTTAAAGTAACTATTGTTGTTTAGGGGCCCCAGCTAACATTTGTTTACCTAAAAAATATGGCTGCTGGGTGGCGGGAATTGCAGGAGCCCCCACTGGGTTTGTTCCCCCCTCGCTGTCGTCAGCTTGAGGTCATCCCAGCAGTGCTGACAGGAGAGGTCTGTAGCACTGTGCCTTCATCTCAAGCTGTGTTTGTACAGAGGGGGGGAGATTGGTGGTGGTGGTGCTGGTGCTGGTGGTGGTTGATGGAGTAAGGGGGCAAGAGGAGGAGTGTTGATGAAACTGAAATTTACAAGAACACTCCGCCACAGACCCTGGTACAGTTCTGGCTCCAAGGCATGACTCAGAGCCGCCAACCTCACACCTCACCAGCTGCACTTCTCGCTGCAGGCCCAGGTCTGAGCACACACACACACACGGGGATGTCCTACATCCCGGTGATGACATTAATCCTCCCTGTGTTCGTTGACCAAGAACAACTCAGAGGGCCACGTTAAACTGCTGAATATTGGAGTTTTGCAGACATGGGAGGACTGGATGACGGCAATGGGTTTCTCAGCAGGTCCTCTCCACCTTTTTAAAGTGCTTCCATTGTCAATAAACACGAGTGTAAATGACTCTATGATGAATAATATAAATGTGTGTGAACCATATATTTGCTCTGGCACAGTGATTTATGTGATTTATACTGGGTTGCAGACAGCATTCTTGACCAGAGTCCAGATTGTCAAAGGTGGCGGTCACTGCTTGTTTTCACAGCTTGGCCCAGGTGAACTGCATTGGAGTCGGAGAAAGGACATACTAGTGACTCCCATGAATCAGTTGTTAGCATAGTATGAGCTTTTTATTTCCATGAATCTCTAAGACATCAATGTTTGTATTTGTATGAGCTTTTGTGGACACCATTTTTCTTTAATCGCATCTTTAGATTCATGTGTCATGACTAAATAATAAATAATGAATGAAAATAATTAAATAATTAAGTGTCATGACTGAAATTCAGAAGCAAAAGAACACTGAACTAGCTGATGTATAAATTGTTTCTACCTTTAGATTAAATTTTATTGGTGTTATTTTTTGCCGTTTCAAATATCCATGTTGAAAAACATGCCCTTTACATGAACTCAAAAAATGACCTCAGCTCACATTTTATGGGCAGAAATACAGTGAAAAGGGCCCCATCACCGCATTGAGGAATGTCTTTGATGTTGGGTCTCATTTCTTAAATTTCTACAGAAAGACGAGGCGGACACCTAGTGGTCCGTCAACTCCGTACAGTCAAATCAACGTACTGCACCGCGCTATGTTTTGTGGTAAATCTCTATTGTGTGACTATTCATATAATTGTGATTAAATCTATAAATAGACTGATAATATGAGTTGACAGACAGAACTACAGTTACGTTGTCAGAATTACAATTTAACACTAAATGGTGTGACAACATTGTAGAAACTTTTCTTTTAAATGTGTATGTTAGCCCTTTATATAGAGAGCATAGTATGGCTGAATGATAACACCTAGCTAAGCTTACGCATAAACACATTTCTTTCACGCCTTTCTGGTGATTTATAACACCAAACAATTACCAAAAGGTCTTTTTTTCGGGAATGTGTGGCATGCTCTCCCTCTGGTGGTCACATGATTATGCTGAAAAGTTGCTCTTGTGTGTTCTACATTCATCTATGGTACAGTGTAGCTGTAGCAACAATTACGAAGCATGCTTTAGACTGGAAATCTTTACAGTCATCACATTTTCTGAGCAGACGCTATTATATTACTAGTATTATAAGACAATGTTCTGTAGCTTTCTAGGAACTGTTTTATATCCAACTTGCCCAAACAGCTTCGTTATATCTGACAAAATAAACAACTAAATAAATACTGCCTTCACTTATCAGCGAACTTCAGTCTGGGGGATAATGTTTGTTGACTCCTGCTCCGCCCCAGTTGTTATAATCTGAGCTGTTATCTTCTGTGTTTCCTGAAGTAAGAACCGTGCTGTGGCCAAACCAGTAAAACTTGACAGCTAGCCCATATGTGTACTTGGCCTTCTAAAACACAGGCTCTATATTTATCTTTGGGTTACTGCAACTCCTGTCCAATAAAGGAGAATATGGGTAGTTAGTCACCATAGAGTGTGTGTACTAACAAACAGCTCACTTCTCTTCTGTGTTCCTTTTTTCTGTTTTTCAAGCATGTATTAACATTCAGGAAACAAAAGATGTGTGTACGTCTCTGTGCAATATTATCTTCCTACATCTGCATCTTACATTTTACATCTGGTCATGCTGAGCTTGTGGATCAGAATGTCAAGAACACATCAAGAGACATTCTTTAGATTGGGTCCAGTCAGACTTAATGATGAATGCATTGCATTTTGGAGGTCAAATGTCAGAGTTTGTGGCCATAAAACTCCCATTGCTATGAATGAAAAAGCTCAAGAATGCATTGCGGCACATGCTTTAAATTTGGCTCAAAGGTCAGAGTTTAATGCAGCTGAGACCACAAGGTATGTCCCATTACTGTGAACGCCATATTTCAAGAACACCTCAAGCATGTCCTTCAATTTATGTGTAAATGTTGGACATGAAGATGAACTTTTAATTAACCTCAAAGACTTAAAATGAATGAATGTTTAAATGCACTTAAATGTTTAAATGCACTTCAACATTCAAGATTGAGATAATTCTATTTTTTTTAGATGCTAAAAACAGGTGATCCCAGTATTCTTAAGTGTTGTTTAGGTGTATCTTTGCAATGCAAGCATGTCTTGTCAACCTCATCAGATCAACCACAGTGAATGCATAGTGTGATGATGATTTAGGGCTGCACAGGTGCAAGAAGTGTTTGGGAGATGCCATTTATCATTGCCACCATGACAGTTTATAGATATGCAGATGTTCTGACAGAATAGATGACTCTCAGTCACAGGGGGTTAGCAAATGAGGCCTTGGATGGTCTGGATAACACTCCAAAGCATCCTGCCAGATTCACACATGGGTATGACACCAAGACAAATATGTCAGCAGTAGTACTTTGGGGTATATTAAAGGAAAAGGTAGATAGATTAACAATACCCTTCCAGCAAAAAGCCTTTGAAAGTGTTTTATACTACTGTCTTCTCCCCAACACCTTATGTAATGTATGTAACATATTATGTAATACCTGTTTGTCAAGTGCTACACAGGTCTGACTACATGACATACTTGTCTGTCAGCTGTTTGTGTATTTACGTGGCAATAATAAGGGGTTCTTACACATGTTTTTGGCATACACAAAATGCACCAAATGAATGCAATTCAGGCAAGAAGCATATTTCCAGTTGATATTTAATTTACAGGGTCAATTTAAAAAGATCACTTTTATGCAGGATACTAAAAGCTGCTAAAAAAACACAGGCACAGCAAAAGGGACATGTTCTTACTTAAGGTTACTAAAGGGTTCTTCCACATGCCCCATAGCCTCCTGTGATTTCTCTGGCTTGGGCTTATGCAGCTTGGCTCACCCACTGTTGCTAACACATGACTTGTCTATGGGTTTACCATCTGCTGAGGCTGGATTCCTGCTCTAAAGTCCCTGAACAGTTTTAGCTCTTGGCCAGGATCCATGTACACAGTGTCTGCTCCCCAGAGAGTTTCTTTAGGACAGTATGTATCACGTTTTCTGACATGACTCTGTATGTCAACATTCATGCAACTGGATATTACTCTAAATCAAGATGTCTATGAATTCTAATTCATTCTGATGCTCTCCAAGGTGCTCAGAACTTAATGTGACACCTTTCTAAGCCAATTAGTCTAGTCTGAATGAACATTTTTTTTAAAGGTGATAATTAAAGGAGACTGAATAAACACTTCTCTGGGTGTGACTTTATGTCTGGTTATACTTTTCCGTGTACTAGCTGGCCCTCATTCTTCATTATTTATATAAGCCAATATTTATCTGTAATCAAGAGCGATTATATACAAAACACACGTTGTTCACAGTCTGGAGAATCTCACCATGGATCAGTGTAAAGTCTTAGGACAGAAAAGACCTCCACTTTGAAGGTTGTTGTTGAGTGCAAAGTCTTCCATTAAATCACCAGAGAGTTCTGAATTCTCTATGACCAGTTGCATAATATTTTGTTCTGACCACCAAGTCAAGACTTCCTGTTTTTATCACTGGATTGATATCTCTGTTATCTGACAAGGGACATGGAGTTGACAGCACTATCACAGTGTAATATTTTAGTCTTCCTAATTTGTTCATAATACACATACAACATATTATTAACAGAAATAAAACAACTGAAGGTTTACTTGGAATGAAAAATATGTTATTTGCTATTTCACTTTTACAATTCCTTCACATTTTCTCACATAGGTGGAGTTATCGTTGGCCTATTACATCACTTTGAGTTCCATACATCCACTTGTACTTTCATCAAGCAGATATGTGGTTAATGAATCTATAAATAAGGGCAGCTAGATAATGTTTGCTTTATTTTATTGCATCCTGTTATTCACATATGATATCAGTTTGTTCTCAACAAAGACTACAAAAACAAAACAAATCACATAACACAAAGTACAAATGCCCCCTGTCATAAATTCTGGCAATGACCATTGGCAAAACTAGGTCTTTAGGTAAACAAGTACGGGAAATGGTGTAACACGGTTATCAGTCACTGAACGTAGATATCCTTGTCAACTGCATGTCTGGTTTCTTCCCCCACCCACTGGTACACACCTCCTCTCCCAATAGGTTGCTTCGCACGTACCTACAAAAATCATGTGTGCTGCGTGCCGGTCTCTCCACATACCTCCTGTCACGGTGTCATGTTCACCACCATCAACAACAGCGACCCAACCAACAGGCAGTGCCACCTCTATTTTAAAGATATTGTCCTTTTGCTCACAGGAGGGACAGAATTGTTTTTGATCACGACACTATATAATTTAGTATTATTATTTTGCTGTTAGATCGTTGTCTTTGCAAAGACATATAACAAGGTTGATTTTGTGATAAGCTGAGATAGTGGTGACACACATTGATTGCTGGATTTTGTTTAAAGCAACATTCATCTAAATAAATGTAAAAATGGCCACCATGGTTAACCACTAGGCCTTGTGTAACCACACCTTTTCACCTAAATAGCAATCATACCAGTTTCACTTAAGCTGTTCTGTCGTTTCCAAGTAGTTTTTACAGAAAGTTGTTTATGATCAGAGTCCAAGCTTATGTTAATTTGAAATGAATAATTAATAATTAAACACATTCTTCTGGATGTGTGTGCATGCTGTAGAAGTGGGGGTAGTGTTAAAAAAGACAATGTTTCTGCGAAAATAGAGCACTTGTAATTTCTAGCTGAAGCACACCATTCAACAGCACTTTTAAAACTAAAGTCAGCCTGACTTATCTGACTGTCTGAGTAGTGTTTTGCTACAATTTTGCACTAAGATTCAGACAGACCAATTTCAAATGCCTGTCTATGGTTGGACCACGGTTTGTATTGTAAGTTTATTTCTGTTAAACGATAAAAGCAGGGTTGTAGATTGATTTACTGCACAACGTGAAATATTTTGTGTGCTATTTCAGATGCTGTTGATTGCTCGCCTACCTGGACTAGTACACAGAAGCGTACGTCATGGACAACACCCCCGGCCAACCTCCCTGACGTCAATTTGCTCCAGCTCTTCTATCGATTCTGCGCAAGTTTGTTCCGGCAGATCAAGCCGGGTTGCAAACGGAGTAGCGTGGCAGTCAGCTCGGCTTGATAGACAAAAGCGAATACAACTTTTCTGTAATATTTTGTAAATTATAATGAAGATCTAAAAATGGCACAGAGGGACACGTTCTTACATCTCTTTGCTGGGGGGTAAGTTAACATTTGAAAGAATATGTTTTGAAGTTTGTCTACGATGTAAATTATCAAGATGTTGCAGTTGTTCGGCTATGGCTATGCCTAGCGACTAACGTTACAACTTTCCGAACTAAAATATTCTCACGCTTCATAAAAGATGGGTTCTTGGTTTGGCACGACAGTTAACGTTGGACTTATTCGGTGTAGCAGCTAGAGTTTTAACAATTCATATTTAATTACGTTTATGTCAACGTTTAGTATAGTCAAAGCACAGCATAAAAAGGTTAGCCAGAATTGCATTACATACATTTATGGGAAACACAGGCCACCACGTTCAGTCACGAGGTTCTGGCAGATATTGTCAGTATTTCGCAAACATACGAACCACTAGTATTAAACACGCCTTAACAGTGAACAGGACTAGACTAATACTATACAATTTCCCATATGCCTTTATTTAATGTTATCCTAGCCGGGTTATTCAAGGACAATACTGCTTACCGGTGCTATGACGTTAGCTGGCTATGGCTGCGATGTATGCTAATCTTCGGCATGGGCTAATGTCAAAAATGCAGCAGTCCTATGTTGCAGCAAACTACAACACCGACAAGGGCTAATTTACTCATTTATGTATTTTATCGATCCACTGAAACTGTGTGCCTTAATTCAACAGAAGCAGTAACTCTACCGATCCGCTTGCTAATGTCAGAAATAACCATGGCAGAATAATGAACACCTTGATTATTGGTGTTTATGAATCCTAAGATGCCCTCGTGTTTATTCACAAATACACGCAGTGACTCAGGTAACTGCACTGTAAATGTATAGCTGACGTTAACGTGACTGTGTACTTCCTAATGGATTTACTATTGCATAAGTGTCGAGCGTATCCATAGTGTGAAGCGTATAGTCAACCAATCGGAGGTGGGCGAACTCAGCGACCATTTTGTTCCTGACATGAAGATTCACGTGTCATACAGAAACTCGTGCTGAATGTGAAAAGGTGCCTTTGTAGGCACAGTTTAAAACACGCGATTCATGAACGCTCATTTTTTAAACCAGTACTGGTTTTAACTGAACAACTACGAGAGTGCCACATCTGCAGTGGCAAAGACAAGTCGCTGGGGTTCAAGGTCACTTAGCCTTTTGGCCTTGCCCCTAAGAAAAAAAAAAATCAGGGTAATTTTAGCAACTGGATTAATTAGCCATTTTGAGTACAGTATGCGATCCTATAGATTTTTTTTTCTGTAGAGATCATCCATAATTGATGTCATACCCAAGACATTTGCTGATGCACCTGTTAGTCGGTGCCCTCTATTCATGGCAAATTATTATCAGGCAGCTAAATAATGAATTGGGTTAAAAGAGAAAACTATTTCTGTATAATTCTATTACACCCTCTCTTTTTGACATTTGGAAGGATCTTTCCAAGTTAGTGAGTGATCCAAGTTTTGACATTTCATCCTTTGGGCTTTTTACTTCAGTCCAGCTGTCATTGGTTTCTCTAGTTTTGACCAGTTTGCATTTGGGATTTCAACAGCACACAACTCATTCAGAAATGATGTCTTTAAGATCCATTAAGTGAATAAAAATGTTGTCACTGGTCTTGTTTAGTTTTTAGAGAATGGATTAGTCTTGGGTGGTTATTGAGGTCTTTCTTGTTTGTATAAATCTTCTGTCAGTGTTTTCCCGCTAGAATGTGGTAGTGGCTTCTACTCATTTCCCAGTACCTCTGAATCAGTCCATTTGGGATCCTTGCTAACGGCCGCTATGAGTAACACACACAGATGTTGTGCAACCCCCCTTTGTGTTTCTTTCATTCATTGAGATCCAGGCTGCATAGAGTTTTGCGAAATCTGGTGGTCTGGCAGCAATAAAACATTGGAAGCACTCGGAAGTGAGTAACAATTCTGGCCTCCTGAAGTCATTCTAGATGTAGAGCAGCGCTTGACTTTGTGCCGGCAGTGTCCTTCAGAAACAGTCCTTAGCTAATTATGCTAAGCACCTCTCAGACTGATTTGGGCACAAGCGGGAGGCTCTATCGTCTACTGGAATAGCAGTCACTGTTTGCTGAACTCAGAAATGTCTCAAATACTAGATACTACTGTCAAACTATAGGATTGATGGTGTCTTACTTGTATGTTAACTGGTTTTGTACTGACTAGGCTAGGCCATGCAGTTTGTTTTCCTTTGGAAATGGGTTAAACTGTTGCCTAAATGTCATTGATTTTTTTTTTCCGTCTGTGTACGTCAGCTGTTGCACATTTCTAACCTTGCAGTTTACTTTCCTTGACTTGTGTGATGCAACATTCCAGGTGAAAAGCTTCCAAGTTTGTGCCTGCCCTAATCAATGGGCTAGACCGCCAGTTGAGTTGTCTGCACCATGCAGTTCTTAAAATCTATTTAACCCTTCATGGAAAAGATATCTGTCCTTGTAGCAGCACAGCATAGTCTGTTGTGCCATCACTACATGGAATGAGTTGTTGCTGTGATGTCTCGAGCCTTGCTTATACACAGACTGATGTCATGTGTGTGATTTGATAACGTCATCAGTGTAACCTGGTTACGTCTGTCTTTACAAAAATATTGACCACCTTTGGCTGGACTTAAAGATCAGTTGTTGATTCTGTTAGCATTTGGATCAGACACAACTTGATCAATTTTTAACCCTTGGACCCCATTTAGTGTGAATCCCTTTGTGGGGGAATCGGTAGCCTAAGGGCCTTAAAACTTGCTTTAACCTCAGAATGTACCCTGTGCAGCAGCACACACACTTTAGCTTAATTGTGAATCATGTTTCAAAATTCTGTGAAGTGATCTTTAAAGCCATTAGCCTTAAATATGTTTTTCTGGTGGCTTTACAATAAATTAGAAACACAATGTTTCAACATCACTTAATATTATTCTTTCAGCATTATTTATTATTATTTATTATTTCCTTTCTTTTCTTTTTTTTTAAAAATAAAGCGCCCCCTCTTAACTCTTGATACTATGCTTCTTGATGTAATGTGACTTTATTAGTATACACTGAGATGTTGACAATATGGTATGTACTGTCTGTGTGTGCAGATGTGGCGGTACTGTGGGTGCCATCGTCACATGTCCCCTGGAGGTGCTGAAGACGAGGCTGCAGTCCTCGGGCCTGTCGCTGCGGCCCGTGTTCCAGGTGCAGCTGGGGACGGTCAGCGGGGCGGGCGTCATCCGGCCAGGCACGGTCACGCCGAGTCTGCTACAGGTGCTGCGGTAAGTAGGAGTAGCCACAACAAATGAGCTCCTAAGTTCTGACGAGGCAACAACAATATTGCAACATGCAGTGTCATGATATGTCTCCCCTGCAATAAATGGGGCTTTTTTTTATAAACCATGCTTTGCTGTCCTTTCGTGAATCAGCTATCAAAATATGTAGAATGTTGGATGGAGCCATACTGCACTAGATGCCCACCCTCAAAGCATAGGCTATCGTTTAGTTATCTTGTGTCATATAACCACCACAACATTAAGCAATGTAATTGCATAATTACACATTTTGCTAATATTGTGCAGCCCTAGTTTGGAGAGACTGCCCCTTTTACCTCACTGAACTGTATGTTGTATGAAAGGTGTTTGCATCACATCTAAAATGCACTTAAAAAGCAAGTGACATCCTACAAAATGTAGCCAGAAATAATAGGATGTGGATATTTTGTGTGGTACTGGTTGAGACTGGTTTTGTTGTGTTATGAAAAATATGAACCAGCGTAGTTTATATAATGTGTTTTTTTGATATCCAAGGCAGTGTTAATCTCTTGCATTAAAAAAGCAGAAGTTAATCCCTACTTCTGGCAGTGAGAACACACTACATGCACGGCAGCGGGAGGCTTGCTGACGTTAAGAGCAAACCAGAGGATGTGTGGGAGAGGAGAGGAGAGGAGAGATGTTGTCTCCCTCTGGGAGACTGTGACCGTGCAGTTGTTATGTAAAGCCCAAGCGCTGCCGGAGAGGAACAAGGATAGGGCCCCTGCTGGTCTAGCGAGAGTGCCTATTTTGGGCAGTGCCAGCAGTGGCGTGCGATCGTGCAAAATCAGCTAGGGGCGTATCATGTAAAGGAAACCACTGCCATCTCCGTCGCTGCGGCTGCTAATGCCCTTAGTGTCTCTGCTGCGAAATGACTCCTGCGGCAGCCTGGCGCAGTGTCGGGTTTCGCGGTGGCCAGAACAGGATGTCCTTGCGTGAACGTCTCTGCTGCAGGACATTCCGGCACTGACATAAGATGTAGAGTCCCATAACTGTAAACATTATTTGTTTTTACCTGAAGAAAATGGGCAGGGTGAAACAGGTTTACTCTTTGAATTTAATGTGTAATTGTTTTTGTCTTCAGGAGACTGTTCCAGTGAATCATTAATTGGTGTATTCCTTGTTTGCACATCTCCTTCCTAGTTATTTTAGAACCGGTTTCCTCATTGTGGCTTTTAAGAAAGAATATATTAGTCCACTGGTCTTTGCTCCCAGGTGGCTGTGGCTGGCTAAGAAGCCTGGTAGATCATCTCTGAAGGTGCAGTTCCTGTTGTTACTGTATTACTGATGGTGTCCTATCAGGTTCTCCGTCTGTCCAGCTGTAGGTGACCAAGTTAAAATGCTACTGCAACTTTGTTGACTAAAATCAAGTAGGTTTTTTGTGCTCTTTTTTTTTGATCCAGGCATGAGACTTTATTCGTACTAAATTAACTTGTAGGATAGAATTGACCAGACAAAAAGCTGAAAATTGTCTTCTAGTGTTGTTTTTGCACCTTAGGCACACTGATGGGTTACTCAAGGTTACTTTGCACACTTGTTCTATTAGCTGTGCAGTTTACAGATTTCATTTATGCTGCAGCTCGAGCCTCTGCCTTGCAGAGTTAACACTTCACACAAGTCACACATCATCTCCAAAGTGGCAACTACAGATTTCTTGTCCTCGTGTGATTGGATTGTTAGTGGTTAGAATAGACACACGGGCTATTATGAGGACCTCACAGGTGGCTATTAAAAATCATGCCACAGTGTAAAAACATCTCTGTCTGGTGTCCAACACAGACTAATATACTACTCTCTAAATCAACTCTTTAGACGGGTGTTTTTTTTTTTTAAAGTCTCAAGCTGTTGATTATCAAACATGGAGAGAGATGCACCACAGTAATGTTTGTCAACGCAGTGAGTAGATTAAAGGGCACCTCTGAGTAATAATTACAGGCTTAGCTGCTGAGGAGCGTAGTGTCCAGAGGGCAGAGAGTTCATTGACTTGGTTGTCCTCACGTCGGGCACAGCAGAGCAGAGCAACTGGTTCAGTCCGGCCCAGAAGAGCAGGCTAATGTGTCAACCAGTGCTGAGCATTTGGGCGGGTGCCACAGTGGGGGCAGGAGGACTGTGGGGCTTAGGAAAGGCGGGGGGGGGGGGGATGAAGGCAATGAGTGCATACAAAATAAAGGGGCCCTGTGGTTGGAAACGTTGTCGCTGAGCACAGGGAAACCTATGGCACGTGTACACTCCCATGTTGTAAAAGGGGAAACGATAAGGAGATGGCCTGCACAGAAACCCCGTGTTTTTGATGAGACTGCATAGTGATGCCTGACAGAGGAAATGCCATGTAGATCCAGTTATGATGGGCTGGCTTATTTGATGATTTGTTTGTCTTGTTTTCCTGTGTTTTTTTTAGGTCAATTCTTGAAAAGGAGGGACCACGATCGCTCTTCAGGGGACTTGGTCCAAACCTTGTTGGAGTTGCACCTTCACGGTAACCACAGAAATATGTTTATGTATAATATTTTAATATAATATAATCATTCTCTCAAATGTAGACCATTTGGTACACACACTCATAAAATGTGTTCACTCGGCATGAATGTCTGTCTGGCTCTTGCCCCGTTTGTGTCCTTTTGCAATGGAATACCAGAGATGCCGATTTAAGGGGAGTAAAAAAAGAAGCCCTGGTCTCATGATATGCTGTAAACGCCCAGTGTTGTGACTGTCTGCCTAGTCCAGTATTTCAAGCACGGCACGTGAGCCGAGGGGCGTGTTGTAGCAAAAGCAGCCCAAGGAGACACACATGATGTCATAAGAGGAACTTCCCTCTTCAGAAACTAGACATTCATAGACACAACCCCACCTAAACCCCTGTCACACATCAACTTATGATTAGATAAACATTGAGAAGGAGCAGACTTTAACTCTGACTTCCCTGGGAATGGTTTAAATAACAACAACAATATAGGCGGTTTAGTCTAAAGAAAACATTTTTTCCTAATCGCAGTCATTAACCCAGCATGACACCTCAGTCGTTTAACGGCTGTTTCAGCTGGGTGGAATGAGGAAATGGCCACAGCTGTGTGAAAGCCTGCCTGCAGTATGACTCCTTTTGCCTGCAGTATGAATCCTCTGCATAGCAACAAAGGCTCCTTTTGTTGCCAGTGCTTTCTTTTTCTTTTTTTTTCTTTTTTTTGCCGGTGTTATTGCCGTGTCCCCCAGCTTCCACAGCTGTTTAAAAAGAGTACAGGGGCATATCTAGATCCAGTTGCTTATTCAGCCCGCTCTGGCCATAGAACACCGGGAGGCTGTTCCAGAAGCACACATCAAAAGAAGGGCAACGGTGTGGAACAGACAGCCCTGGACACTGTATCCCCGGACCACAGGGTTGCTGCTGTGGCAATTGCGTAAACATGGCCCTGCTTCAAAAAGCTAACTCCAAACCCTAGACTTAATTAAATGGTGGCAAGGCACGGGCCATCTGGTCTCTTGTTTTTTTTTTTGTTTTTTTTTTTTAAAACATGTCTTGTTTTTAAAATTCTATCTGCTTCTTTTTGTGCTTGTTCTTTCTCAGAGCTGTGTACTTTGCTGCCTATTCCAAGTCCAAAGAGACGTTCAATGGCATCTTTGTGCCAAACAGTGGAATTGTACATATGTCGTCAGCAGGATTTGCAGGTGAGGGTCAATGTAGTGAATGATCTCCGAACATCTCTTCTTTACTGTTTTAAAACCACATAAAATGATGGAACAGAAACACATTTAAGTAATTTTGTTGTTACATTTTCTTCTAAACAGCTTTCATCACAAATACCATGATGAACCCTATATGGATGGTCAAGACACGAATGCAGCTAGAGAAAAAGTAGGTTGAAACTTATTGTGTTATGTGGCAGTTCAAAGACAGTTTGAACAGCAGACTTTTATGGAAAATATGCGGCAAACCACATTTCCTTAACTCAAGTAATTTTTATACAATACAAATTAGACTGAAGTCTATATGTGGTGCACTGAATTCCTAATGCTTTATGTGTGCAAGTCATTTCAGGACAGTTTGCAATTCATATTGGTGTCAGGTTAAGGTCACATTGAAACTCACAGCTGAAATATGAGCCTTTACCACCCACTGCTTCTGCACATAGCCACAGAATAGCTTTTCTATGGTACCATTGTAGTCCATGGGCTTTACGGTCCTGTGCTTGTGTCAGGTTAAGAATGAGAGGGGGGCGGGAAGAAACCAAATATTTAATGTGTGCTCCCTGTGGCTCTACACCCGAGCCTGTGCGTACGTGCAGATTGACCTCAACCCCAAGTAACCCTATTCTTCATCACGTGATCTGTATTTAAATTTGGCAGGACTGTCTCTGTCTCACTCACTCTTATGTCGCTAGTATCATCATCACTATAGCATGTGACTGCTACCAGTGTCTAAAAAAAAACACACCCAACCTGGACCTGCCAAGAGCTTTGCAGGGCAAACTATATTTAGTTCAGAAAGTGCAGAGGTGATTTGGACCCTTTGCGCAAGGCTGCATATGACTCGGTGTAAAAATGTATGGCTTCCTCTCACATTGCCCTCCTACTGTGCTCCTGAAATAGCTCCTCCACTAGCCCTAGGCACCAAAGACAGAACATTTCTTAAAATTGGTAGATGTAATGGCTACTTTCCAAAATGAGGCACACAAGAATATTTCCCCACCTCCATGTTTAATGGTGTTGTTTAGTTGTTGACAATATTGTTGACAAAAATATTTCTTGACTAAAATATTGTCGCCCCTTTTTCCCGCAGGGCGAGAGGAGAGAGGAGGATGAACGCGCTGCAGTGCGCGCGCTACGTTTACCAGACGGAGGGTGTGCGCGGCTTCTACCGGGGCCTGACCGCGTCGTACGCCGGCATCTCCGAGACCATGATCTGCTTCCTCATCTACGAGACGCTGAAGAAACATATGGCCGACCAGCGCATGGCCGAGGCCAACAAGGGCGCTTCGGATTTCATCGGCCTCATGGTCGCCGCAGCCTTCGCCAAGGGCTGTGCGTCCTGCATAGCATATCCACATGGTACGCTCCTGGCCTCAGGCCCACATGTTGGCCCAGCTGCTGGTTGTCTGTCATTACCAACACTGCTAGTACTTACACTAGAACCCCGCTGCAGACTTTGATCTCTTTGATGTTTACTGTAGTTTTTATGTTTGTGGAAAATTGCATAAAGCATTTACCTGGGTCATTTGTGCATGGATTTGGGTAGAAGTTAAGCTGACTCCTACATGTAAATGTCAGCAGATGCAAATTGAAATTCAGCTGAACCACTTCCATGAGCTGTAGAAGGTTCTTACTGCTGGGCTGACATGATATATCGGAAGAATAAAATACTTAACTTGCCTAACTTTAGTTTTGTGAAGTAGGCAGTAATCCTGTGTACAGTTTCAAAATGTCAAGATGTTTTTTGTCCCAAACATTAAACAGCCATTCCTCTTTGTTACTTTGTGTTCACAGAGGTCATACGAACACGACTACGGGAAGAGGGCAGCAAGTACAAATACTTTTTCCAGACAGGGCGTCTGGTGGCAGTGGAGGAGGGCTACGCCGCCTTTTACCGAGGACTCATTCCACAGCTCATCCGACAGATCCCCAACACGGCCATCACGCTGTCCACTTACGAGCTCATCGTCTACCTGCTCCGGGAGTCGTCCAAATAAAAGGGGTGTCCAGGGGCATCCACTCATTGTAAAACCCTGCCGTTACACCCTTGCCCCCAATAGCCCTAATACCCCCCAGGCCCCAGACCAGACAAGGGGAACAAGCCAGAGACTGTAGACGCTGCAGATATGGTGGCCTGAATGTACATCCTCTAATAAAGGCCTGTTTTTTTTGTTTTTTCTTTTTTTTTGCTTGAGTGGCTACCCGAGAGACTTTGAAAGCCTTTTTTTGTACAAATATTATATTATTCTATTGGATGCATATGAGCATATGTTACAGTGGACAGGCGTTTGCATCTGGGAAGACTCTGGGAAGTATCATTTAAGTTTGTAAAGAGTGACAATGGTACATAATGTGTGGCAATGATCCATGCGAACAAGGAATTACTACTAGTTGTACAGAGAGAACAGAGATAATAGGTTATCTAAAGAGAAGGAACTTTTTAAGTTAACTAAATTATTTTGTCATTATTGTTACCAGTTGCTGTCTTTTTATTTCAGTCTGTTTGTCCTTCTATCAGTGGTAAATGTCTGAGAACGCTTTGACCACTTTTGAGTGTGAACCTGAATAGGAAGGATTAAAGGTCACGCTCCTCTCGCCATCAGACGTGTACACAAACTCGCATCATGTCAGGAGTTCTTAGTTCTTACATAGGAGGTCAGGGTTCCAACTGACCATATAACATAACGACTGGTTTCAGTTCAGATAAATCAGGGGTATTTGTACTTTTTTGTTTGTGAGCAGCATCAATAGTTCTTTTACAAAAAAACGAAACATTTGACCAGTGGTGGAATAAAAACACATTGGTAAAACTTGCATCTGTTGTATTGATTGTGACCTGAGTTGTTAGCGTGCATGTTGACTTTTTTTATTTGCAGCCCCTGCTCATCCTTCTTCACAGCTCCATAATGAACACATTAGGGATTACCAGCCCAGTCCAGGGGGGATGGTGTTTTTGTTTGCAGTGGAAGTTTCACAGTCAACATGTCAGTGGTTAGCAGCAACACTAAATAAGAACATGGTGTTCCAACAAAACCTTTTACACCTTCCCTGAACGCAGCACACTTGAAGATATGGTATGTATTTATTTCCGACATGTTGACATTGGCTCTAAAATAGCTGCCCTCGGAGAAAGGGGTGAGGTAATCTATTATTGTCTCTGGTTGGTTTCAATGCTAATCCTCAAAAGCTGATTAAAACACTCCCGTGTCCCGCTTCGATCCCTACTGTGAGCTACTCTTGTCCTGACTCCACAACACACTGTCTGGAGTTGCACCATGACACTGACAAAGCTGCACATGATAAAGGGAGCAATGTGCAGGAGAAACATCAGGGAAAATGACAACTGTCTTTTCAGTCATGTGCAGTTGTCAGTAGCTGTTATCACATGTAGATGAATGATTATATATAGGCATCCAAGTGTTTTTTTTAGTCAAAACAGGAAAAAAACAAAGAAATTTCAGTCTGGGCACTTGGTAGTCCACACAGTTCTAGACTACTGAGTGCCAGGGCTTTTTTTACCCTTTTTTGTTTTGAGTACATTTCCTTCCAAGGGCAGCAGTGGTTCCAAGGCACACCAGCAGTGCTCCACCAAACCTTTCTGTATTGTTTTTTAGTGTCTTAAATGCATTATGTTCCTATATGCAGAGCTGTGCATGTTAATGCTGGTAATGCCATTATTAGATCATGCAGAGGTGCTTGACAGGATCTGATTCATATCAAATACAACACCCCATGCCTCAGACCCTCTTCTAACTGAGAGTATTTTCCTGTTAATGCGTTCACATGGACGAGTCGAAACCGATTGGAACTGGTTTGGGATCGTACCGGCTTCATGTGAACGGGATAGCAATTGTCATTGATTCAGGGCAACTAGTAGATATAGCAACTGCAGTCTTTACCGGGTCCTGTAAATGGTACATAACATTGTGTTCAACTAACACTAGATGGTAGTACAGAGCAGTGCATGCATTGCTGTTCTATCACCAGCATACATCTTAGCACATAAAGCCTCAAAGACATGAATGTTTTTCTGTATCTTTGCACATACTGTAGGTGCAATGCATTTACTTGAGAAAAAACTGCCCTGTTTCTCTAAATTAAAGAGTTCCTACAAGTGAAGGAACCACATTTCTGTAGACATGCTCTTTAAAATGGTTTAAAACAAATCAGCAAGACTAGTTATTGTCAGCGACTACCATGGTTTTTTAAAACTCTATTACAACCACTGAAAAGCCAATGACATCAAGGGGATAACTGTCTGCCGTGTGTTGTGGATCCAGTTGATACCAGAATGTCCACACTCACATTTTAGTGAGATTACAATGGAGATTATGTTTGGTTTAGGAACATTCCGTGTTCTACCTGAATTAGAACATCCATCCTACTTTTAAAAGGTTGACACTATTTTGGGCGAGAAATTGTGACCCAATGAAAGGTCACAGGTCACAGTTAAAAGAACAACACAGCTGTTGTGTCAAAACATTTGTGTTAAACGTAAAAAAACACACCTTTTCTCTTTCTGGTACACTGACCTATTGGACCGTGTCCACAAACGTATGTATTCAGCACTGGGCCAACATCAGCATGTAGTTAGAAGACACAAAAGGGACGCTTTTAACAGATACAGCTGAACACTGTGATGTCATCTGAAGACATTTATTTGTATCAACGTACAACACTAACACACATGTAAAGGCTTGTTTTTACCATTCATATGCCATACTCCCTTGGTTTCTATGACAAATACACATCAGCTGCAAATTAACCAAAGTTATTCATAACACCACATTAGCAGTTATTGTTGTGAATATCAGCATTCCTGAGATGAGACATACATAATTTCCTTGCATTTAGTTTATTAAAAACAATGCACATATAACCATCCTCCATACCACATAGATGTAAAAAATTGTAGGCTTTAAATGACATTGATATGCCCTACTGACTAAATGCAACATACTGAATGACATTTCTGTCTACATTTCTACAATCTTCAATTGTTTGGCCAGAATGTTCTGTTATTACAACTATATTACATCTATAAACACACTGATTCAGTGGCATTCTTTGTTTTATATTTTTGTTAAATGGCAGTCTAACAAATTCAACCACCTTCAAGCTACATATGCAGACTGAAAAGTTTTCTTAAGTTCAAGAAGATGTAAGTAAAAATAACGCAACAATATGGGAATAACTGAAGTTGTAAGTAAAAAACATCCTGAAAATTAACAATGCATTTGTATCAACAATGGCCCAAAGGTCAGTGGTTCGACCATTAAGAGCGTGATTTGAATTTCCTGAGAAAAATAAGAGAAAGACGTGCAACAGTACCTTAAATCCAAATGGAACAGCACTAAGGTGTAAAAGTAATATCCCAAAACATACATTTCAGACCTACGGTGGATAGGTTATGACTTGGCATTTCAACCAAACCGAAGTTCTTGGCAGCTTTTTATTCCACCACCACCACAGTAATAACCTCTGTGCTACCCCGTTACTCTAAAGAAGGACTGTCATCAGGCTCTGGCTGGTCGTCTTCTTGCTGCAGTTTTACAGAACTCTTGCTGATGGACAACAGGTCACGAAGTTCCTTATTCTCAATCTAGTAAACAAAACGAGTCATAAAAGGGAAACAATAAAGTTATATATCCTGTACATATGGATAGCAATTTCTAATTTATTTCTGCAGCACAGGTGCCTTATTCACTTCATACACAACTAACATTTTAGTAAATCTTGATTTAGTTCTATTTCATTGGTTTGTTTACATTGTGAGATCAAACTGACAGATGACATACCTCAAGCTGTGCAAGTCTTTCTTGCACTGAACAATAGTGCTGGTCATCCACCTGAACAGCTTTTCTCATCACTTGGCCCATCTCACATATCCGCTCCAGCTGGCTCTGCACCTCCTGCAACCGAAAGGGCTGGACGGTTACAATAGCAATGGCATAAAATAATAAAACTCCATTGCATTTGGTGAGGAGAATAAAGTAAATGCACCTTGGCATGGTCCTCGTGAAGATTTAACACAGGTTTTGTGTCAAGTTTTTTCTTCCCCATCATTAGTTGAAGCATCTGTTTGCGATATCGACCCATGATTAGTTCCAGTGCATACTGATGCTCCTCTAGAGATACCCAAAGCTCTGTGAAAGGGAGCAATAAATACAAATAAAACACTGTTTAGTGGCTGTTGTGAAGGATACCGAGAGCAGAAGGTACACAAACATTCGCCATAAAAGACACCTGACTTCCTGCTACTTCATGTTTGATAATGACACTTTAATTTGACGTAAGAACCCAGCATCACTAACCAAGCACAATTCAGAAACAAACAGGGCGTCTTACCACAAAAATTACGTTGGCAAGACATGAGTTTAGCACCTTACCTCTATTCTCCTGCTGCAGTTCTTTTATTTGCGTGTTTTCCTGAGCAAGAAGTACATGTGGCTTGTATCTTGTGAGCTCTTGCATCTCGGAGCTCTCCTCTATGTACTGAAACAAGACCAAAACCAACAGCTCTTTACTTACTATTTTATTCGATAGGCTACTTTTTAACAAACACGGACCAGCCGTGAATGTGGCAAAATAACAACGACTATTACCTTATCTGGGAGAGTGTTGCTCACTTCCTTCATGCTGTGAACCTTCTGGCTAAGTGCTCCCGACTGCTCGATTAAACTTTCCGCTGCTGTGTCATGCTCTTTCAACCGCTCAAGTAGGGTGCGAGCATCACCAAGTACCTTTTCCAATGTACATGCCATTTCTGAATTATAAAACAAACACGCTGGTGTCAATCGTAATTACCTATAGTGAACAGGACTGATGCTAGCTAAACAACATTAGCATAGTTAGAGCTACTTTACCGGTGCTACACGCAGTGTGTCAGCTAAATAACAACTTTTCAGCAAGTAACTGCATAAAACAGTTTCACACAAAACACACAAAATAAATGCTTGCTTCAGATTGCATATTCTACAGACAAATTTGCCTATAGAGATTGTTTACTTTAAGCGAGTGGTTCGCCTATGCACACTCTTAGCTAAACCAACTTGCCACTGCTACTTTACTTTGACGTCAAGACGCATTGTGTTAACGCAACTTCCGACTTGTTTGTCAAGCAATCAGCGAAGGCTATGGTTCTGTCTATGTTCACAACAGAAGCATCTCTTTTAACTGCTGGCCAGCTTCTTTTGTGTTTTAAACCTATGCTGGTTTTCATTTTATTAAAATGATTCTAAAAATTCTACTACTTTCTAATTAATCTTGTCTTATTTATTTTATTGTGCAACTTATTTTTTTCTAAACCTGTATTCTATGCATTTTAAATTATTTGATTCACCGGTATCCAGACAAATGTTTCAACGTCTTCAATGGAATCCTTTCTGAAGCATTTCTTTTGATGATATAAAATAATCCTTCGTCTGTTATAAAACTGTATCACACCCACACTCTTACCATAAAATACGAACAAATAACTATAGACATTTCCTTCAACTGTTATTTTATTAACAAAGTAAAACATGTAAATGCACAGCCAGCTGTCTGTAAAACTTTCACGATGTGAATTGCTAGAAACATAAATATTTTGTTATTAAAGCACAAAACTAATTACGTTAATCATTAGAGTGGTTTAGGGGCTGTCATTATTAATTTAAATTTGTTATATTTAGTAATCCACTTCCAAAAGGTTTGGAAATGAGCGCAAAGGCAAAGGCAGCTGAAGCCTTCCTGTAAAGGGTTAATGAGTCCTCCAGTGTCGCTCCCGCGCGCTGTTGCTAAACCACGCCCACCCAGTGGACAAACAACATGGAGGGCCGATAACTAACGTAGCTGCCCGCATTCAGCAAGTACAAACAATAAAAGTAAGTACACTTCACATGTGTTGTAGCACAGAAGCAATTACACGCAGTGTATGTGGAACGCGTGAGTGCAGTATTTACATTTAATCGTGGAAAAGTGGTATGATTGAAATGTTATATGGCAACATAATGTTCCGCCTGCTTTTAGCAAAGCAGCGTTAGCTACCTCACAACTGTAATCTTATTTATCTGTCAAAACTCAGAAGGTAACATTTGGGGTACCTAAAATTGTACATGTACATTTCAAAGCACGATAGTCATTCATATAGTTACTTCGTGAAATGGACGAGGACGTATTGTAAGTTGTAGGCGGTTCAATTAAAGGTAGCTAGCTTTGACACGGCCAACTCACAGCTATGTGTGTTTACTGTGTTGTAGTTAGCAATGTCGTTCATCTTAAAATGCTATAGCATTGGATGCTAATATGGCAGCGCATATTTTCTTGCGGTGATATCTACTTTTGCTAAAGATGGCACATCTCCGTGAACTTAATATCTGTACACGCCATGTATTTTACTGTGTGTGTTTAATGCTAGTTTTAAATCTGAGGAGACGCAGCGAAGTAGCAGTCAGGTGAAAAAAGCTAGAAGTTATCTAACGATGTCCAGCAAGTTCAAGCCTGGTAGAGCAGTTCTTGTAACGGGATTTTGTGGGATAAAGTAATGCAGGGGTGCAAAGCTAAGACCAATCACCCTTTTCACAAAATGCAAACCATGTTGCTCTGCACTGTAATTACTAATTAAATTAGCGTCTTTAATGTATGGGTCAGCTTTAGGGTGTAATACACATTAATGCCTCCGGTCATTCTTACCATTAAACTGAATAATAAATAACACTAGCTGAGACGATACATGTTTTTAACCTTTATAAAATGCAGAATAAAACTGTCACAAAGTCACATATCTATGTTTATCCAAACATAGGAATTCACATTCACAACATTTCTGTGTTGATGTTATGTACAGATAAATTGGCAAAACGTATTGGCCAGTGAATTGTGTATTCTTAAGATGCAACCTAAAAGTAAATACAAGAATTCACACATGCATTACCAACTGAATGTTTTTAGCGGGAGGTTAATGACTAATCAAACAGCAGAAAAGATCCTATTATCAACATGTCACCTATTATCGGCCACTTCCCTGCTCTACCAGTTAAAGGAAAACATCCCTGTAAAATAAAAATTGGCATGTTAAAACATCATACTGAGCTGGTATGTTTGCTGAGTAGCAAAACTGCCCTAGCCTGTTGCATTTTGAACTTCACTATTTTTATTGTTTTGGTCAAGAAGACTAACAATGCTAGTATTAGGGGCATGGACAGAGCTTGAAGATAATGGTATTTTTAAACCATTAAAAAAAGCTTGAAGTAGCTCCACACTGTCTTGCTAGTATAACAAGGGCCCTCAGATTCAAAACGAGGCATTGACAACTTTGTATATGTTCACATCGTTTATTAAAAAGAGTGCTTTTTCAGGTAGTACCTTTCAGTAGTTTCTAATCGTTGCCATGATACTAGACAAGTTGATTGATAAATTAAACGTGAAAGCTTTACGTAGTGATTGCCTCCAGAATGTTGCAGAGACAGCATAACATGGAGTACTACAGACAATTTGAGGAAGATGAAGACCCATTTATATTTGATGGGCATCCATACTTATTCGAACCCGAATATACAGATTCAGAGCTGATGAAAGGTCTGCCAGAGAGAGAGGACCACAACTCAATCAACTTGTATGGACTTTTATCATGGTTGACTAGAAACTGTGGCAAGGTCCTACCTCTGTAAAAACACTTTTTAATAAACGATGCAAACACTTCACAGTTCTCACTGCCCCATTTTGAATGCCAGGGCCCTTGTTAAAACAGTAAGAATAGTAACGTTTGAAATGCAACAGGCTAACGCAGTTTTGCTCCTCAGCAGTATGATGATTTAACATGCCTATTTTTATTTTACACATGTGAATTCCTTGACAACAGTACTTCACCTGCTTAAAAAGAACAGGGTTCCCACGGTCATGGAAATCCTGGAAAAATCATGGAAATCAAAAAAGTCATTTTCCAGGCCTGGAAAAGTCATGGAATTCTGTAAATTCAATTAAAGTTTTGGAAAAGTCATGGAATTTTAATAGGTCGTTCACGCAATGACATTGTTCTGTCAAGATATAATTTATTATTTCACGAAATATGTGCTAGCCGACCGTAATTTGATGGGATCCGAAAGTATTGCGCTGTCTGTCTTTGGTCGCTGAGAGTGAGGGAAGAGGGGAGGGGAGGGTTGCAACAAAACGAAGGCTTAACCTTTCATCTTTAGCCGTAAAAGCATGCAAAAATTTTACATACATACGGTGTCGTGAGGGCGTGGGAAAACACTTCAGGTCAAAAAAAAAGTCATGGAAAAGTTTTGAAATTTTGTCAGTGAAAAAGAGAGAACCCTGAAAGAAGTTATTGTAGTGAGAATAGACCAATTCAGTAAGTAAAGTTAACACTTTTTTAAAACTGATTTCACATCCACATTTTTTTTTTAGCTCTCGGACAAGGTGAAGTAGTTACATAGCGTGAATTATGGGAGCTAGTATTTAACTAATTTCATGGGGATAACTTCTTTTTCACAGGGTAAAGCCTCATTTTAAGTGGAACAGCAACAGATATGGCTGATAATATATAAAAAGCAGCATAAAGTCTAAATAAAGTCGAGAGAGAGAGAGAGAATGGGAAAGGATTCTTACCCTGAAAAATGTGGTCGAAAAACAGAACTATTTAAATCCAAAATCATGGTGTACTCAATCCTTTAAAAAGGCCTTTTGGTTTCTTGTGTTTGGGTGCTCTTTGGGTCAAGGTAACAATTTGTGCTAAAAAGGAAAGGAAACAGTCAGCACAGTGCTTCTTGTACTGATAAATTCACCTAAAAGCCTTTCTGCTTTGTGTCACTATGCCCTAAAGAAAGCCTCGTGCTGTTACGTGTAGGTATCTTTAACTAGTGCTTTCCGACTTGTCATTTTGAGTAAGGACATTTTAATTAAGTAGTGCTTAAGTTAAATAGAACTTTATTTTACACAGACATCGAGCAGATGTTTCAGCACACAGCGTTTGCTCAGTGTTTACAGAGAGGCAGTGGCAGCAGTCAGTTCATGAAGAGTCCCAACTTCCAACTGTGCTAATCAGGGAACCAGAGGCAGACAAAGAAGGTGCAACAGGGAACAAGAGGCAGCCGTTTGGACATAATATTATCTGCCTCATGCAGAACATGTCTGGCATGGACCTTCTTATTGCAAGCGACCGTGTGTTCTTCCCCTAAAGTGCATATATTGAATGGTGAATTGCCTTTTTAACTATGTAGTCTGCAAAGGACGTTTTGCATGCATTTTGCATTGAAAATTACACTTACAAATTCCTGGATGGGTGTGCCTAAGCCTGCTAGGTAACAATACGTTTTTGGATGACCATATGTGTGTGGTTAGTCTATGACAGACGCTCACAGCTCAGTATATTTTTCTGTGTTGTGAATTGTGATATGATTCTTGGTCGTTTCGTACGCTCTGTAATCTTTGGTTACAATCATCGACTTAGAAGAAAGCAAGTTGCAAGCCATCAACACCGTTATAGGCTCTACAAATAATAAATGATGTATATGTTTTTTTGTGCTCCACATACCTAGACTGAACTAATATTAGGCACGTCATAATCATAATGGTAACATCAGCGGCATCTTTATCTTTACCTCATCTCAAATTTATAACTGCAGGAGATAGATGAAGTGATGGAAACATTGGTAGGAGTGCTGAAACTTTAGGGAAGAAATGGTTTGTTTTCGCAAGCTAGGCCTACCACTTTAGGCTAACCAGATGTCTGCTTTCCTACCTGATAACCAGTGCTAAATATAAAAAAAAAAAATAACTAAAAAAACTAGGTGCGACTGCCTGGTATATTTTTGTTAATTTTTGAATCCATATGTGCCCATAAAAACTTACAGTGAGGTGTTTTCTTTATATGAACATACTCTACTGCCAAATGTCAACAGGGCTCCAAGACCTAGAGATACCTGTAAGAGTTTATACATTGGTTAGCTGGCAAGACACTCTGTTTTACTTTGAGATTCATGCTCTTTAACATCCTGCTAAAAGCAATCCTGTTGGAAAAAATCAGATGCACGACAGCCATGACAGCCACGGCTGTACGGAGGAGCAAGAATGTAAATTTCAAATCTGCCGCAGGTCGTTCTTGCCTGTTGTATCGATGGTTTGTAAAGTCTGTAAAGTTAGCG
The DNA here is from genome assembly GCA_030347295.1 of Setipinna tenuifilis. Classification (NCBI taxonomy): domain Eukaryota; kingdom Metazoa; phylum Chordata; class Actinopteri; order Clupeiformes; family Engraulidae; genus Setipinna; species Setipinna tenuifilis. The sequence continues at coordinate 9,051,974 of CM059270.1, read as the reverse complement.
TGTTTCAGGTGTTGCATTTCTTATTTACCTAGGTATTGCTGTGAACAGGAAATGGTGCATAGCATTTTGCATTACACTTTCATAGTATGCATTTGTTTTTTGTTTCTCTACCCTCAGACAGGCCTCTCTAGTTTTTACAGTTCTCATGACAGCTCTGAGACAGGTATGCTCTCACACACACACATACACATGTTAACCCCAATTTTATGTAGCTGGGCATTTTCTGTAATTGGTTAGCAGCCCTAGAATTTGTGTTTTTTTCTTTCAATCCCTGTAGCTGTGTCAGAGCTAAACATGGAGGGGGGTGAGGAGGGCTCGAGCAGAGGGCCGACTAAGACCTGGGGTTTCCGCCGCACCACCATCGCCCGGCGGGAGTTCCTGGAAGAGGTCGGAGAGCTTCTGCAAGACTCCAAACCGGCACCCGCTCGACGTGCCACACGGCAGTCGAGGGGCAGGGGGGGCGTGGCGGGGGCCACAACAACGGCGCGCAGAGGGAGGGGCAGGGGGAGTAGAAAGAGCTCCCCTGACACTTCTACGCTCCCTTCTGTCAGCACTGAGAGCACAGCAGCGGCAGACTTGCAGGCATTGCAGGTGTCTCTAGAGGGTGGAGAAAGGAGCGGGCCTACAGAGACCCATCCTTTCAGCGACAGCACAGAGGACAGCGACGAGATGACTCTGAAACAGTACGCAGAGAGACTTAAAAGGCGCAAGCAGCTGGAAGAGGCAAAGGCCAGTAATGGTAAGGCTGAACCTGACGCAAAACTGAAAACTAATGGCGTGAAAAGAGAGGTTAAAGAGAACGAGACTTCAACGGAGGATGAGGAAGTAGCCATCAGACACACAGGTAAGCCAGGGGCTGCCAGGCCCTTCAGGTTCCCAGACACTGAGGACGAGGAGGGGGAGAGTAGAGAGGATGAAGCAGACGTGGAGGAGTCCCGTGCAGGATTCGAGAGTGAGGACACCGACCCAGATGCTGTGTATTGTCTCTGTCGACAGAAACATAACAAAAGGTATGTGCAACTTTTAAAGTTAAATTGAGTCTTTATTATTATCCTAGGGAAAATGTGTTCTCTATATTAGACCTATTTGGAGGGTACACACATTGGGGGAGTGAGCTGACCTACACTCAGAGCACGCTTAACCTCATACAGAGCAGTGGGCTGCCATTACCGGAAGCAGTTGGGCGTTAGATGCCTTACTCAAGGGCACATCATCTATGGCTGTGAATGTGGGAATGAGAATGCTGTACAAACACCCACCTATCCCACTTTTTTTTTTTTTTTTTTTTTTTTTTACATATCAGAGAATTGAACCGGTCATTCTCCAGTAACCGGTCCATTACCTAACCAGTATCTATCTACATCAGCGGCCATTTTAGACTCCTTATTACAAGATTTATCTGCATTGCAAATGATCCAAGTGAGGATTTATTGGTCAAATAACGGAATATACATATTCACAAGTTTGAATGGAAACCTGGTCAGCAACTCCCAGTTTGTCCACAGGTTCATGATCTGCTGCGATCGCTGTCAGGAGTGGTTTCACGGCGACTGTGTGGGTATCTCCGAAAAGCGTGGCAGCCTCATGGAGAAGAACAAGGAGGAGTACGTCTGCCCAAACTGTAGCCCCTGTGCCAGTCCTGTTCCCCCGCCGGCTGTGCAGGCTACCCTCTCCTCCATGCGGACCAGCTCGACATCCGAGAGGCTTGTGTCGCCTTCTCCCAACGATGGTAGTCCCAGCGGAGATCACGCCATCAAGGGGAAGATTAGAAAATCTAGCAGCGAAGGAGACAGGAAGAAAATTAAAATTTTTCATTCGGTAAAACTGTTGATATTCTCTTGGTGTTTCCTTTGCAAATGTCCCCTGCTAGAGGTATATCACAGTGGTTAGTGAAATAAGAGAAAAGAAATAGTCATGTGGCCTTTTGTTAGCATCATTCTAGTTTTTCAAGTAGAAATTTTAATGGAACAGCAAATTGTGGTTTATGATGATGCATTTACATCTTGTTTGTACCCAGAGCCAGATCATAACTTGATAAGTTTTCTAACAGGTTGTGACAAACGCTGTTGTGAAGGAGGAACAGACTCTCCCAAAATGCATTGGGCCCGGCTGCACTAAGAGTGCTCTGCCAGACTCTGTGTACTGTGGCCACGACTGCATCCTGCGGCACGCGGCAGTAGCCATGAAGTCTCTCTCCGGGCCCAAACTGCCCAAGCCAGAGCCTCCAGCAGAGGCCAAACCAACACCGCCCAGGACGGAGCCTCCAGTAGAGGCCAAACCAACAGAGCCTCCACCCGTGCCAAAACCTACCGCAAAACTACTCAGTAAACCAACCATTCTCTCGGCCTTAAAGGTAATATATGGTCTTGTCACTAGGGTTGTCTTAGGGAATGTCTTGTTTAATGGCATTTGACAAACACAATGTATAAATAGCTGGGGTGTAGTGCTTTTCTGTACTCATCACACATTAAGTGTAGGGCAGCACAACATTAAGATGTGCAATATGCTATAACATTGCTAAATGTTGTGATAACATGGCCTGTGATAAATAAATGCTGAAATATACAGTTTTACTGCCTTCTAGCTTTGTCTTTACCCCAGGCACTTGCCCTATGCTATGGCTGAGAGCATCAGGGGCAGTAGCGCTCTATAACTTGCCCAGTATGTCGATATGTAAAAGCAATGAACCAAGTATATGAAATGTACCATTTATTAAAACTAAGCCATGTTTTATGATATGTATGTCACAATACTGTATGTTGTGATATTGTGATATTTTTTTATCCGTTATGCAGCCCTAAATCAGTGATGGGTTGAAGTGTTTAACACAAATGATGGCTGTGTTCATGACTCACTCTGCATGCTTCCAGGCCCAGATGAAGCCTCTTCTTGGGAAGGTGGGCCGAAAGAGGCCATCAGCACAGCCGGTTGAGGTGGAAGATCGTAGCGCAGCCAACGATGGTGCAGATAAGGATAAGGAGGCGTCTGTGCTGCCCAGCCCACAAACAGAGGCAGTGACGGCAGAGCAGACCTCTGCCATAGCCCCCTCAGTTTTTTACAAGTGCAGTACGTATCTCCAGCTGATGCCTAAGCCACACACTCTCAGATGCTTACTGAAATTTCATTTGACCAGCTAAGTCCAGCTAAATTCCATAAAACAAATTCATGTTTTAGACCCACAACACTGAAGAATTAGAACAAAGGTAAATATAAAAGTAAAAAAAGTTAGGTCACATACACAGTTTACACACATTTGAAAAAATACAACCAGCCACCCACTGCCAAATTTTGCAGTCTTACCAGAAACGGGTAAGTACACTTCATTCAGGCTGTCACCGTTACATTTAAAACTTCAGGTAAGGTAAGTATTCATTAAAATGTGATAAGAGTATCTTGTCAAGTACTTAAATACACAGACTACCAGATCTGGTTGGTTGGCAATAAAACGTTTCAAATTTTTGATATAAAGAAAGTCATCAACCCTGCAATTCAAGATGTCTTTAAATCTGTATTACTGTACTGAAGATGGCTACAAATCTAAATGTGCATGATGGAATATAGCACCTTGCAACTTCCAACGCTTGGTTAAAGTTTACCTGAGATGATTTTGATTTCTCAGATGCCCTTTTAAATTTTTTTTAGATGGTTTTGAGTTGTTTCGTAGATACTCTGATGTTTTAATTAAGTCTCAACAACTTAGAGAAATTCTTTTCGTACATTCGCACACTGGTAAGACAGTGCTACTAACAGCGCAAGAGCTGAACTTTGGAGTCCGACTTACTTGGCCAAGGTTCTAAAAGTATGAGTTGACCAGAAAGATGCGATATGAAACCAGAAACATTTCATATCAGAATAGGATCGGATGAACATGCAAAGTCTTTTCCTTGCTTTTATTATGTGCATGAAGCACTGAGAACATGTCAAAAGTTCAACCTGCAACACATTGCCGTGGATGTCACATGTTCAAAAACGTTCAGCAGGGTCAGGGATACTCTTCAATATCAATACTACGTACAGTAACTTGAAGAATCTTTACACTATTACTTAAATGGGCTGATCCATTTAGCTGGCCAACGGGGTCTGAGTTGCTGTAACGAAGCAATGGAACAATAGTAATGTTTTACCATCAATGGTCCTAGATATTTCTAGGTTTAGTGGTTAATCTCACCTTTGTGCACCTGAGATATGGTGATGTTTTTTCCTTGTGTGGAATTTTGGAATTTTAAAGTAAAACGGACTGGTCATTTAAGTTACGTGACACACACAGTCGGATGGATTTTATTGCAAAAACCTGGATAAAAATATTTCGCTACTGGTACTGTTCAAAGTTCCTTGACGTTACCTCATCTTATGCACATAAGGGGCATCCATCATTGTTTTGTTTTGTTTTTTTCTTCCACCCACACGCCGGTGGTACAGCTCAGAAAAAAATGGGGGAAATGTCACAATAGAATAAGATATTTTTTTACAAGCTAACAATCTTAAGGTCAACATAAGGCTAATATTCCTAAACCTATCACGGCCTTGGTATTGCAATCTTTCCCTATCGTGTGTAGTAATTTATGGGTCAGCCCTGTGTCATGTCGGGGTAACCCATTGGCTACCATGGAGTAGGCAGTTAGGAAATGGTGGATTTAAAGAAAGATTGCAGATAAGATTATTTACATTTTTTAACTGGGGAACCTTTTATTTTTTTGTCATTTTGGACAACATACATGACGTGAAATCAGTGCCATTCTAAACTCAGCATATTCAATACATCAATATACAGATCATCACAATCTTTTTTACCGTTTACCGTTATACCACTGAAAATGTGTAGTACTTAAAAGATCTCTAACAGTAATCTTCGGTTAAACCCCTAGTTTTTTTGATGGTAACTTTTATCAACCCTAAAAGTAGTGTTTCTTCTTTTGTTTCTACGTGATCCTTGCTTTTAGTATTGCCGTTAAATATTGCAATGTACCTGAATATCATGCTACTTGAGCTGCTTTATGGGTTTTATTGGTGAAAGACACAAAGTATCTGAGCACAGTAAACTGCAAGTGGCCCGAAAATGGCCCAGAACACCAGACACACACTTAAAAACAAATTCCTCTCCGCCAAAAAACCCAGGGGTTCTACTTATACCTCAACAGGCTGGCAACTACCTGCATGCCTGGTGTTGTAAGGATCAGGGGCAATCTGTAATTGGTATCTGCTGATGACAGACTGACCTCCTGGCTGCAGCCAAGGGTTGTGATTCATTATAACACAATCTGTGCCTTGGAATTTCACACACACACAAAAAAAAAAATCAAACTCCAGATTAGTAGAACTGGTCTCTGTTCCAAGCCAAGCCCTGAACATTTTGCAAGTATCTATATTTGCATTGAAAACTGCTGTCTGCCATGCTACGGGTTACTCGATTCCAGTATGCCTTATGTGTTGATTCTATCCATCCCGATTCTGTTGTGCATCCACACAAACAAACCAAGGTGCTTTAAGGAAAATGACTGCACAAAACGTTTCAGGAGTAAGCATGTTAGCTGGCTGTGTGGTGATTTTATAACGGGGGAGAGAGAGAGAAAAGAAAACTAAAGACTTTTTTTTTTGTCCAGCAAGTTGTTTTTGGACAGATCTACATATAAAGCATAAAAAGCCAAACCTGTATCTTTGTTTGACAAGGTGATTGTGACAAACGTGTTTAGGTATACCTACCAAAAAAAAAAAACAAGGACCAAGGAGAGCATGAAATGAATTCACTGCCAACAAGGCTGAAAGTATATTACAGATCACCTTGCCCTTTATTCATTTATGCCAGGGGCTTTGAAGTAGGGCGGGAAAGAGGGACAAAGTACCCAATGGCAGTAGGGGCCTGGCAAGCCATTTGCATGAGAAGCAGAGAAAAGAATGGGCCTACAGTGACTGCTCATTTATAGCACCCAGAGTGAAGTACTACAGCCATGGTTTATCCTCACTGGAATTATCAATAGCACAAAAACAAAACAAGCGTTCATCCCAGGCAGATGTACCATAGCTTGAGCTTGTCATTGGTTGAGGCCCAGCTCAGGCCTGGGCCATTGCCCAATAGCAATCAACCCACCTGTTGGTCTTTATCCCAAATCAAAAATAAGTACTATCAAGAATAAAGTGTTTGTTCCATAGTAGAATATTGGACAAACAAAGGACTTGGGTTTAATTGTGAAAGGTGTAGATTTCTGTTCAAAATTGCGAAGATCGAACATAACAGGTCCTACAAAAAGGAATGTGCTTGCCACCTGGAAGAAAGGGCCCACATACCCCCACCAAATCAAACAAGTGGCTGGCAAAGCATACAGCTGAACTCCACTGGAATGCACACTTTGTCAAGGGACGTTGGAGTCGGAGCTGCACTTGTGGAATGTCTTCGGATGCTGGACTTTCACATTTTCACTAGCCCGAGAGTGATTTTCTCAGAAAGAGAGAAGCCAATTTTACAAACGACATGGAACAGGAGACAGAAGAATGCTTCCATTTATACACATGCATTTGGACACAAGCATGCACAGTTTCTCTTGTGATGTCCCCCCCCCCCCCCCCAACATGTGTGCACACATACAAACTTTGAGAAACCTTAAATTTGGAAACCAACATGCACGCACTGACCTCATATTCACATTGTTGGCTGTATTACTGTTCAGCTACTTGGCTGAAAACACCAAGACCTCACAGACTTGTTTAGTTTTTTATCTGTGATTGCCATCTAGTGGCCATTGCTGGAACAACTGGCATTACTAAATTCATGACCTCTACCCAGAATCAGTTTTCATTGGCCAAATATACATATGGCATACGTATACAAGGAATTTGGCTTTCTGATTTGGCATACTGCCATGCACTTTAGTGTGTAGTAGTGGGAATTGCAAAAATGTAACCAGATTATATTTAGATAATTTTGCGGCATCACTAATATTATTGATTTGAAATTTAAAGCGCATATTTTTTGAACAACACATTACATTTCCGGTACTTTGCAAAACCATTTGGCACCATTTTACAAAATACATGTTTAACAGTTTCCACCCTTAAAGGCATAATTTCCAGGAGCATATAGTATAAAATATATCGTCTCTTTCAAAATATATATTTATTATCCTGTCAGTATATTTTTGTGTTATCAGTAAAACCAGTAGACCACAATAAAGATTTAAAACTAAAGCCCGCCAGCCAAAAAAGAAGAGAAAAAAAAACAATGAAGTTATGTTGAACTTCATTCCTGTAGTCACACTGATGAAGATATGCAGACGATCCTGTTTTTAAGCTCAAAGAAGGTAGCACCAATAATTGGGTTTTGTTGTTTGTGTGCACAATATTTCATTGTATGAAGACAAAATATGCACATCATTGCCTCAACATTTTTTATTGGTGTGGTTTAGGCTGCATGTATGTGCACAGTAGTGGATATGAGAACTGTAACTAAAGCAAGCACAGAGTTCAGGACAGGGCACAAAGAGGCATTGAAACAGCAGTATGCCACCACATTGCATATCCATATCTTAACACACAAAAAAAAAAAAATATCTGGCCTAGAAAGTCCCTTCTGACACCAGAGGCGTACCTGACCAACAGGCAACACTGGCGACTGAAGGCCCCAGGCCACGAAAGGGCCTCACAGACGAGCCTTAAATCACACAGGTGTCAACGCAGTGTTTAATGCCCCAAACGACCCCAGAATTGCCTGTCTGACACTTGAACACATGGTGGCACTGCAATGACATACTTCAGGGTATTCATAACTCTGCACATGTCTATGTGTTTTTCCAACACTTACAGTTGTTTATTTTTACACTTCTATGGCTTGTGGCAAGCAATGGTAACAAAGCTGTTACTACTTGCCTCTGCCCAGGTGGCCTACTGGAACAACCCCGACCCCCAATAATAATTATATACAGTCTTTAAGGGCCCCCTGCCAATTCTGGGCCCTTATGATTGTCCTCACACCTCCACCACCACCATTTCCTCTTCCCACAGTGACTTGCTCATCAAAGCTTACTCCACTAGAAGGGTGGACATTTAGGCCTGTGAAAGACATGATATAGTTTCTGCACTAGTCTTAGCTCACCACTCTCTCTTCGCCTGAAAAGCACAGACTTTGCTGTGAGGTGACCAACAAGCTGTCCCTTACTGTGACGAGATCAACTGAAAGCAGAGGCCATATGTGCACATAGGGTGGGCCATAATGATGGGGCTAATATCTTGGATTATAAAAATATCGAAAAAAATGGCGTACATGCATACAGAAATTGCAGTTGTGTCCATGGCATTGAGGGTCACCAACACTAACTACCTGTAAGATATTGCAAAATCTTAGATATATCAATTATGTATTAAATATTTTGTCCTCCATCATTTCAATAATCCAAGATGCCAACATATAAAATGTGCCCTATCATTGTAGTCCAGCCCATACAATTCATTAAGCACATCACACATGGGTCTCTGTGTTGAACAGAGACAGCTAGTTAGGGTGAGTAAGCCTCAGTGAGTTTAATGTTAAGTCCTGCTCACACTGAGGCAAGAAATTTTAGACATAATTTATCATGGTTTCTAAGTAATTATGTGAGCAAATACAAGTATGCAACGATGTAACACAATGCCTTATGCATTTTCAAAGTCTTTTATATATTTTTGTATGGAGAGACATAGCTTTTCTTAAGGAAACTCGGGCCTTTGTGGTGTACTGCATCAATATCAGTGCTCCTGATTTCCATGCCAAAGGACCAGGCCAAATCCTCACTGCCAGTAAATACTGGTCTAACCATGACTTTGTTGTTTTTGTCTGTGTCTGCTGATGTATCATCTTGTGGGAAAATGGCCCTTTGTTGTTCATTAGGCTTGCAAGCAACCCTTCTGTTATATCTCTTGGCACTGCTTTGCATCGATGGACTCCTTTTGTTTTATTTTCTAACAGATAAAGAAACAACACAGACTGTAGTCAGTAAAACAGAAACTGATGACCCTGGGAGATCAAAGCCACCTTCAGAGGTGCCTACAAATCCGGGACAAACTGACCCCTCGCCTGAAAACAGGACCATGCAGACAGATTTCAGTCTGCTGCCTCTGAAAACCACACTCCAGTCGGTTTCAGATTCAGACCCAACTGCCTCCAGACACCCAGTTTCAGGTGCACACACAGGCGACAAGGATTTTCCATTACTTCCCAAACCCTCACATGAACAGATACTCTCCTCCACGTCGTCCTCTTCTGCTGCCTCTGCCTCTGCCTTAGTTCTGGCCCCCAGGCCTCCGCAGGCACCTGTGCTTTCCCCAAAGCCCAAACCCAGCATCCAGATTAGGCTAAATGTACGACGCTCCCTCACAGACGCCCTCTGGAGAAGGTAAGACAAGTCTGCCAACATGTACCATGAACATTTTTAAGATGTCTCATGTATCATCTACCTCATTGTTTTAAACTTCTATTTTTGTATGGAGATTAGAATACTGTGTGTATCTGATCCCATGACAATGGTTTGTTGGTAAACCAAAAGAAATGTTTAAATATTTACTTATTAATATTACCATATTGCTTTTTATCAGGGTAAATGACAGTGAGAATTTAACACTTTCGGAAAAAGAAGTTGGGACTATAGCCCTGAACATAGAGAAGGCCATATACAACATGTTCCTCTCAACTGATAGCCGGTACAAGAATAAGTACAGGCTGATTATGTTCAACCTAAAAGACCCTAAAAATAAGGTGAGTTCAATACTACTTTTGTTTATCACAAGTTATAGGAAATGAACAGTGTGTATCCTTAATATGTCTATAGAACAACATGGAAAGTAGTAGCGGGCTTTTTATGATTAAGATATTTTAAAAAAGGTGGAAAGGTGAATTATCCCTACTAAGACATCAATTTCATTTTCAGGTACTGTTCGAACAGGTGATTAGTGGAGTGATCTCACCATCTAAGCTAACCACACTAAGTCAGGATGACTTACAGGGCAAGGAAACATCATCACCAAACATCTGTGAATCTACTCAGGTAAATTAGCAACCTTAGAGGAAATGGTATGCTTGGCCAGTGATGACTTTACCTTCAATTACTCTGTCTTTCTGCTTTCGACTTAACAGAGCATTCCTGAGATGGGGCAAAATAAACAAGACTTAGTGGCAAAGCGATCCCCAAACATAAGTGAAACTACTCAGGTAAATTAACAATTCTTAGAAGGAATGTTAGATTTTGCCAATGATGGCTTTGCATTAAATTACTCTGTCTTTCTGCTTACGGCTTAACAGAGCATTCCTGATACGGTGCATGTTAAACAAGATGTGAAAACAGAACCATCCCTCTGTAAGGCAGCTGAAAAGACAACACCGCTGTCTAGTGTTGAAGTGTCCAAGCCAGAGTGCTCACCGTCGCCCTCTGTGATTACTGTAAGCATTTGTCTCTCTTGTCATTCTCTCTATGATTCTAATCATAGAGAATCTATTGATATTAATTGTCACATCACCTTACACTGAATTGCCTGTATTATCATTTATTTAATTTTTTTGTTTTTCACAGCAAAATTCTAGGATTAAACAAAATCTACCAAATAAATCAAACCAACAGTTGAGCAAAGTACAGCCGACTTATTCCAGCATTACAGTTGACATTATCAGTAACATGCTGAAGGATACCACCTCAGAGCACAAAGGCCATCTCTTTGATCTGAAGTGCAGGATCTGCACAGGTAAGAAACCATCCAAAAAAATTAGCATATTTATAAGTGTAAGCAATTCAGAAACAATACACTGCTTTAATTTGCCTTTAACAGGGCAGATATCAGCTGAGGATTATGATGACGAGCCTGGATGTAAGAAGCTGAAGAAATCTGAGCCAGAGCGGAAACAGGAGAGACCTTCTCAGACTAAACAGGAATTGTCTCAGAAGGAGACGATTCAGAAGCAGACCCCTCCTAGGACAAAACAGGAGACATTTCAGAGGGAGAGACCTCCTCAGCCAAAACAGGGGTTGTCTCAGAAGGAGAGACCCCCTATGTCAAAACAGGAGACATCTGAGATGGAGAGACCTCCGCAGACAAAACAGGAGACGTCTCACAGGGAGAGACCGCCTATGTCAAAACAGGAGACATCTCAGAAGGAGAGACCTCCTAAGATAAAACCAGAGACATTTCAGAAGGAGAGACCTTCTAAGACCAGTCGTGTTGCTGAGAAAAGGGAAGCTCCCACCACTCCACGCATCGAAGCATCAGTTATGGAATCCCCTGCCTCTCCTGTACCTGACGACGCTCAGGATGATGGAGAGAATGCTTCAGACTTCACCCCCATTGTGATACCAGAGGTGTCCATTGTGTCTATCACAAGACAGGACCCACGCACTGCTGGCTACCGTCCTGTTGTTAAACCCAGTGTACGGCAAGCGGTGGCTCCGTCACCACCCACAACACCCATAACCAGTGAGCCAAAAGAGGTCCAACTACCCCAGCCACCACCTCCACCACCTGTTGTTCCCAAATCCATTCTGACAAAACCCTCAGGATCGTCGGTCAGATTATACTCTACCTCCCGGACACCCAGCAGGTGTTTGTTTTCACTTTGTCTTTATAACTAACCTCACATAAAACACATTAAATTCATAGAAACAAATAAAACAGTTTAAATAGATGTATTGCTTAATGATGTCATTGTGCTGCATCACTTTCTGTATTGCTGAAAATGTTAAACTTATATTTTTCTTCTTTTTTTTGTTGCAAAACAGCATGGTATCATCTCAGCCTCCTCCAGACAAGGATACACGTAATTTTCTACTAAGGCAGGAGACTATATGGAAAGGATTTCTTGACATGCCAACGGTTGCTAAATTTGTTACAAAGGGTTACCTGGTCTCCGGAACTTCTAACTACTTTAGAGAGGTTAGCCGACACAAAAGCATTGTTTTGTCTTCTCTGACATGGATGTACAGAATTAGAACTATGGAAAGCCACATACTAATATGGTTCAGCTAAACAACTGAAATTGATTAATGACGTAACAGAGTTGTGACATTACTGATGGTTCATTATGTATTTTTCTGTTGCAAGGTTATCATACCAATCTAATTTTATCTTTTTAAGGACATACCAGACACCATTCATATAGGGGGTAGAATACTGCCTCAAACTGTGTGGGAGTATGTAGAAAAAGTCAAGACATCTATCACTAAAGTAAGTCCATCTAATTTTGTTCTTTCTTGTTGTACATACTATTAAATATAGTTGCAACAAATTTATCTCTGTCTTTTGTTCTGAACAGGATGTGTGTTTGATCCGCTTCCAACCAGCGACAGATGAGGAAGAAGTGGCATATGTATCCCTTTTTTCATACTTCAACAGTCGCAGGCGTTTTGGTGTGGTTTCTGACCACTGCAGATACATCAAAGACTTCTACCTCATGCCTCTTGGGGCCCAAGAATCTATCCCCTCGCTACTGCAACCACTTACTGGACCGGGTATGTATAAACTGACTGAAACAGTGGATGGTGTGGTGTTCTACAAAATAGTGTAATCTGAAAATAAAATAAGATTTTATTTATTTTAAGTCTGGGTATCCATTGGCTAGTTCTAACTTCTCCTGCCAAGCAGATTGAGGGTAGTATATTTCTACAGGTGTCTCTTCACTGTAGGAGCTTGTGGCCATAATAATAATAATGAAATCATTCAGGTGGCATCCAGAAACTGCCACAAGATACTACCTGTAAAAAGTCTTTTCAATTACTGAGTTCAGTTTACACAGAATTTCCATTTTAAGAAACACTTTAACCTACATTCTCTTTTAACTCTCTCAAAAGGCCAAGGATTGCATACTTTTTTGCCTTGCTGTTTCAACTTTTTGGACTTTATATCAGAATGGTTATTTATTTGTAGGTCTAGTTTTGTTTTTGTTTAAACTAGAAATTCTTACATGTAGGATCCCTGATTTTGCTCTGGCTAACTGACAGACAATGCATTTCACTGCAGTCTTTAAACTACTATTTTATTTTGTCTTTCACAGGCTTTGAACAGAATCGTCCGAATCTGCTGATTGGCCTAGCTATACTTCAGAAACCAAAGCCTCATGAAGCTTTGACCGCACAAGCCAACGAGACAGGATTCAAGACACCGACTGCTTCAGAGTCATTCAGTGGTGGATTTCCCACTGCAAAATCAGTCCCAGTCCCTACACATGTGAAGCCCAGTGACTGGCAGCCCTATGACCCAGAGATCCCCATCAGCACGACCCCACCAGGGTCCCCTGACTCCTCCTCCTCGGGCTCTGTGTCATCTCCATCTGATTTAGCTAACACTGTTCTGTCCATCATTAAAGCACCCATTGCTCTTAGCTCTAATCCTGCCAGCGGCTCAGTTCCCGCTGATAACACTCCACTGAAAACTATTCTGAATACACTGTTTGGGAAGAAAGGGGGGGCACCTGGGAACACAATTGATTTAGCTGAACAGAGCTCGTCCACAGACAAAAAACCCTCTGTCCCAGCAAGTTCTGAGGTTGATCTGATTGTTCAAAAGTACGGACACATTTCAAAAGATGATTTAGTTGAGGAAAGTGAAATAAGCAAAAATGATGATAGACCATATGATCCAGAAGAAGAGTATGATCCAGAAGTGGAGTATGGTATGTTAAATCAGCCCAGCATTGCCCCAGTGATTACAGAGCAGGAGCAGAATGATGACAGGCCATATGACCCAGAGGAATACGATCCAGCAGTGGGTTACATTCGTGACAGCCCCCTGAGCCCAGACCAGACAACTGAGAACAAAGCTGTAGTAGAGCAGCCAGAGGTCGAGGATGATGTCGCCTATGATCCAGAGGACAGCACTTTTTTTGAGGAAATGCAAGCTGACCTTGTGGGCATATCAGGTGGAGCCAGTGGCGCGGTAGTGTACTCTGATCAACAGAGAATGCTGCTGGAGTTAAACAAGCAGATTGAGGAACAGAAACGTCAGCTGGAGCAACAAGAAGAGGCACTGTCTCGGCAAAGAGCAGCTGCAGGCATGTCCATGGCTCACTTTTCTGTCTCAGATGCTTTACTTTCGCCCCCAAGAACTTCCTATCTGTCACAGTGTGATTTGTTGCAACTTGTAGAAAAGCAGAAGACAAATGTCAGTACTACTAATAATGATGACATGCGGACTATTAACCAGAGGAGGGACCCAAGGCAAAAAAGAGAAACAAGGCATGCTGAGAACCCACATATGGCCAGTGAGCATAGAAACAAAAATAAACCCTTAGAATCACCACAGTCAGAATCAATGCCAGCAGAGAAACAGACATCTAAAGAAGGGGAGGCAGTGTGTGCTAAAAATGAGAAAATATGCAAAGAAAAACCAAACACAAAAAAGACATCACCTGAGAAAGATGAAAAAGTGAGTTCTGATAAAAGTTGTGCTAAAGAGTTTACAAAGTCAAATACACATACAAGAGCAAAAGGTTTCAAAGCAGACACTGACAAGCAGGCAACACGAGAGCAATGCGATGATGCTCCTCGTCATTCACACAAGTCTCGCCATGAACATCGGCAAACATCTCAGCGAGATGCTCAGGATGTGTCCTTACGAAAAAGACGCAGTGTAGATCATAGGCGTGAGGTGAGGCACACGCAACACCATTCAGACAGTGAAAAGCGTCATCACAGAGAACGGTTTGAACGCAGTGATCGGAGAACTTCATTAGACAAACAAAGAATAAGGCGGAAGCAGAGATGGGAACGTTTGAGAGAAACTGAGCCCATGTTGAAGAGACCACAAAGAGGTGACGCCTTTTCTCATCACCGTGAAAGGGGAGAGCCTGCCCCAGACGATCAGTTAAACGAACAAAGTCTGTGTCAAAACACAAAGCCAAAAGGCCCCTCTCCAGGGCAGTTTCGTGACTATGACTGTCCGTCACAGTCATTTGAAACACCATTTCGCTCAAACCAGCATGACTCCCCTCACCCACCAATGCATCAGCCAGGACCTAGAGGTCCATTTGGACAACACCCTCGAGGACCCTTTGAAAATACAGACCCCAGACCTCTGCGATCTGGACCCCAAGGGCCACATCACAGGCCGTTTGATGATAGTTGTCACTCCAGAGTGCTTAGAGCTGGTTCACATGACTCACAGCATAACCCTGATGAACCTGTTTCCCCACATATACTTAGAGGAAATCGAGAGGAAGGTGACTTTCCTAATTGTGAACCCCACATGGAGCAGTCTGAAGTACACCATGGAGATTTAGAAAGAGGCATGCAGAGAGCACGTTTCCCTCCTCCAAACAGATTTGAGGAGCAGAGGGGAGGTAGTCCTGCAGAGGAAAGGAGACGGCCTGATTTCTGCCCATCAGGTCAACTTGAGGGCTTTAGAGGCAGACAAATGGTGAAGAACAGGAGAGCCTCCTTCCCTGATGCCCCAGATATGTCTATGAATCCAAGAGGAGCTATGCATCATTTTCCAAAACCAGTTTCACCTCAGCGCCGACAAACGTTTAAAGAACAAAGCCCTTCATCTCTTGATCGCCTCAGCACAAGGGGTCATGCTTCAGGACAGTTTGTAGAAAGCAAAGACCAGTCAAGCTCGAGCTTAGTCAAACAAGATCATCACTCTGAGCCGCCGCCACGACGGCATACTGGCCCCCTGCTGCCAACTCCCCCAGGGGGTCCCATTGGATCGTTTAACCCCCCAATGCAGCACCCCCATCAAAACCAAGAAAACCCATGGCCCCCACAGAACTCATTTAGACAAAGAGGGGGCAGCTTTGAAAGAGACAATTTTGGGTCAGATAGTGCAAGAATGGATGAAGGCGACTTTGAGGAAGATTACCCACCAAATCAGAGCAAGAATGAGGACCCCTTACCCTACCTCTTACACGAATACACCAGAGAGCAGGCAGAGGAAGGGCGGATGTCTGATGGTGGCTTACCCAGACGGAGAGACAGGAGGCCGTGGCCCAGGGAGCAGGGCTGGAAAAGGGCTCACTTGAGAGGCAGAGGTGGTGGTCAAAGTAACGGAGGAGACAGAGGAGAGAGTGAGGGTGAAACAAGGAGGGCAGAGGATAGATGGGATCCAAGTTTTGACAGAAGGGATGCCAAGAGAGCAAGAATAAGGAACACAGACTGTGACAGAGATGCTCACAGCAGTGGTCAAGAGGGCAGGAACCAGACTTTTCATGGAAGTCCAAGAGGCAGAAGACTAATGGGTGAAAGATTTCGGGGCTTTGGTAGAAGAAGCAGGGGCAGAGGAAGAAATTGAGAAAGATCTTGATCTTAAAAAAAAAAAAAAAAAAATCATGGGAGAAGCCAGGTTAGATCACATGATTTCTGAGTTAGCACTATTTTACTTACATACCAGTTGATACAAATAAATGCATTTTTGTACATATTTCATAACATTTAATTCTGTAAAGCTTCATGTTGTGTATCAGGCAGCTTCCAGTAATAATTGTATTCATGAAGAGAATTTGACAGTACCAAATAATTGTGCACTGAACAAAATTCATAATTTAGGGGTTCAAAATTACACTGTGCTGTTGCATACAGAATCAAATTATGTTACATACATTTGTGTTATTTACAAACAACTTCTTTGTTTACCGTCACATTTTTAAACTAAGAAAAGCTGTTGATGTACATATGTTTTATTTGGAGTTTCTTAGAGGAGCTGTTATGAACCACAATGGTTTAATTTGGTTAAAAACTGTGTGTTGTTAATAAGAAAAAAGTTTTAGTGAGGAGCCAAAGCATTAAACATTTAAACTTGTGCTTTCTGTTGTGTCCTCGGTGAAAAAGAAATAAAAGAATATGTAATGTAGCTGGAAAAAAGGTCTTTATTTTATTTATTTTTTAACCAGATCTTTGAGCTATTTTTTCCTCTGTAAATTAAAAATGTTCACATCTTGACAAAACGTACCAACCAGAAATGTTAACTATATTAAGGTGTTACCCAGAGAAAACTGTATTTTGTATATGTATTACTATTTTTGTCTGTTTTTTTCCTAATTATGATTATTGTGGTAGCCTTTTATTAGCTAGTCTACTCGGCAACACTGCAAGACGTCATCACTCCATAACCCAAATTTGCCGCCTCAGTCATTGGTAAGAAGTGACAGTTGAGAATTTTCATGAAAAACGGCTGACAGTGTCAGAAAATCCTATAGATTCTTTCCCGTTTATTTGTTTTACACATTATTCAGTTATTCTGACAGAGAGTGTCAGCCAGGTGAGAAGTTTGAGTATGTTTTGATTAGTTATCGTGTTTTACATTATTGTGCTCATACAGTCATATGGTTATTTGGTGAATTACACAGAACATTTTCGAGGAACCGAGGTAAGGTGCTGGTTGTCATGTTATTTGCTAACATTTGCTAACTTGCTAATCGTCCGCCAGCATAAGTAAGTGTAAGGTGTTACTAATTGATTCGTGAAGTATTCTGGACATTTGAAGGTCTGTTTAGGTATCGGTAATGGGTAATTATATAGATTGGTATCATGTTATCTAACAAACAAGAACTCTCGTAATTCTGGTGACAAAATTCCAACTCGGTGCTCGTGTGTTGGCTAACCTTAGCTGAGGGTATTGAGCAGCGCGAAGCTCCTCAATGGAGCGGGAAACTTAATTTAGAAAAGATCCTATCCAACAGTCTTGCGTCGGGGTCACGGGTAGCAGAAAAGGTATATTTCTAAGTTTTGGAAAATGACATGTCCGTCAGAAATGTACTCGATAGAGTAAATTGAGACCATATCCGCCCATGTTCCACCAGCAACTGTTTGCAGTGTCTTTCAGTTTCTTCTATCCCTATATTCTGAAGAGAAGGTGTTGACATAACCTTGATGTAAACAGTGTCATCTCCAAACTTAGTTATCTGCTGACTACTTACCTAAGCCGATTTTAGACGTATTTATGTGGTGCCAAAACTCAATTAAAATATATTTTAACGCCTCTAAAATAGACCTAGCCTAGTAGGTAGGTTTGCTAACGCATGAGACGTAACTGGTAGGACTGACTGGTATGCCTGCAGTTTAACACTGTCATTTTTTTTTCGAATTAGTCAGAGATTCAGAGCAAACTCTACCGGTGATTATATAGTCGGATTACTTGTCACTTCATTGATGCTTCCAGCGGTGTACGGCAAAGACATTCAGGCACCACTGACAATCTATTCACGTAGGTTTATTAGCTTATCCAGTTTGGTACTTTCTGGTCATGATGTTGCAGTTGCATCTTGGTTGGTAGCCTAAACTTTTTACATTGACCATCAATTTGATGGCCATCCAGAAAGCTAAAATGGGAGAACGTGCAAGAGGCGCAGGTGAATTTGTAGCGGTAAATGATTTAATATGAACTGATGGTTAATAAAAGGTTGCGTAAAAAATGTAATGCCTGAATATAGCCACTTTTCTAAAAAGTGTTGGTAGGTCTCTGAAGTATTGGCTTAGTTGTCATGCCACTCAAATAGTTAAATTTAATTAATGTCCAGTGAATCTATTTTTGTCAAGCTTTAACTCAAGCTATACCTATTAAATCTAATTACAAAACAAGCGAATAATAATTATAGTAATAATAGTAATTATTATTATTATTATTATAGATAGAGTTCCAGATAGAATTCTAGGTCCACTAATATCACTATCGAGGACTTGTCAAATATAACAAGAAGTAGTTTTGATGACAGAGAGCACTTATTAGCAGTGACATTAAATAGCTAGGAACATACTGTATTTGCAGGCAATGCATGCATGATGTCATAGACCACCCAGTCTTCCAGACAGCTAAGGCAGCTGTTAACACACTGGTTAACATTAATTTTATCAGCTGACTCGATTTATCTTCTCTATATTTGTGTCTGACATGGTGATTACCATTTGTATTGTAACTTGAACAATTGTGAAGTATTTATTAGACTAGATTCATCAGGTTTTTGTGTCTTTTTTTTTACATTTTGTCATCGCTTCTCTGCAGAATGACTTCATCTCTTGCTTGTAAAGCACTCCACGTGTCACCCAGTGGCCAGTACACTTCTGACCCAGTCAGTGTAATCGTCAGCCAAAACGGGTGCATTTCCAACGAGCAAGGCCAGGTTCTGAGCTCTGAATTCAGCCTGTTGGAAATGACAGAGGTGGAGTACACACACCTACAGCATATCATTCAATCTCACATAGAAGCTCAAGCTGCTGAGCAGGAGGCATCTGTAGAGACCAGGACAAATTCATCCATGTACGGTGAGGGCAGGGCTTCCATCCGGCAACATGGTGAAACTGATTACAGAGCCAGCACTTCACAGTCCTCCAGCCCACCTGCATGCCAGGCCGACACACAGTCATCTTGCGATGTGCGATATTCCATCTCAGGAGTATCCCAAGAAGGACCAGTGGACATCCAAGAGATCAAGATGGTTTTGGTCAGTGATCCCACTGAGGATGTCAGCACTGGAGAGAGGACACCAACCACCTGTGGAGAGGTTCCAGGCTCCGTCCTGGCCAAAGTCAAATGTGCCATGGAGGCGTCCAGGGATCGTGTTGAGACGTGTGACCACAGAAGTGCCCCGGTGCTAGAGTCCCGACCCAATCCACCCGCACGGGTTCGTCTGGAGAAAAGGTTCAACTGCAGCCCCTGTGATATGTCCAGGCCGCAGGACTCTCAGTCAGCAGCTCTTAACACGTAAGTTACATTACATGACATAACACTTAGCGGACGCCTTTTATCAAAAGCCACTTACAGTGGTGGAAAACCAACAAAGCCAACCGATGCACAAGACAAGAACACAAAATTCTCTTTACTGTTGATTAACTGAAGTTGATTGGTTTATCAAACAGTTCATTTGCCAGACTCCATCTCTAGTTTTAAATTTAAATTTTTAGGCATATAAGTTGGTTCATTATTTGTGTTTCTGTGTGGTTTGTAATATCTAACACCATTATTGTACATCATGTATTTGAAGGCTGCTGACAATGTTGCAGCATTCCACTGAAGCCACTGGAATAGCCATGCACTCACAGACAGACAAGTGGATCAAACCCGATCGAAACCCCACAATTGAAGGTCCCTATCCATATGGAGGGAGTTTCTTCAATGGTATGGGGACCCAACGTGGTCATCAGGTAATAAAAAAAGACGAAATAAGAAAACTAGTAATGTGTGTTACATTTATTATTTAATTTTTAAAGAAGGTTGTTACTCACTGAACAGGGTTTCGGAGGCCTCACACACGTTCATGAGGGTACTAAACAGTCAGAGTTGATCATTCCCAAGAACTTCACCTTCAACTGCCGCCACGAAAGAGGGACTGATGCCACAGCAAAGCCCCCTTGCTTTCTCCGTGCAGACGCTCCAGAGGCCCAAGTGTGTGTCAAGCCTGAAAGTACGTCTCTAAATTTGCAGTGGCCATTGCCAGTCGGGATATTTGATAGCAACATTGCATATCCTTTCAGTTCAAAGCACTATTCTCGTATGGTTTCAATTATTTTGTATTTGTCTCTCATTCAACATCTATTTAGACAGTACAGTTGGCAAGGCCTACACTCTGAAACGGGCAAGGACCCGTGGGGCCCGTGTCCATGGCCCAGGCATCATGCCACAGACTGCAGACCCCAGGGTGGTGGCTCCGGGGAAGCCTGGCAGAAGGGTGGGGCCCCCCATGGAGAGCACTCAACGGCGAGAGCGCCACAACAGCAAGGAGCGTGACCGCAGGTAGGACAGGGCACATGCATTAGTAGTGAACACCTTTCTAAAATATATACTGAAGGGATACACTCCCTTTTTGTGATAACGTCAATGAAATAAGGAATGAAATATGGAATACACGACAGGCATTAAGAAATACGATTTTTCAGGAAGACATCCTTTAAATGGTTGAAATTTTTAAGTTTAACACTATCTTTTCTCTAACCGACAGGAGGAGGATTCGTGTCTGTTGCGACGAGCTCAATCTGCTGGTGCCATTCTGCTCCTCAGAGACAGACAAGGCCACCACCCTACAGTGGACCACTGCCTTCCTCAAATACATTAGGGAGATCTATGGGGATTCACTTAAACAGGTATAACATACTGGCACAGTTAAAAATCACACAAAAGTTATTTGTTAATGGAGACGCTTGTGAAGTTATGTTTTTACTTAGTTGAAATTTAAAATTAAACCAAAGCATTGGATTTTGAAGAACAAAATAAAACATCATTAAACAGGGGTTGAGGTCAGTTAATCCATTTGAAGTAGCCTAATTTCAGTGCACATGACAAAGCTTGTTCAGGGAGCATGTTCATGTTCGTCCCTGTCTGTCTCCCAGGACTTTCAAAGCACCTTCTGTGGCAAGACAGGAATGCGGATTAAGCCCAGTGCTACTAACACGGCCCTTCTTACTCAACTGGCTGAGACAGAGGTTGAGCACCAAAGCACATCCTCACATGACTGACTGGCACAGCATACACACCAGCATGAAGTTTGCCCCCGTTAACGTGTCAGACACCTGTCCTTACTGACAGCAACCTGTCCTTGTATATGATGTTAATTTATTTGTTTCCCAAAAATCTACTGTTGTGTGCTTTGTCACCAGCATTACTTCATCTTTTCATGTATATCAAGTCTCTGTATTTTTGTGGGCAAAGGGAACTGTGATATTTTTTGTGGTTTAATTTGGTGTCTGTTATTTAAAGTACCTCTCTTTTCATTTTATATACTCAAAACAATGGACTATGGATCAAGTTCTGTAAGGAAGTAGGGGGCACCTGTTGTTTTTACAAGTCTGTACCTGATTGTGAGTTGTCCACAGGCTTCCATATTTTTACTTAACTTTGCAAAGCTTGACGGTAAAGGATAATATTCCTTAGAAACATCTATAGAGGGCAGTATTTCTCCATAGAGATTCTCATTTTGTACCGTCGTGATACAGTAATTTTTGAAAAGAATGAAACTAATACCGTTGTTGATACTGACATTGTTATTACAATCATACTTTTATCTTTATTTATAAACTCATACAGTAAACTTATTTATATAATTTAGAAAATGCATCTTTAAGTGGGAGTGCACATAATTCTCTTGATACACCTCTGCTGTCTGTAAAAAGTTTGTAATGATGTGTTGTTATTTATGACCACATGGTGAAACTTTTTTCTATTTAAGCAGTTGTTCCAGATTGTTTATTTCTTAATGTTTCATACAGGCATATGTTTATTTGCACTTCTGAGTTCACAATTGAAAATAAATTTCTTCTCATTTGTGTGGCAGACTTGAATATTGCTGTCGTTGGGTACAATTCAGCTCATAGACTTGATTACTTGAGGAGAGTACTGTTTTACTGAAAAGTGGCTTTATTCAATATTTCTTACAACATGGTGCTATAGCGTCTTACTGTACATACAAGTCACCCACAAATAATAAATAGTATTTAAAATCATGTATATTTAATAGTTACAGCACCAGTACATAGTGGAGATGGTGAAATTTGCCGAAAAAGTGAAAAAGCCCACAATTCGTCAGTGACTTACAGTACTTACAGATTCTGAAGCATCTGTAAAGACACTTCTTTGTTTTATTTTTGAACCATTTTCAAGGGGATTTGTTCAAACAGGTTTCAAGGAAAACAAACACAGAAGAACAATTTTGTCTCATTACAAAACTAAACTAACTTGATGAAACATAAAGGGTGGGTGCAGTAATATACAAAATATCTGAACACTCATTTCTTCATGTTCGTACACAAAGCAGGGCTCCTTGATGTATGTGTTGCTCATTTTCACTCATGTTTAACCAGTTTGCACGTATTTGCCCATACTTTGAGGTAAAACTTCTGGTTGAAGTGTAAAAAAACCTTTGAAGTGTGTGTTTACCTTCATAACACCTTGGTGAAGAGAAAGTCTGCCAACAGTCACAGCAATGAAACTCCAAAAGGGACTTCAAAGGGACTTGAGGCAAAATACAATGTACGGAACAAAGGACATTTTTTTTCAGGTTTTGTCTTTTTCTTTTTTTTACACATACATATACAAGATGTTGGGTTTGGAATGGTTATTAACCACTTCTCCATTTGGTTTGCGCTGTCTTTTCTGTGTGGAGTACACCTGTGCTGGCACTCAGAGCGTTGCTGATGAAGTATTGCCCTGGTGATAAAGAGGACCTGCTCCTCTGTCCTCTTCTGGGATGGATGCTCCATTTCAAGTCTCACTTTTCCAGGCCTGTTCTTCCCAACTGCCATGATGTTTTTTTTACTTCCATGATCTTTCCCCTCTCTTTTAAAATTCATTTTTAGAAATATTTCTTATTGTTCCTATTTGGCTTTTTTTCTTAAAAAAAAAAAAAAAAAAGAATTTCAAAGTGACCTCTGTCTTTTCTTCTTGATCTTGCTCACTCAGCTGTCTCCTCTCCCTAGGGGGGGATGGGCTGTCTCCAGGCTTGGGATGGGGGTGTAAGGGGAGTTGGAGTGGGTGAGGGTGATGGGTGAGGTTGCGGGCGTCTAATGGTTCTTGGGATTGCTGGTCTTCCCGGCTACAGACGCCCCGTGGCAGGCGGATGTGTCACAGATTCCAGGTGGGCCCTGGTGACCGGTGCGGCCCGTTCGCCCGGCCTCTCCTGGCTCTCCCGCGTCACCAGGAGCACCATCGCGCCCGTCTTTAACGATGCCATGCACTCCTGGCAGACCTGAAGATGAATTCACAGGGGGTGAGTCATTTAAAGTTATTAAAAATCCAAGAAATGCAGTTACAGTGATGTATCGATAATGCGTTTGGTGTTAACAAGAATCATTACAAAAACACTATAGTTGGGTTTCTTTTGCACATATATAGTAATTTGGCTCAACAAGACACTTACTGCCATTTTAGGCCGTGAAAATTTTAGGTGCTTCCAAGTCAGGATTTCTCAGTCGAATAACTAAAGTGTGCATTAAGAAGATAAATAGGAACCCAGCTCGTGCCTGCGGCCAAACCACACCCGTGAGGAAATCTATTAACACCCTCACTCCCACTCGTGTTATATTGCTTAATTCTGTGTAGGTGTAAAGCCACTAACATACCTGGTTCTCCTTGGTCTCCAGGTGGCCCATCAATAGCCTTGCCAATTGTTCCCTTGTCTCCCTGCTCTCCAACATCACCTGTGGAATATTGTGTAGATCACAATAAGACAAATCAGATAGTAAAATATCACAGGATGAATGTTTGCAGCACTTAGTGGTAAGTTTTTGTTTTACTTAATAGTTGTTTAAATCATTATTTATAGTCTACACAGTTTGTGACATCAAGCTGATAACGGTGTTAAATGCATGGGAGGTTTTGAGTGTGTCTTTCAGTCTGTTTTGCTTTGGCTGTGTTTTTTTAGGTCACCTCTGGGGCCGGGATCTCCCAAATCTCCGGGAAGGCCTCTGTATCCTGGGGGTCCGCGTGCTCCTGGGTGTCCGACTGACCCGAGCTCTCCAGGCTTTCCTGCCGGGCCGGGTGGGCCAGGGCGGCCCACTGCTCCTGGAGCGAGCGGCCTCCTCAGGTTGGCAGCCAACTGCGCAATCTGATCTGTGATCAAGCAGAGGAAACAGGCAGAGCCGAAATAAAACATGAGTCTTGAGTTGTTGAATTTTTTACGGCTGCTGGAGAACAATGCGGAAATCTCACCATCGATCATCGATCCACAGAGCTCCCTGATGTGTTGCTCACTGGCCAGTTTCCCCTACAAGAGCGGGAGACATGGAAAATAAGACATGAGGTACAGTGGAGGACTACAGTGGAGTGCTCTGTACTACTAAAGATTAGTGCCTGAATGTCTTGTGTAAGTCCCTAAAATTTTACTTTGACTATTTATATGATGGGAAACCTGAGTATTCAGTCTATTGTTCCCACTTTGAAACATTTAATTAGAGACTACAAGAAGTGACTACTGCAGAGCAAGCACTGAAACTAATTTCAGTCTACAGTTGCTCAGTGCAAACACCATAAAATCCATCACCAAACATCGTCACTGTCAGCAATCTGCACATTAAAAAGGGAAAAGAACAGATTCAAAGAGAATTGTTCAGGTTGTAAATGGATTACTTACAGGTACGCCTGTCTTTCCAGCAATGCCGGGCAGGCCTTGCTCGCCCTGCAATCCCATAAGGCCTGGCTTTCCTGGGGGTCCTCTGGCTCCCAGCTCTCCCTGGGGTCCTGACACGCCTTTAGGTCCCAGCTCACCACGCTTCCCAGACTGCCAATCAGAAGACATTAGAACATCACAAACCACAAACCTCAGGTCCCTGCTTAAGACCTATATACAATGTGGTGCAAAGCTATATACCAATAGGAAAAGAACTAAACTATGGAATCTGAAAATCATGCATACGTGATCCGCACACACCAGAGAGCATCCATACAGAAGTTTATTAAGGACCCCTCACCTTCACACCCTCTCAAAACAGACCAACTAGAGATGAAACGTGACTTGTTTGGGGGATTGGTATTTTCAGTGCCCCTAACGCTGTCTCTCAGACATACAGTGCTAAGCAGGTAAAGAGACAGTGTGCTGTGCTAGGCCCTGCCATGCCCAAGTTCCACAGAAAGGAAACTCAGTTTAGCAGTGTGTGTATAACGAGGGGCGAGAGCCTTTACAGGAAGCCCCATGAGTAAGCGAGCGAGCGAGGGTTTCTGTGCGGCCCCCGTCAGTCCAGGAGTGGGCGGCCGCGTGCAGCGCTCTCACAGGATAATTAGGTGAAAAAGAACAACGCGAGACAGAGCAAAGAAGCGAGCGCGACACATCAGAGTGCCTGCTCTAATTACATTAATTGAGCAGAAAGCTTTGCTGCATGTTGCATGATCCCCCCTCCCTTCTCCCCTCCTGTTTCAGTCCCCTGATGGGGTTTGATGAAATTGTGTTAGGAACACTAAAGAAGCAATCCATTAGGATAATTGAATCCAGTTAAACCTGGAATGTGCTCCAGAATCTTTGGGAATTACTTCCCAAGCCAGGGCCTTAGAGACAGACGGTAAGAGGCTGAGCACCTGTGAAATAGCCACATGTTTGAGGGCAATTTTATATTTCATTAAAACAGGTGGCTTTGTTTGCTGTGGCTGTTTTGTGTACACATGGAGATGTTTTTAAGAGAGAATGGCTACAGATTATAAGTGTGTGTGTTTGTAAGTGTGTGTGTGTGAAACACGCACCTCTCCTTTTTGTCCAACTGGACCAAATGGACCCTGAAATAGTGAGAAATTAAAAGTTTACTGCACCATCTGAACTGCACATCTGTAAGTGTAAAATTAAATCTGCAATTCCACTTGTTCAGATCAAACAACTGTCTGACTTACAGACTCGCCATTTTCTCCTGGCAAACCGTCACTCCCAGCCACACCCTGGAGAAGAAAAAACAGATTTGAAAAAATCATATGAACTAGGTTCACAAATAGTTTCTAAGGTCAAGAGTCAAACTAAGGCCATTGCTGTTGCTTTGGCACTTACTGTGTGAAAAGAAAAACAAAAATAAAACAAAAATGTAAACAAAAAAGAAAAACAACAAAACAGAAACAAACATCCTTCTCACCATATCTCCTTTAGCACCAGATGCACCAACAGGACCCTGTTAGGGTTGGAGGAGAGACAGAGAGGGGGAGAGAGAGAGAAAGCAAGAAAGAGAGAGAGAATAAATAGTGAATACATTTGAGGCAGGAGTGCGGCCCTTCCCGCTGGTGGTCGGGCCGGGAGTGTGGCGGTGAGTGTGTGGAGATGGGAGGGGAGCACCGCAGCTCAGGAGCCCTGACGCGGGCTGCATAAAGGTGGGCTTTGTTCCTGACCAGGCTCCCTGAACAGGAGGCGGCTTTGTTAAGAGCCAGGGCTACCTCTCCTCTCCTCTCCTCTGACTGCTTCATGAAAACACATATCTGGGGAGATGACTTGGGGGGAGAGAGAGAATGGAGGAAGACGAGGTACATGTCATGTTTTTATTCTGTGCTTTTCATGTGCGATATGTTATCATAGCCATTTTGTCTCAGATCTCTGGCTGAATGGCCATGTTTGCCTGAGTGTGGGTATATAAGGTGAAGTCATTCATGTGGCTGAATGCTATCATCTCTTTTTCTTTTGTTCTTTTGTGTTTTGTAAATCAAGTGTCAGACATTCAGTGCACAATTGCTAAGACTAAAATCACATTTTAAGGAAAGCACATATCCACTGCTATGTCGTTGAGGACAACATTTTGACACCTATCTTGTATACTGCTAAGCTCAGGAAAAGCAATCCTTTTTTTGAGCATGCCATACCTGTTTCACAACTACAATCTAACTATAGAATTTGAGATCCAATCACAATTTGCACAGCATGCTTAGGGTTTTCAATAACTGGCATGACAGGTTACTTAATTTTAAAAAGTTTGAGTTTGTGTATAGTTATTTAATTGTTGTATTACTGGTTACCCTGTATCTAGGTGAAGGAAATTGTATTGATACTTAAAATCTTGTTTCCAAAGCTATTCTAATGAACACAGCTGTGTAAAGTGCATCTTGCTGCTGCAATGTGGTCATTTTAATGGTTGAGGATGACTTCACACATCTCCTTTCATACTGATGTGAAGTGCTTTAGGAAGAGAGGAAAGGTAATTGACTAGTGAAATGAGTGGAAGCATATTAAAGGTTTGCTCCCAACACAGCAGTTGATTGGCACAACACTAATTAGTGCCTGTGTAGATAATGACCAAAAACTATTAGCACTAACACTACACTGAATATTGTGAAATGTGTGTTTCTTTCACATATTAATGACACAGATCTGTCAGAATAGTTTAAATTTGGGTTACTGTTACACTTGTCTTCATGTTCATTTTCAAAATAGACTGTGCATATGGTCCTACACAAAAGCTTGCTCATTTGTATGTAATTCATTTTATCCCAATGGAAATAAACATGAATAAAACATCTGTATTTTACATAGTGTATTGTTTTTTTTAATGATAAAAATCAGTTCATCTTGAATGGATTAAAAAATGGAGCACCATGTGCTTATTTAAATCAATCATTCATTCTGTGTACCAGATACCTATTGTTTGTTTACATTAGATTTGCAAAGTGCAAAATAAGAGCCTATGGCAGTTATTTTAAGAAAAATAAACAGTAATATTGTACCATAAATAATACTGTTTCAAGACTCCCTGTGTCTTATTCCTACGTAAAATATTTTTTCCTGTCTGGCAGGCCGTGTGTAGTTGTTAAGCCTGTACCCAGCCTTGTGTTAAGTGTCCTCTGTGCCCCTCGAACCCCTGACGTCAGGCCTCATTGTCCTGAGAGAGTCTCCTGTGTCTATGACTTTCTATCACCTTTACTTTTCACACGCTGTGATTGGATTCTGTGCGGCGTCTCCCTCCAGTGTTGGCTCTTATTAAAGTAAGCATTTATTCCTCGGCCTATTCAGCTACTCTTATTTCCATGACAATATACACTTTCTAAAAGCCACCAATCCAGACAATCAAGGGGCATTTCGAGGCGCATGTCTACAGTTTTTTTTTCTTATCCAAAGTGGACAATACGACAAGTGAAGCATTCAGCCCCCCAATCTGAAACATTTTTAGTCACAAACCGGTCGGTCTGAATGTCTTATACTGGTGAGAAAAACTCACCAGTGCTCGCGCTGCATTGTTATGGATTAATTTCTTAGTTCGAAAAAAATAAGTCTTTTGACAATTACAAAGCCAACACCTTTCATATCAACTCACCCGCTCACCAAATCCTCCCCTGATTCCAGTTGGCCCTGGAAGGCCGGGGTCTCCGATGGCTCCTTTAACTCCCTTTGGACAGACAGATGTAAATTTTATAAAGATGGACATGACAAACTCAACGGCTATAGTTTATTGAGGCATTATTGTGGCATAATCAATTGCAGTAAATGCGTAACAAATATTGCTATTGTGTGTTCTACTGTATAATTGTGGATGAAAAAACACCATTGAACAACACCATAACAATGGTACATAACCATCCAACATACCCACCAACACACATTTCATAGTGTTTTTATTTTTACCAGGGCAGTGTGGGTGTGTTATGCCAGCTGATGTACTGTACCTGGAAGCCCTTGGTGCCCTCAACGCCTGTGTTTCCCACTGGTCCCAGGCCACCCTGTCAGACACACAAGCAGTACCAATGAGACCTAATTATGCAAGACCAACATGGAGGATAATAACAAATTTCTTTCATTAACTCAGGTCTCTCTTCCAGGTGTCTGACTTTTCTTGCATATTCTCTTTCATCATTCTTCCTTTGGCAGGATAAAAGACAAAATTATGAAATGTGTGGTACTTTCAGTGCCTCTGTGTGAATGCGTTCTTACACCCAATAGCTTTCTCTTCTCTTTCTCTCATTCTCTCTTGCTCTCTCGTTCCCTCTCTCTCATAACCACTATAATTTTTAGCTCTGCGTGATATGTGCCTAATAAATAACCAGCCTTTTTCGATGTCAGGTGATTGTATTACCCCAGTGAGGTGCCATCATCGGCATGTAGCGTATGGCATGGCTTAGTTCCCCATGATAATGACAGCCCTGGTGCTGCTATGAGATAAGAGTGTGTGGACTGATGGAAGACTCGCCATGTCGGAAAATGTCAACATGCCGCCACCGACTGCTCGCTTTGTTCTGGCTGTAGCAACAGCAGCCTCTGAAGTGTTTTATCTTCATCTGACTGCCTTCTCACTTCTATCCCTTTCCTCTGTGTGTGTGTGTGTGTGTGTGTGTATGTATGTATGTGTGTATGTGTGTATGTATGTATGTATGTATGTATGTATGTATGTATGTATGTATGTATGTATGTATGTATGTATGTATGTATGTATGTATGTGCATGCGTGTGTGTGTGTGTCTGTTTATGTCTGTGTATGTGTGTAAGAGATACAGAGACAGTGAGTGAGACAGATGTGAGTTGGTGTGTGTGTGTTGTACAGGGGTTTTTGTAGTTAATGAAAACTAAGACTAAAATTAAAACTGGCACTGAAAATATAATTTTGTTTACTAAAATAAAAATGAAAATGACATTTAAAAAAACAAAAACTAAATTAAAACTTTAATGAACAATGCAAAACTAACAGAAACAGAAATATTTGTTAAAGGTGATTCTTTCTTATGCTGTGTTACCTTAAATAAACAAGATGAAGTTCATAGTGTCATATTCAGCAAGAAAAACTGGTTTGTCTGTAATGAAATCTGTATGTGTGTATGTATTTGTAAAGTGGATTTGTGTATGTGTGTATATATGTGTAACTGTGTTACACAGAAAGCATGTTGATATATGTGAGTTAGTCTGTTTGTGTATATGCATGTGTGCATGTGTGTGTGTGTGTGTGTGTGTGTGTGTGTGTGTGTGTATGTGTGTATTTGTGTATTTGTGTATTTGTGTTCAAGCACGCACATGTGCATTACCCCACCAAGCACTCCTAACAATGTTATCATATTCATGTGTTGCTAGGTAACAACTGAAGTTATCACCCTTCATCAAATGACTAATCACAAAGAGTAGTTTTTATGAAGCAAATCAAGATTAATTGTCTTTCTAGACGAGCTGAGTGCCAACAGACACACTTTCATGATAACACCAGAAACTAATCATAGATGAGCCCTGCCACATCTCACAACTGAAGATAATATTCTTTTGTCAAGAGCAATGAGAAAGACACACAAGAATGATTAATATTCATGGATGAGGGGGACTCACTGTAATCATGCGTTGATTTAAAAAGACTTAAAACCTAATTTAGTGATATGAATAATGTCAGTAAGATATAAAATATACAATACATACAATCTTATCTAACATAAAACAGTGTCAATGTTATATCATGACAGAAATGCGGGGAATTAAAGCTAAACAGAAAAGTAGTATACAGTAAACAATTCCCTGTGTCACTTAATGCTAATGTGAAATGAAACATTTCTTATCATAATGCGATGGCCAAAAAGGCCTCCGATAAAAAATGGCAATGTGCCGCACTTGACCTCACTTTCAGGCTAACTGGAGTCCACTGACACACACCTATCCAATTAACATGACTGAATCCATGAGCCACCCCCAATACACACACACACAGACAGACACACAGAAACACGCACATGCACACACAGAAGTTTACAGTTTGGTTTCTGCAGCATTTTAAAAAACAGGGCTATGTTTGTACAGCAAGAAGACATACCAAGAGGCAGGTATGCAGGCACAGACCCACCAAATACTAAAACATCAGTTTTGTGTATAACTGCTGCCCATTCTTCCTATTGCACTGTGCAGCATGAAGGCTAGATGTTATTCTGTACCATTGTGACAATAAACAAGGGATTTCATGAGTCACATTGAAAAATGTTGAAAATTTCCATCACAAATATAATATGCTCAACACATAAAACTTGAGACTGTGTCCATGAGGCACGAGGCCAGACTTCCTTGATGTCAGTATATTAATAATCCATCTGAACTTTCTCTGCGTGGTTGGCATCATCATTTTCTCTACTCCTCTTGCACAGCAAGTGACTAATGAAATGGCCATAAGTTGAGTGATTTTGTCCAAAGGTAACAATCCAAGATATTCAGAGAAGGGTTGCTTAGTTCTGCTCATGCGATTTGATACAGACGTATCCTTAATAATAATCCTGGAAGAGTAGACAGCTGCTTGCCAAACTGGACTAAAAAAGTACTGAACAGATACCCATAACAAATAATCCAACATGAGATTAATCCATCCCTCTTCCATTTTAGCAAAGTTGGTAAATTAAGAACAGTTAGGTCCAAATGTTGTTCTTTATTTGCAAATGAGACCTAGCTGTTCCCTCCTTCTGTATTGTTATGGTTAATGTGACCACAACATAAGGCACCAACCTGTGTGACCACCCTTACCCCACCCACTAAGACGAACCCTAATGACTTTTAAATATTTTGTGTGCATCATTCTGTGTGTCATACTGCTGTGAAGACAGGGTGCAAACTCTACTGTGCAGCACACATCACAGATTTGAAGGCAGTAGTCCAGGTAGAGTAAAAGTAATAGTTCTGGCTCTTAGATTTCCATAATTATGCCATCGAGGCAGGTCTCTAGTTAGGGCCTCGGGCTTGCTGTGGACTGCGTGACTGTGTGTTGTGAGTCTGTGTGTACTTACTGCCACTCCTCTGGGTCCAGCCTCTCCTCTCTCTCCTGGAACTCCAATCTCACCCTGTGGGCAGAATCAGAGTATGAACAAACTGGGACACATGGGACACATATATTGTGCTCAGACTAGCAGATAGCTTGGTGGATCCTAATGCTTCGGGTTAGTTTCATAATTTACAGCTTAGCTGTGTTAGAGGCTTTGTATGTATGGTGTATCGCAAATCTGCATCATGACAGCAAGAAATCATGTACAATAGAGCCCATCACATAGTAGTCCACCTACAGCATCAGATACATACAGGAATACCTGGCTCTCCAGAGGGTCCTGTTTCTCCCATCTTCCCAGGATCACCCTGCCATGAGAAAGGAGGACAAGGGTGAGATTCAGCAGATTTACACAATTCCAACAATTACTCATTTTACTAAGATGTTATCTAAGTTATAGCCTATGATCTGTCTCGTTGTTAAAGTAGTGACAGTAGTTCCAACTAATGATATCAATGTCAACTACACATTTTTGTGCTAATATTGTGTTGTATCAAGTGTCTGTTACATTTCATGCTCAGAATTGGTCATGCAGTACATGATAGTGATGTGTCACTGGCTCTGTACTGTTATTGCTTACTCTTCTGGGTGGCTTTTCTCTGTTGCCTATGTGGTTATTTTCAAACATTGATTATTTACACACAAAAAAGCAAGTAAATGTTCCTGATCATTACTCACGCCGGCTCCTTTGGCTCCCTTTGTGCCAGCCTTCCCTTGCAAACCCTGTAACATACAATAACAACACATTACACACATGCGGAAATATCCCTCAAAAGGGCAGAGGAGATACACTGAATTTGTTTGTGTCTTGTCTTTGTGTCAGTGTTTTCACTTGATGGAAGACCTCCAGCCATGAGCTGGAAATCTACCAACGGGTATGTTTGGCCTTTTGGCGGATGGTGTGGTGAAGATAGGTATGCTTACAGGCAAGCCGTTAGGCCCCTTCTCACCGGGCACCCCACCTCTTCCAGCATCTCCCTGGCAACACAAAGAAGCTCTGTGATTGGTATGTCCACCAGGATGTACAACTGACAGTTTGAACTGCACCTTCTGCACCTCCATCGAAACGCAGAAAGACGCCCAACTTACCTTCTCTCCATCTAATCCCTGAGTGCCATCCTTGCCATCTCTACCAGGAATACCCTGTGCAAAGAGAAAGATAAAAAAAAAAACAAAGGAAAAGACTTAATATTCTACTGCTGGGAAAATGCTACACCATTTGTTTGTTTGTAAATATGATTCTTCTTGAAGTTAGAGAAAGGGTCAGAGAGGTTTTGAGGTTCTTACGGGCTCTCCTTTAGGTCCTGCAGGCCCTGGGATTCCCTTGGGCCCGATTTTTCCCTGGAAAGGCAAAAAAGAGGGATGTTAAGCAGCTTTTTCACTACAAGATTTTGTTTATTTAAAACACAATCTCTAAGGCACCAACAGATACACATAAAGGAATGGGAAAAGCAGGCTTACAATCTCTCCTTTTGGTCCTTTAAAACCCTCTGGTCCTCTCTCACCAGTGTCACCCTGGAATCATCAAATGACAGACAAACAGCTTTTTTATTGCTAAGAGTCAGCACAACAACCTTCTCCTAACCTGAAATAATGTGAACATTATGCATCGTGACGCATCATGGTACTCCAGTAATAATAAAGAAAAAAATCACAAAGTGCAAACACAAGCAGACACTCACTGTTTTCCCGATGATTCCAGGAACACCAGGTTTGCCTCTGAAGCCAGGCAATCCCTATACAGACAGCAAGGCCCAAACACAGTTCAGTCCTAGCATCATCAACAAGATGGATTGTCTTCAAGATGTACTACTCTAATAGTTTGATTTTTTTTAAATAGTTAGTTTTTAGTAGCCTATGTAGCTTCATGACATGTTCTATAAAAGTCTGGAGTTCAGACGTTTTGACGTGTGTGTATTGAAGGCCTCCTACTCACCCTGTCCCCGACTGCTCCCACTGGGCCCTGCAGACCCCTCAGACCTCTGGGACCCTGCAAAGACACAGTGTGAGATTTTGAAGGGTGTTAGCCCAAACCAGCATTAGAAACCAAACTATCATTGGCAAGAGCCTGCAGATGAATCTGCCTGGACTCTCTGGCAGCCAGGACCACAGACAGATAAAACAGAACCCCCCCCCCCGCCTCCCACCCCCCATCTGTAGATAATGATAGTGGCCACCCCGAGTGCTCTCGACACGCCCGCCCATCACTGTGCCGTCATTCCACTCGACGTGCGTAGGTGAGCACATAGCGCATGATGGCATCTGAGCTGACGACACCTGTGGATTGGGCTGTCTAGACGAGCTCTACAGAGAATACCAGCGCTATGGCTGAAGGGCAGCTTCAGCATTTATTGTCACCGTACAGAGCCAGAGCACAAAGAAAGCGGTGGGGGATGGGAGTGGAGGGGGGGGGGGAGTTGGTGGCTGGGGTTGGGGAGGACTAACAAGAAGAAGACACACGGGGGAAAGAGAGGCAGAGAGTGACAAAAACAGAATAATACCTGGAGACCCACTGTCCCTGGAATACCTGGAGGACCAGGGGGGCCTGGATCACCCTGTGAGGAGAGAGAGAGAGAGGACAGATTATGATTATGGTTATGGTTAAAAAAAGAAGTAAGGAGACACTGGAGAAAGTGTGATAATGACAAACTAAATGTGACATGCTCCTGATACCACAAAGGTGTAAAGGTCTTTATGAAAGATGGAGGTGCTGAAACACGAAACAATGTGAGCACAATTTAATACACGCCTGGAATTGTGCAGATAAGACATTTACATTTAGAAATGTACTTTAAATAATAAACACATAAATGTGTGTAAAAATAATGAATCAATATCAGTGTTTTTTTTTTAATTCAGCACTATTCAAGAATCAATATGCTAAAATGATAACAGAATGCATGTGTTTTTTGGAGAGGGCAACAGAAGGAAATGAACAGTGCAGACGGCAAATGTCCAATAAATAAAAAAAAAAATTCCTTAAAGTTGCTAAATGTTGCAGTTAGGTTATGGTGTGTATTCCAAAGTGAAAACCATGATGCATTCAAAATCTGTTGTGCATCCTACTGAGCTTGCCAGACACTGGCCTTGTTCCTCTCCCCCTCTTACTCAACAGAGAGTGGGACAGGATGCATGGGTGTTCCTATCTACATGCCAACTCCTGAAATGACCTGCACACAAAAATATATGTGCGGGGGAGTAGTCATATCCTTTGTGCTTCACCGGATGTTGTCCTCCTTGGTAGACCCAAAAAAAAAAAGATGCTGAAAAAGGTTGTGTAAGAAGTCTGGAGGTGTAGATCCATCCGTTGTTCAGTGACCACTACAGTGACCATGTCGGATTTCCAAAGATCGAGAGGCAGTATCCTGAGAAGACTGAGATGACTTTCGTACGTTGACGTGGTCAGTG
The DNA here is from genome assembly GCA_030347295.1 of Setipinna tenuifilis. NCBI lineage: Eukaryota > Metazoa > Chordata > Actinopteri > Clupeiformes > Engraulidae > Setipinna > Setipinna tenuifilis. Next base: position 9,016,485 of record CM059270.1, on the reverse strand, counting down.
AGCGGCTTGTAAACCCACTCTGAACACAGCAGGTCACGATGTTTCCGTCCAGAGCTCATGGAGTTTCTCAGAAAGAGGAGCTATCCCTTACATCCTTCACATCACACAGACGAGTTTACCTTTCTCCCAACCACAGTAATCTCACCTTCTCGCCATCTTTTCCAAGCTCTCCCTTGTCTCCTTTGTGACCTGTGTGACCCTGTGGAAGGTAGGAAAGGTCATGAGATGGGGTAACTTGATCTAGCTGATGACAGTGTTGACAGTAATAAGCATGGTGGTGTAGGGATTTGTGTGTGTGTGTGTGTGTGTCTATGTGTGTGTGTGTGTGTGTGTGTGTGTGTGTGTGTGTGTACCTTGAACCCTGGCATGCCAGGAGGCCCTGGTGGACCAGGAGGACAGATGGCTGGGCACTGAACAGAAAACGAAGAAAACACAATATTTAGTAAAGATAACATAATAAAAGAAAAAAAGGACAAAAAGCAAGTCCTAGCAATCTACAAGTATTTTTTTTTTTAGGAATTCCTGTTTGCCCATTGTATATATTAAATCCCACTGTGGTGTTTTAAAGAGTTTTTCATTCAAGAATTAATCAATTAAATTATTCTTGATAGTGCAAAATCACTATATACAGGTCTCTATACATAACTTGCGGTTGAATTATAGCAATGTTATCATACAAAACAACTCACCAGAAGATCACCACTGCCATCAGGAAGTGCCCCTGGGAGACCCTGAAAATGAGAATTAATTTAATGAGGAGCACTGAACAGCATCACTTTACCACACTTCTCCTTCTGAATCAGACCAGAAAAGAACATCCAGCATACGGCACCTTGCTTATTTCACCTGGATGGAAGTTGGATATTTATCCACAAGATGGCAGTAACATAGAGGAGTCTGTTATGTTTCTTTCCTGTTAGTTTTTAATAAGATAAAATAGTGTGCCTAATGGAATGTCACTTAAGGTGCTCATATAGGAGCTGGTAAAAAAAAGGTCGCCCTGTGTTCTCTGGAATGAAATGCATCCGGACATCCATGTAGTTCAGAATGTCAGAACTTAAGATGTGGAATCTGTCGGGACACTTACTGGAGGTCCATCAAGGCCTGGTAGACCGGGAAGTCCTGGAAGACCCTCTGCTCCCTAAAAGAAGAAGAAGAAAGAAGAAGTCCTGTCAAAAAACCTCCTCCAAAAGTAACTCCAGGTTGTGTGTGTGTGTGTGTGTGTGTGTGTGTGTGTGTGTGTGTGTGTGTGTGTGTGTGTGTGTGTGTGTGTGTGTGTGTGTGTGTGTCTGTCTGTCTGTCTGTCTGTCTGTCTGTCTGTCTGTCTGTCTGTCTGTCTGTCTGTCTGTCTGTCTGTCTGTCTGTGCATGTATGTAGAGGTGCACATTGCTATGTCATAGCATTCCTTGATTATGTAGTCATGCTTAATGTAAATCAATAACGCTTTCTCAATGTACTTTCACAATTTCATCACAATGCAAATTTCACTGATAATTGAAATACTCTTCCATTGATTTAACACCACAGCAGTCAACCATAGAAACAAAAGAAATGGCCCTTGATATCATAAATATTTAACATCTATACATTGTTACCATTACAATTATCTCCAGCTGAATAATTAATGCTAATCACAAGCCTACGCTTCACCGCCATGGAGGGGAAAAAAAAATCCTGCCAAATCAAAGCCACTTCCTCCCCCTTTGAACTCCTTTGCTCGGCTTTTTGATGAAAGGCCTTCAAGAGAAATCATGCCAACCGGTCACTCAGGACCCCGCTTAATCAGCCCTGACTCTGGGGGTGGAGGTGGGCTGGGGTGGGCTGGGGTAGGGGGCACTTCTCCTCCCATTTAGATCCGTGAATGATAAAAAAAAAAAGGTAGCAGTCTCAGTGCACTCATGGAATATTTAAGCTTCTGTGATTGCTTTCTGTCTTTTTCTTTTCTTTTCTTTTCAGTCTTCTTTTTTCATCTGTGACTTTTTCCTCATTTCTGAAAGTGGTGTGTGTGTGTGTGTGTGTGTGTGTGTTGGGGGGGGGATAGGGTGGGTCTAGACTGCTCCCTAATCAAGCTAAACCTAGAGAAGAGCAGTCTGCAATGAAAAAAAGTTTGTCACGTTTCTGCAATACCATAAAATAGACTAGAATATGGACTTGGCTTGAATAAAAATCCACTTCGGTAACAGACACTTGTTTTGGGGTGTCACTGCTGGTGCACAGAGTGAATTAGAAACATAAACTACTGCAACAACAGGGCTGAGACGGCTGTGATGTCTATAAAACATCAGGGAACATGCCAAGAACAGCATGTTTTGTAATAAGGGAATTACAGTTCCATTTGTAATGAATTAGTGTCATTGTTAAGGAAAAACAATCATCGTTCTCAGGGTTTTGAGAGCGTGATCATCATGTAAATACTAGACATGTTGTGACTGAATATGAGATTATTGGAGATAAAGCGCAGGTACTTACTGCTGGTCCCTGAGGCCCGATCCCTCCTGGTGCTCCATTAGCTCCTGGTAGCCCCTAAACATTTCACACGAAACATGGAAACACACACACACACACACACACACACACACACACACACACACACACACACACACACACACACACACACACACACACACACACACACACACACACACACACACACACACACACACACACACACACACACACACACACACACACACACACACACACACACACACACACACACACACACACACACACACACACACACACGAGCCAGCATATTATCAAAACAATCTCCAGCCTGTTCACACCACCACAGTGTCCCACTGAAAACCGGAGCGATGATGTGATGATGTGTTAGAGAGTGCATATACTCACTGCAGCTCCTGGTCTCCCCCTGCCCTACGAAAGACATGGAAAGAGTCATGAGAAAAACACTCTCAATGTTCAAAACCCAAAGTTTTATGTGGAAATGCATACTGCCGTTTTTAACTCAACAGGGATTTTGATTTGGGTCGTGTGCTGTACATAACTTGAGTTCTTCAAGGCATTAGTAAGTCAGTATTGACGGTGTGGCTGTGTGTGTGTTTTATAGATGGATCACAATCAGGTGGTAGTGCAAGCCAAATATTTGGGTGGGCACAGGGCTGACTTTCATTTTCATTATCAGTCTTTTAATATTGAAATCCACATCTTGTACATAAAGACACATACAAGATAGACCTAATGTAAGGACTCATAATGTAAGGACTCATAAAATGGCAGGTGGGGATGTGCCTGTCTGAAATGACTGCGCCACTGACCACAATCTTCTTTCTAAAAGCCACCATCCATTTATTTCCTTAATGACACTTAGGAGCTCCTCAAACAGTTCCTGAAATAGCCTTATTTCTTGTAATTACGATGCACTGATAACACTCCTGCCAGAATTAGTATGATTACGAGTACATGTTTGTGCTTTCCAATGCTAAGTACCAAATCGAGTACTTAATAGCATAGTATGTTTTCCCATAAAATAATGGCTAATCAGGCAGGTCAGATAGGGCAGCAAAAAAAAGACTAATAGGCTTAAATTTCAGGTGCCAGCTATTTCTGGCAGGCAAATTACATGGAGCAGCAAAGAAAAAAAAACAGAGGTCCTTTTGATTGCTACTGTGAGTATAACAAATGCCTTGAAGTGGTATTTTTCAATATTCTTACAAATATATGAGCACAGTGTGGCATTGGTATTAGTTTATCTCTACTTGGGATGAAGTTGAACCATCTACGGGGAACATGCAAAGAATATGTTCTTGCTTTCTACAACCATCATAATGTCAGTGACATCACCATGTCTCACTATAGTGTTGAACATGCAACACATTTGACATGTACTACAAGACTGGTAGACAGGTGGCAAAGTTGTGGTAGAATATTGCTGAAATGCAGCACGTGTGTGTTTGTGTGCACATGCGTGTGTACGTGTGCATGTGTCCTTAAAAATGGACAAAAATTTGAACAAAAGGTGGCATTCTGATTGGAGACTGAAAGGAATGGGACTGAGAGGGTAAATGACTACTTACAGGGGGTCCAGCAGGCCCTGCAGGTCCAGCTTCCCCCTAGAAAAACAAACAAACAAACATCCATTTAGGAAGGTCATCTCTGAGCTGTACACAAGAGTAAAAAGAACTGTGTCATTCTTAAGTTGATAAACGCTACATCAATCATTTTTTGCATTACATATTCTAAATGTTGACTGATTTAAAGTGTTAAATGCCATCAAAGATCATACCACGACATAACAGCATAACACAACACCACATAACATAGCATAGATAGCATAACATACCATAGCATAGCGTAGCGTAGCATAACATAACGTTGCGTGGCATAACATAATGTTTTTGCTGGAACACTGAACCCTCCAATCATCAAAATCATTATACTTTTAGAATTGTGTTTCCCTTCATTGACTAATGATGTACTCATTTTGTGATTGCCCGTCCATTTACGGGCAGTGCTTTTTGTGAAAATGACATATAATGATGCATAATGTTCAGTGACCCAACATGACCCCTAATAAGAGGTATATGGGGTCACTGTACACACTGGACAGTGCTGAACAGCATCCAAATCCGAAACCACACGTTGCAACAGGAACACAGTAGGGCTATTCAATGGAAAGGGGACTTTTTGTCACATTCATAACAGCAATATGATGTGGATGTGGATGACAAATTTCATTTCATTTGCTACTTTTGGCTGTGGAACTAACACAAAAATATTTAAAGAACATTACATTTGCTTATGTTCAGTCACATCCATAATGTGGAATGGCCAAGTATGCCAATACAGTATCAACACACAGATGTGCACAGAAGAACAATACATACATAGGCCAGGCCAAATATTAACATGCTCTTTCACTCAACACTGGTACCTCTTTTGATAATAATAAAACATAGGCTGCCAACAGAAAGAATACATAATACATTATATTAAACATTATAGTGTACAACAGTTCTGTGTTGTTGTACATTTTTGCACTACTTTCTACCATGTGCATGATATACTGTTGGATATGTTAAATGATGAATAAAACATGGTGAAATGAAACTGCATCAAATAGCAAAATAAAAAAGCACAAATAATGCATTTCCTCTTAGTATCACTGTATTTGAACTGTAGTAATACTGAATACTGAGCTGTATCCCCTACTCTTGGCTTGGTGGCTCTTTTGAACAGGGTGAGCTCCAAAGGAATGCAGTGCAGGTAAGAGGTGTCAAAAGCATCTGTGGCCCTAACCCCCACCCCCACCCCCACCCCCAGCCCTGGCTGTCCTCAGCTGTGTTTGCAGTGGCTGTGTGGTGATGGGAAGAAAAAGTGTCTCAAGCACATAACACGGAGGTGCCACGGCAACCTCTGGCCCTGTCTGTCCTCACAGTCTTCACTGAGGAATGAGCAAGCAGTGGCCACACACACACACACACACACACACACACACACACACACACACACACAACAATCCTCTCTCTAAAAGACACAAACAAACACATACCCCCACAAAAACAACAACCCTCTCTCCAACACACACACACACACACACACACGCACAGTTGGATCTCCTACAGCAAGACCGCATTCTTCCTCTGTTACAGTTTTAGAAAGTCCCACACATCTATCTCCAGCGACAGTCTGATAAACAGCTATATTTAACAACTATAGCACTATGTGAACCACACTCTTTTTTTCCCCACACCATTTTACATGCGACTCTGTTTTCACCAATCTTTTTTCCCAGCTTAAAATCTGTGTCACAGGGTGGCCCGTGTCTTAGTGCTCCCCCGTTAAGGAGCTGAATGCCAGCCAAGAGGTATCAAACTGATTCGATTTAATAGCTTCAGGGAGAATATAATCCAGGTAATTAAGAGGGCAGCCTAACAGCCATTCCTTAATCAGCCCTCTCTGGGAGAATTCCAGTCTCTATGTGATATGACTATCCATTCCTCAACTTCAATTCAGAAAAGTAAAAAAAATTCTTGTGTTATACTGACTTCCTATGCAAGCGTAGAGTGAGTTGGTTGGGAAAATTGTAAGAAAGGGGATAGGAATTACAACATAATCTTTACATACTGCTTTAAGTAATACATGTATTGGATCATGTCCACAGACACAAAGGAGTTTTGGTCTTAGGCTCCTGAGGGCCTGGGGTCAAAATGCATTCGTGTTTGTAGACACGGTTTGATAAATTTATCCTACAAAAGAGACAGAGATTGCAGCCTTTGGAGTAGAGCATGCCTGTACTTACACTGCATGAGGAATCACAAAACGTCAACAAGGTAAGCCTCTCTATCTGTCTCAATCCCATACAGACCAACACAGCAATGTCTAAATTGGCGTCTCTTATATCAGACTCCTGGGATAACATTTTTACCCAACTCGATGTCCTGACCTCGAAGCACAAGCTTAGCTTCATGCGGGGAGAAGTTCTACATTCCGCACAAGATTACAGAACACTGTTTCCAGTGCTAGGTAAATCCCTTCAAAAAAAAAAAAAAAGTCACACACCCTCATTAAAAGAATTCCCCACAAGAAGTCCAAAGGGGCTCGACAAATCCAGACTGACAGGCCGGACAGAAAAACACAACCGCAGCTCAAAAGCATCCAACAATCTGGCCTTGCTGTAAGGAGTTTAACTCAAGTGGACCATGGGAGGACATCATTATAATCTTCCACACAGATCCCACCACATCATGGACAAGAGGCAGCGTTTTTACACTGCCAAGGTTTACACAGAGAAATACATGGGCCCTTTTTTAAATGTCAGCAAAAGGTGGCTAGTCACAGTCACATAAACCAACACATTGTTTTGATTTGTCTACATTGGTCAGTATAGGCGCAATATGGTAGAAGGCGAGTAAAACGGTGTGACAGCTATAAGTGTGTGGACAAGTATGACTACTTATATGCATATACTGTATATGATGTAAATACCAGTATGTGTTCTCATGAGTGGGTGAGTGTCTGTTGAAGAAAGCTTGCAGGCGGTAGACAGCCTGTATGTCAAGGGATCTTCAACCACAGTAGCACCTAATGGGGATGGATGGTAAAATGAGGAAACTGGGTGACACTTACTGTTTGTCCAGCAGGTCCATCTTTGCCAGCAGGGCCATCAGGGCCTGTCAATCCCTGCAAACATTCAGCAGATTATTAGCGCACTCACAATATGTTCTACACATATGAGAGAGCTCAACACATACGATAAACACACACACTAGTGTTAAGTTATGGACAAAAGGCTGTGACTAGGGAAATGTCTCTTGTAATGTGATTAAACTGCTACAAGACATATATACATATATACAAGATATTGACATGCACTACATTTGAAATGTACAGACTGCTGCTGTGCGTATGCACCATCCTGTCTCTCTGTGTCATCTCCAATCTGGCTGATCTTACTCCGTGTTCTTGCACAGTGTCACACAAAGGCCTGTTTCCCATGATCACTTACGTCCACTCCAGGCAGACCGGGCAACCCTGGGCTTCCGGCCGACCCTGGCTTCCCAGCTTGACCTTTAGGCCCCTATCAGACAGGCCAGATCAAAAGGGCTTGTTAGTATTATAACCAATCAATGGATCATTATTACATTACACTATTATTGACACGTAACAACATATGGCAATTGTGTATTTACATACCAAATTGCCTGGTTTAAATTGGTAAATGTATGGATGTTTTGGTAATGGAATAAAATGAAATCTGAGCTGTGGATACTTACAGCCTTTCCAGGAAGTCCAGCAGGACCAGGTTTTCCCTGTGACCAGAACACATCAAAACAAGACAAGACAACTTTAAAACAAAATATGATGATGTTCCCTTTCATCTTTTCATATCTTATAATTTACTGTATTTAGGGTTTTTGAGAGTTTCCTAGGGTGCGTGAAAATGCTGAGAGTGCTGAGAGTTGTATTTGCTCCACCCCCCATGCCAATCAGAGTGTTTTCAGACAAAATAAAGGTCTCATGATCTGATGTCTTTAAAATCACATCATGCATCAAAAAATAAAAACGTAAAAAAAATAACCAGCACAGACAAAAAGGGACAAATATAAATATAATGGCAAGGAACTGAACAGTTACCAACACACCTCTATGATGCATTGCTAAAGATGCACAAGCCTGCAGAAGAGAAGATGGGGGTTTTGGGGGTTGTACAGTGCTCTAAAGCAAGCAGGCTGCAGGGGAAGGCAAACAGTGCCAAAGCCAACCTGCTGAGTGGGGCTGGGACAGGAGACGCGGGAGAGGAGAGGTGGGGGAAGGTAGGGGGTGGAAATTTAAGAAGGCCCCTCCGTTCGGCTTTCAGACCCTCATGAATGAACCCTCTGTCAGCTCAGGCATTCACATTTGGGTGAAATGGTTTTAATTTGCTGGACTAACATCAACTGTTTTCTTTATGAATTCCCCAGCAGCTCTCCTATTTTGGACATAATAGCGTTATTGATAGAAAAAGAAAAAAACATTTAGCAACTTTGAATCTAAATCCTTACTGTGGTACTCCCTTTTGACAAAACAAAATAAGGATGTGTGATAATCAGTTTAGCACTAATTAACATAACCTAATGAACTCCAATCTCCATATTTCTTTGGATGTTTTAACTTTTTTTTTATCTTCAAAGCATGTACATTATGCTGCGTCTGTGTCAGCTCACCTCTCACACCAGTCAACAGTAAGCCTTTGATCATGTTGGCATGGGGCATCGGTTGGGGGGTGGAGCATTATACTTTATGAGAAGGAGGAGCGCTGGACTGGATAAAATTGGACCTGTGGCAGTCAATTTGACCAGATCTCCAACACCAGAGAAAATAATGGTTTCCAACTGCCTCTACATCTCTTCACAGTAACCGGACATTTGGGATCAGTTTTCATCTGATGCTAGTGCACAGAATTTTAATGCAATAAGTTAAAAAAATATGAAATTAATAAATTTAAAAAATCAAGTATGCTGGCGCCTATCTGATCCAGACCGTATTTACCCTGGGGGTGGGGGGGCTGTACTTTAATTAAGGCTAATTAAAATCTAATGCTGAAAGAAGTTTCCACTTGGGGCATCATGGACAGCAGTAGACTTTTAACACTCTGTCTGCAACCCTGTAAAGCAGTGCCCTGACCAGACCACTCACGTCTATGCCATCTTTCCCTGGGGTTCCCGGTGGGCCTGGGGGTCCTCCTGGCCCTCGAGGTCCAGGCCTCTGGAAACAAAACAGGAACACATACCAATGACCACAGCACATGATAACTGGATGGCAAGTGTTATGCAATTATTTTGTAGTAGTTTAATTATTTAATATTCATGATGACAGGAGGAAAGCGTGATACTTTTGATAATCTTCTAAACTCATTCATGCATAAATGCATTCTAAGTTGTGTAGAAAAAAATATCTGTTTAGCTAATTCAGTGCATAATAAGTATTTCTGTAGAATTTTTTTTAATTCTTTAAAGAAAGATAACATAACAAATAACAGATAACATAGCAATGATGAGGAACACCATATATTAAAACCTACTACACATCAAATTGTTTAAGCCCATGTACAAAATCGACACTAGCAATAGAACTGGAGTAATAGAAGGATGAGCATACATTACATTAGAGGATAATAATAAAGCTTTCACTCCAAAACCTGAAGAGTGGTGCCAAAGGGGACAAATTGCGCATATTCCAACTATAAAGTGAGATAGCTGAACTGTTACTTTTTAAAATTCGTTTTACTATAAAATTCTTCCTTTCTTATTTTATATTTATTTAGGAAAACCTTATTGGAATTCCGTTAAAAGCTCCGGTGTTCCCTGCACATTCCAAGATGAAGATTGTGGGAACAAAGGTGTCATTGTCGGGAGGCCAAAGATCTCCTGCACTCTACATTCCTCAAAAACGTTTACACTTTCACATATCAACAAAAGACCAGAATAAAAACTAAACAGGCGTATGGCAAATGCATGGCATAGTAGGATAAACCAACCTTAACCAACTCTGAACCAACCTTTCAGATTGGCGTTACCGTTAAACTACCCAATAGTTAGTCAAATATGATCAGAGAATCCATTTGTGGGTCCCCATAACTTTTAGGTCAACATAGCACGAAATAGGTCAATATGGCACAAGGCACTTGTTAACAAAACACTTAACGCCAAGCTCTCAATCTATGCTTTTGCGCAACTCCAAAAACTTATCAGACATTATAATCTCTGATGCTTAAGTCAGAGATAGCGTCGCTGAACAGTACTAAGCGCTCGAAAGGCCATCACCCACCTGGGCAAGGGATGATGTCAAAAGCTGGCATAGTAAAAGCAGTCCCAGAGCTGAGAACATAGCCATGGCTCCCGTCCTCCCCTCAGCTCCGATTTACGGTGGAAAAAGTCGAACCCCGTTCCCTATCCGAGTCACAGTCTCTCCCCCCCGGCTTTTTGTGACGGACCGCTCCTTCTCCTCACGGTGTGCGGCTCCTGAATGACTTTCACGTTGATTCCAGATAAACCCGAGCCTCCAGCCGAAGGGGCTGAACTCAGTCGAGCACTACCTGGTCGATGGGAGAAAGGGGGGTGGGTGAGGATGGGGAGAGGAACTGAGGGGAAAAGTCAGGCAGCGACAGCACGACTACAACTAGAAAAAAAGTAGGACGCGCTCAAGGAGACGGGATACAGGTTGGTCACAGCCGACTAACGAATAGGATGCGAGAAACCAGAGACGTCTGGGAATGCTAAACGTCTTGTAACCATATCTTAAAAAGAAAATTCGTAAACTGTTCTGCAACCATAACAAACTTTGCCCGCATACCTCAATAGCCTATAGGTCTCAACAATCTGTGAGTTTATAATGTCTCTCACCGACTACTGGTAAATGTATACTTTTTTGCATGGGCTCTTATTGACCGTCATAATTTGACAATGACAACTCCCACTTGTAATAAATGACAGTTGTAAGTCCGAGTATAGCCGCAGAAGACGTACAAATGTTTAGCTGTTGGCACACTTTATTGTTTATTGTGGAACATGTTTCAAATTCAGAACAGTAGCTGTCCACAAAATCCCCTTAAACTCATACCGGAGACTTCAGTCTTTTGTCTCCATTCATTTTTAGGTAAATTTTATGCATCACGTGAAAAGGAAAACAACAGAAATACAACAACGAAAACCTCAGTTAAAGTACAAATTGTTAGTTTGTTCCCGAGAAATTGCTAAAGTCTGTGGGAATTTTACCTTTGGCCATCAACATCTTGACGTGACACTGGAAAGGAAAAAAAACATGCCCGGAATAACAAATCATACAAAATGATTTAATTAAATATCACCTCCAACCTCCCCTCATTTTACAAGCAGAATGTTCAATCACAATGCTAAAGTTGTTCAATAATATATTTCTGATTTTTACAGCTTTGGGTGGTCTCTCAAAAGGATCAATTATGCCAGGCTGATTTCAGCCCAAACCACATATCAATATCTATAACTCAAAAGATCCTGTCCAACTATTACTATTCCTTAAGTGAGAGATTATACTTCTGTCAAGTCAATACTGTGTTCTCTCAATACAATCAATGAGTCTCTAATTTTGGCATGGTTGCCGACAACGTCGACAACTTCGGCGCCAAAATCATTTTCAAGTTGTGCAACTCTATTCCAAACCATTAAAATACAACTCAATGTATTATCTTACAGAATTATCTATGAAAACTGGTTTAGTAAGATATTAATTCCTCTTTACAGCAATGTAATTATATGTAAGTGCAAACCAAAGGAACTCAATGGTAATGGGATTGATAATGAAACAAACAAAAAACATAAAAAAAATAAATCATTGTGCTGAACTCAGCTCTCTATATCTACACTTTCCTGAAAATATTGTATCTGTCTTCTCAGGTGACTGCCCAGACTAGGTGCCTCCTCACCCTCTCTTAGACGTGAATTCATTTGAGGAAATGCATCATTAAGCACTACCGACAGGCAAGGGCTCATTATGGGGTCACTGACTCTCCCACTGAGAGAGTCGACCACTGATCCAGAACAGAAAAAACATGGCATGCACCATAGCCATCTTCATTGTTAACACTCACACACTCTCTCTCTCACACACACGCACACTTCTCCATTATGTCCAAAATTCAAAGAACTGAGGTGATCATACACGGCAAGAAACTAATGTTTTACAAATTTGGTGCATTGTCCACAAATTCATACTTATAAACAAAAATCAAAAACTCATGACAAATTCCATTCATTGCTTGTGGAACATTTAGGAACAAAATACTTAACATGTAGCAGTTCAACAACAACAAGGTCTTCTATTAATAAGACCTGAAACAAAAATACTGCAGGTCTTTTCTCAGAAGTCTTTAAATCCATGAGAACATCAGTGACTGGGTCCTTTCAGGTAAACTCATGAACAAACAGTACATATGCCGTTCTCTAGTCGTCTCAGGAGCTCTGCAGATCTGCACTCGCGCTCGTCTCAACGTCCATTGGCTCCTCACTATTCTGTAGCTCAGTCCCATTTATCTGATTGTTGACTAGTGGCTCCTTGTCAGCTGTGTGTGATGAAGACGCAGGGGTCGTTTTCGACGTGGTCACCCCATTGTCTGTGGTGTCTGGAGTGCTGCTAAAGTCTGTCCTGGGATGCTTCTCCGCTCTCTCTTCCACGGTCCTTCCGACCCGTTTGGCAGGTGAGGCCTCCGCCAAAGACTGTGTTCCCTGGCTGGGCTGACAGTCTGTGGGCTCCAAGGGGCCTTTTGCTTTTCGGACACTGGTGGGGAGCTCTGCTGTGACCCCATTGCCAGACGTCACGGTTTCACTCTCCCTTTTCTTCTTCAGGGGCTTCTCCACCTCGGATGGCAAAGTGACCATCTCCTGAGTGTCAGGTTTGCTCTTTCCCGGCTCTTTGGTTGCCTCCTTCAGCTGGCCGCTGTCTTTGAGCTCATCATCTTTGCTGCCCTCTTCCTTCGCAGGGCTGACATCAGACGAACTGGAGTGCTCCATCTCTCCATTCTCGCCACTGTTCTTGTTGCCATTGGGTAGAGGGTTCCCAGATGACAATGTGTCAACAGCCGACTCCCCAGGGGACGCTTCTGAAGGCCTCTCCGTGTCCACGCTCATCGAGGTGTCCTCTTCCATCTGGCTTTGCGAGTCTGGTGCCTGATCCGTCTGTTTGGCCTCTTTGTGGCCGCTACCCGACTCCCCGTCCTTCGCCTTGCCTCGCGAGCGCCCTTCGTCCGCCACAGCCAGGCCGTCCCCGTTGCCCACTGCCGACTCCTGCCTCTTCTCCGACTTCTTCTTGAAGCGCTTCTGGATCTTTCTAGGACACCACACGAACTTGTCCTTGGGCTCGTAATGCTGGTAGGCGTAACGAATGAGCTTCCGGCGCTCTCGCTTATCCCTGACAGCAAACACAAAGTAGTCGAGGACGCTCCGCTTTACGCTGCTCAGGTTCTTCTTCACCAGTGTCTCCTCCAGGAAGAAGCGGACCAGAGGGGCCTGATAGTGCTCAAACCCCAGCTCTCCCAGGCTCTTCAGGATGCGGGTGATGCGCAAATTGTTGTGCATGTTCCTAGAGGACGAGAGGTGCCATTTTAGTTTAAGCTCATTCTCTTGCTTTAAACATTATGAATGTAAATCTACACTTAACGCAAGTAGTTTGACAGTGTGAGTGTGATTGAGTCACATAACCAAAGAATTGGTAGCTATTAACAAGAGGTAAATTTCCTGATCTCTGCAATCAAAGCCAATTGCAGCTTGACAGTAGTGGAGTTAAATCTACTCACAGGTACAATTTCTGTCTTGCCAACAACAAGCCAATTTGTCTGCAATAATGTGTGTACATACAGTAGATATGTGGGGGAATCATTTGTAAATGTCATCCTCTACAACTACTGGATGATTAGTCAGTCAGCGTAGTACATCAAAATGAAGGTAAAACTGAGTGCAAACTCAAACTCCAAGGACTGCATGCAGGTCTATGATGATAGACAACTGAACCACACACACATCTGCTGGCCTTGATACACCATACACAGTTGTGACGGGAGAGCATCTGAAAGAGCCCTGATTGCAGTGTCTATTCATGTTTTATTTATAGCCTTTCCCATTCTGCTCTCGATTGTGACAGCGTCATGGTGGATAAGGACTGACCGCTCGAGGTTGGCGAATCTCTCTCTCCAGTTGTCGGCGCGTTTGACCTCTCCTGTAGTCTTGTCGATCAGCTGGATACCGTAGAAGCCCAGCATGAGCTCGTACGACTCCACCAGCCTATCCTTGGCTTCCTCGCTCTCTCTGAATGCCTGAGAAGATACATAGACACCAGGGGCGTGAGGAAAGAGGTCCTTGCACTTAGGCCCAACATTGATCACAGAGACACATATTTGTAAGTTATACAATACATAAAATATTTTATATTCAAATAACAAAACATCACTGATTCTGCTTTTAAATGACTGTGCATCATATTCAAGGCAGAAATTAAAAACAGTCTGGAGGTGGGGTTTTCTTATTGTGTAGCAGTGGCGTTTCTTCCTCACTCACCTGGATTTCCTTCTTTGTGAGTTCTGATGCCATATAATTAACCCCTGGTTCACGCAGTGGAAACAGCCTGGATGGGACATTTGTTTAAAAGAAAAATAAGTGCCACTACAGGAATAGCCCTTATAATTACATTCAGCCTTTTTTTGCTAAATGCCTGCAGCTTGTTAAAATGGAGGATAAAACCCAACAGAACATCATAATGTCCAGTGCACATATATTTCTATCTGCAACAGTGTACTCAGGCTAAGTGTCTTAATAGTTTCCAACTTAGTAGGACACTCAGACTGCCATTTCAGCACAGGGCAAAGGGCAAAAAGATCTGGCTAGACACAACAATCTGACTCATTGTCCATCAGGACAGGAGGACGTCTAGGGGTGAGTGCACAGAACCTGTAGTTCCTTTCTTCTCTTTTCTACGAGACAGATGTGAAATTCCAAGTTTGCAGTGTTAACTCATAATCCTCACCCATCAAGACAGACAGATGTCAAAGGGAACAAGAGATAAAACACAATGCTGGACTAACATTTTGTCAACAGCATTTCCACATACAAGCCATGTTAATAGCAATTTATTCTTTATTTATTATGGGACACATAGGGAAGCCTTACCATTGAATGTAGGAATGTACCCTTTCCAGTCTTTTGTAGTCTGTCCTCCATTCTTTATGAAACATTTCTATTGACACATCTGAAAAGACATCACAGTGGCATACACTTATGTCATGGCTTACATCCCACAAACAAACAAAGATTTAATTCATACCAGAAAACAAAAGCACCCACCGTCAGGGGAAGATGGGATTTCATTTAGATAGAATTTCAAATTGGTCATCCTTTCCTCTGGGCATTCTTCATCATTAATGTTCTAGGGAAGAACATACAAGTTACACTCCATGAGTGTGCAGATTTTATTTATTTATTTTGTTCTAATGCATAAGACTAAATACTAAATTTTAAAACATCTGACTTACTGGATACTCATGTCGGTAGTTCTGCATATCTTTAGCTGCTCTTACATTTCTAGAGGAGGAATTGGACCACTGTAACAGAGAAATAACACATTAATCAAACAATAAAACTAGTCTTCAGCTTTTTACCCTCCAGAAAATACTCTCCATATGTTTGATAGCAGCAACTACGTTTCGTGTAGGACAAATGTAAATGTAAACAGAAAACTAATCGTAGACCAGCCCACGAAGGCTTGGAGGCAGTGGAAGCTGACTGACTTTACTATGTACCCATACCTATCATTCTCCTACCCGAGTGCTAAATTTCCCTTGACTAGTTCAGAAAAAAGGGGCGCTCCATCACGACCTCCACATATGACAAGGGAAGCCTTTTCTGACTCCAACCCATAATGGATCAAGTGATGGAAACTCATAATTGATAGGTGTAGTAGTGTAGTCAGTAGTCACGAGTAGCTAGCAGTGGTTTGATAACTGTTCATACATGTATTTAGTCTACTGAGCAAGACGCTACTTTTGCGCATAAAAAGTGACGTAGTCATGAGGAGATAGCCCTTCAGTCGCTTTATTCCTAATTTACTCCTCTGCAGTAAAATATTTGACTACACACAGAAGCATGCTGCCACCAAAACGATGAATGGCGGCGGTAAACATGAAATTAATGGTTATATCGGCTTTATTGATGTTTGTTATGGTTACAATGGCATGCACTTTCTCTTTCGAGGTGGGATGTGAATGCAGTCTACAAACACGAGTCACTGATAGGCCAGCGTTTCACTTTACCATCACTACTTGTAAAGACAGAATGGTGAGCCAATCATAGCCAAACAACCATGAACAATTCCTCATAAAATCAAATGAGACGTGAAACGATGTTCAGGCAGGGTGCCTAGATGCTCTGTTAAAATCGTTTCATACAGATTTTCTTTCAGCGAAATGAATACTTCCGGTGACGAGTTATACTGACTCTAAAGGCAAATGAAGGCTAACTGCTAATCTGCTAGCCGGATAGAGGTGGAGATGGATAAATTCACGACTGTGTGATAACACGCAATTAACCGGCTAATATGATATGCCGCAGCAATTTTGCAAAGACGACATTCCATGCGAATGTCACCTGCCCACACAATATTCCGACATGATATGTTAAGATGGAAACCTAGCACTATGCTAGCTGACTAGCTTGCTAGCAGGCTAGCTGCAAAACCAAGCCCCCCAGTTGACAAACAATAATTCAACTGACAAGGTGGTCCACATTTGCGGTATTATTGGTTTGTGAAACATAACCTACATCTCATTGAGCTAATGTAAAGAATGCATTGCTGGCCATAACTACCAGAAAAAATCCACATAAGTTATAATCCCATAAACAGTACCAATATGAAAATCTAAAAGACATACAAAGCCCGTCTTGGGTTTTTTAGTTTTGTCCTGGCTTGACCGCCGCGTTGTATTTTCGCCCAAGTCATCTCCATCGCTCTCAGTGTCCCAGGTCGAATCATACTCGCAAACCAAATCGTCCTCCATCACAGAGCGCAGTTTTTGTACAAACTCAGAAAACTGCGTAAAATCAACTTTTGCACCATCCACTCCTGGTTCTAGACGCGAAAAATGACCACCCGGCCCCTCTGCAACAAATCTCTTCAAATTCCATAGCCGTACGGACACTAAAGTAAAAGTGATGTTGGAACAGAGCTTGGGCCCGGTGACAGTGGCTAATCCTTGCTAATTTAGCAGCAGCACTAGCATCGGCCAGAGCCGGGTGCCCTCTTGTCACATGGTTCTTAAAGAGGATGTAACTGCCTAGCCTACTCTTCGCATAAAGCAATAACAGCTACATCGTCAAAGAAAGATTCCTCAAACCGCTGCAGTCTTTCAAAAATTGACTTCTGGGCCTGTAGCCTATGCCATAAACTGATATGCTTGCCTACACCTGGGATCAAATGAGGTGCTACATTGCCAAGGCGTTGAGCTGTAAATGCATCAACTATGTTTTAACCAATCAATCAGTCAACAAATAAAAAAGTAATAAATAAATTAGAAAACAGACAGAAAAAAACAATCACCACTTAGCCTAACCAATGTTACTGTAGAATTAATCTGCCTGGACCTCATGCACAGCCACACCTTGCTGATATTAATTTCCTTAAAATTTAAGCGTTTAGCAAGCAATTGAAAAAAAGTGTAGCCTAAGTGGGCCCTGTTACAAGCAAGAACTTATAATCAACAGAGCATGTTCACAAACAAAAATGATCTAATCAAAGGGAAAGACAAACACATAAATAAACAAAGTCAACCATGTGGCCCACCTGTAGGCATAGAATGCTTGTTAGAACAGGAGAGGAACATTTCTGAGGTTATGACTAAACCAAAATTACAACTTGAAACACCTAGGCCTATAGAAAGTAATCAGAAAATATTGCAGCAATGCCCACACATTTGGACTTCAAATGAAAGCCACGTGAATGTCAGTACTCATTTACATGTTTATTGCAATATCACAAGCACGAAGTAGCCGGTGAAACACACACAATCACACACACACACACACACACACACACACACACACATACTGAAGATGAAAACAGAAATGCGCATCTTCTGATGGGCGAGAGCGCAGAGAAACTCTCACTTTCAGGAAGTGCACTTTACAGATCAGCTTTATGCAGTGTAATTAAGTCTGATACAGTGACAGCATATAGTGGCAGTCTATTAATATTCGCTTATGCATGTGCAGAGGAGAACATCACAGCCACGCAAAGAGGTTTTTTAAGCACCTTGTAGAGAAATCCCCCCCTGATTTTCAGTTGCTGTGTAGATTGTAATTTGAGAAAATCATCAGTTCTCATATGCAAAATATACTATTCTTCTGGATGTTTGCAAATGTTAAGATGGCCAGCAATTCACTGAAACCTGTTACAGCAGTAAATGTCAAAAAACATTGCTAGACATTTAAGTCTGAAGGCTGTTAGGTATTTGGGAGGCTGACTTATTTTATTCTGCTTAAGCAAAATTACTATGTACTCATGTTTACTATGTTTTCATATTTATTGTCACATTATACTTTCAAACATTATCAAGCCAACACAAATATACTTTAATTAAATTAATTTTTTTTAATGAACTATATAAGAAAAAAATGGATAGCTCAAGACTGAACAATTCCATATCAGTTGCTTATCTGTGTGCTTTAAAACGTTTTAGCCTCTTGCCTTGACAGAGAAAGTTTGGGCTATTTTTGTAGCTTTAGCTCAACGGTAGCAGCTCACGTCTGCCATGGGAGCTTTTTGGCCACTTCCCATCAACCAGCTTCTCAACACTGAAACCTCCAGGCATGGTACTTACTCTCTGAAAACCTGCACCACCAAGAAAGCTTTCAGTTGCAGAGTTGCTGCACAGCAAGCTATGCCAGCCCACGTTTTTACATCTCTGTCTTTTAATGTCACATGTTTAAGTGCTGATGGCATTAGGTGGGGTTATAAGGCAACACACAGGTTGACAAAAGATTTCGATGATAGAATTTGTAGTGGCTAAGGGCTGAAGTGAAGAAATCCAAAAAAGGATATGCTGCGAGAATATAATTGGATTCTTCTGAGAACACCGGCATCCGGTTCGTCCACAGTAGTGACAGTAATTGGATGGTGAGGAAACACATCCATGTTTCATGTAACATGTGCCGACTGAACCACGAAAGGTTATAAATAGCATCATTTGCCATCAAGGGGACTGTGATGTTGAAGGTCCCCCTGCTTTGGACTGCTATTTTTAGCTCTAGTTTCCGTGGAAACAGTGGGGTAAGGAGGAGGGGGCACCAGCCTCCCCTGTTGAGGAGCTTATTTTACCGTTGCCGCAGCTGGGCTTCAGGGAAAGACTCTAACTTCATAAAATGCCTTTTACAGACTGGTTTAAAATTTCACTATGAGGTAAAATGAAATGCAGAATTATTAGTTTTCGACACTCTCAATGAATGTTAGTGTCAGTGTTATGGCGGGGGACCTTGATGGATGTCAGGCACACAAGGTACTGTGGTTATTCCCTGTTTTAACTGTAGGTGTTGCCTTTGAACTAGAGGTTTGAATACTGCAAATAACTCAACAAGTATCTTCAAAAATTGTCAGAGGCTTTCGTGCTTTAATATCAAGTGGATGCTGTCATTTTTACAGTGCCTGAGGGGAAAAAAGCTTTTTAGTCTGTGTGGAAATGTTACACCGTTCACTTACATTTTTTTAACATGTGCGGAGATAAAAAGGTGTTTTGATGTAGGCAGACTGCAACCCATTACCAAAATTTCAATTGAATTTTTCCATCAAGGCGTTCCTAGTTATCCACTTTTGTCTTGCAATGCTGTTAGAGTTGAGCCAATTGCCAATTATGTAGAAGCCAGGTCTGGAATGTTGTACTGTGTGTGGCCTCTGTAGGTTTTATGGTAAAGCCCAGCCTTACAACTCACCTGTCTATATGTCCATGCACACACTAAAAGGACTGCTGTATGAAATAAAGGAATGTGCTGCTTTTGCAACCATGTCTTAAATGTTAACTTTCTTTCAACTTTAGATGATCCATCATTGTAGCATATGGACTGACAAACTTGTCATATAATTTTACTTAAGTTGTCTGTTTGTTAGGAGTGCTTTGCTACTGGGATTGAAAAGAAATTTCTCTCTCTCTTTCTTTCTGTCATTTTTTCTTTTTTTGTTTTGCTGCTGAAACGATCTGTTTTCTCAAGGGGGCTTTGTGGTTTGAACAGGCTGAGCCACTCTCCTTCCGTTGTTGGTCTCTGACAACATGACACAGCTCACTCTTGGGCCTTGAGGGTGCGATCGAGGGCCTAAGATGCCCGCTCGCTTTGGCAGCCAATGACGTGGCTGGAAAAGAGATGGAAGAGAAGCTGAGGGCTTTTAACACCCATCCTACCTATCAGAATAGCGGGCTGGAGAAGTGCAATGTTCTTTACTATAAGCTCATCCAACACAGAACAAAGGGTTACACATTTAGTACAGGAGCAATGATGGTCCCTTTGTGGTTCAAGTCCACACTGGCTTAAATGAATGATACCTCCTTGTATATGATTAATAATGCAAAGGTACACACAAGCACATATGCACAACACAAATAGCTGTGCAAAATGACCCTAATAAAAAATTAATTAAATAAAAAAAAAACAAATCAGACATCAAATTTTACCAATTCGTTAAATGGACCAGCATGATGCTTTCTGCAATGACCATGTTTTTTTGTTTTATTAATTGTGCATGTTAAAATACTGCATTTAGTACAACAACCACATCTGACCCACACTCTTATTTTCAATATGGTCATTGGAGGATAGGGTCAAAGGAATGAGCGGAGTGTGCCATGGAGGATGTGTGCAGTTAAATCATGAGAGAACGTCATAGTCTGAGTCATGAACAAGCCAACATATACCCAAAAGGGTGTGATTTCCCCAGCCTTTTAGGGGAAAAAAAACTGAACAAACTTCTTTTCAGTGCTACTCATAAAAGAAAAAGTTAATGCGTTAGGGTGAGTGGATCCTGCCTGTGACAACAAAGTGACGATTAAACCAGGAAGTACAACACTGACATGTGAATAAATTATACTGATAGCAAAATGGTGACAAATAGATACAAGGGACCCCTACACTGATAAAGAGACAGGATGGAAAAAATTATGGTTGTAGGATCTGTATAATTGCAGTCACTTCTAAAGGGCCCCACATCATCATTTTTTCTCCTGTGACCCCTCATGATGTTTCATTGGTGATTGGAAAAATACTACATAATATAACATCAGTTCCCAAGTGTGCAGTGGGATAATAACTGTTCTGCAGAAATATTTTATTTTGGGTCCCTATTTACAGAGGCGAAATAAAGTCAGCTGGATTATGATGATATTCCAAATGCGTCTGTCTTGGACATGCTGTCAGTTTAATACATTTATTTTTCTTTGATCCATATTCCAAACACTGTTAGAACGGCCACTCTCACTATAAAACTGGCATGTGTTTCAGAGCTAATGATAAGTGTTATGCGTCATGGTGACAACAGAATAAATCCCAAAGGAACAAACTCAGAAATCGGTGCTCGTTTATCTATTCAGTGCCTGGCCCGTGTGTAAGTGACATTTATGTGACTTGGGACTATAAATCTCTAGGTTACCATGGCAACGGAAAGGAAAGGTTTAGTTGAACTGAAGGAAAACTACAAAAAACATGACTTACATAGTAGTATAGAAGACATGAACTGTGTAAATAGTAACAGAGAGGTAAAGACACAACCCAAGATGGTAAAAATAAGTTTTTTATTTTAATGCTCCTGTAAACTGCTTTGCAGTTGTCATGTAGGGGTGGATTTCAGAGACACAGTGCAAACGTATAGCCTCCACTTCAAAGGCACTACAGGGAAGTGTCACTGAACGTGTGTGTCTGGTATTTCTTTTTCTGGTTGTCAGTATGACAGCTGCAAAATTAAACTCCTTTACAACACAGATATTTAAAAAAAAACGTACAAGTCCTCAGGATAAATACACAATGTTATATAAAAAATCTAAAGACACTTTGTGATCGCTTGTCCACTTCACCCACTCTTTATAGGCATCAGTGAGGACAATGATGACCACTGGCAGTTTGCGCCATCTGGAAAAAATAGTAGCCCTCGTGACAGTAGAAAAAATATATAGTATTGTCAGAAATATAATGCAAGAAGACAGATATACTTAGTCTGTTTCTTTACTACACTTTTTGAAATTAGGCATATGTTTTAGGAAACAATCTGCTAAACCTTCTGAGTCAGCTGCACTTTTATACCAATGTGAAATTACAGTAATGACTACCATGGAAGGTGCATTGATAGACTTTAACTTTGAATATCTAATTTATTGTTGTTGTTGTGCTTCTTTGAATCTTTAGACAAATACAACTATCTGATTCAAACATAGTTCCTTGCTTTTGGGGAACTACAAAGAAACAAGTGGGGGACCACAAAGAAATCCCCTCACCCCACCTACTCTGCCCCCCACCCCACCTACACACACACACACACACACACACACATTACAGTGTGGTGTGCCGATGTTAGATGCGTCATACCAAAAAATTATAAGGTCAAGAGTTTATTTTACATGTGACTTGGATGGTGCTAAAAATGGCACCTTACGGCAAATGCAGCCCCATGGCTTACTGGTTTAATGACAGCCGTCAAAACAAATCAAAGTCAATATGCCCACAACAACACCATCTCATCTCACATCCCCCCACTGTCCCTGCATCTGGAGCAGAAGTAGATGCGTGCGAACGTGTTTGTGTGTGTGTGTGTGTGTGTGTGTGAGAGAGAGAGAGAGAGAGAGAGAGAGAGAGAGAGAGAGAGAGAGAAAGAGAGAGGGAGGAATGTGTAAGCAGAGCACAGTAATTACAGGACGTGAGCTGTGGGAGACATCTGCAAAAGCAGCCTTTTTCTGATTTTTTCTCCTCTGTCTCTCCAGTCTCTCTCTCTCTCTCTCTCTCTATCTCTCTCTCTCTCTCTCTATCTCTCTCTCTTTCACACACTGTCTTTCCTTCTCACGGGATGATGCCACATTGCACTTCTCCACTCTACATTCTAATTTGGTTAGACTCCTTGGGAGGGGGCTTAATTTTCAAAGCACTTTCTTCTGTGTGAAATTTGCATTTCTATCCGAGGTTGATGGATCAGCTTTGCTTGCAGGAAAATAATGCTGCTCTCCCTATTCCTTATGTGTCTTGTGTCAGTGTGGTCTTATCATCTGTGTGTGTGTCTGTATGTGCGCGTGTGAGAGAGAGAGTAAGTGTGTATGTGTCTGTCTGTCTATGTGTGTGCATGTGTGTGTGTGCGTGTGTGTGTGTGTGTGTGTGAGGGGGGGGGGGGGGGAGTACATGATGTGTCACACTTCATCTGTGCTTTTATTTTCATCTGAACTGCACAGTAACTCGTTTTGTAAATCATATTCAAAGCTTCCTGGTTTATTTTAGACATTGCAAAACATAATTATTAAAACCAACCCATGATCTGATTTTTTTTGCATGCTTGGTTAGCTTGTACATGCAGAATGTGTTCTAATAAATTTGCATAAAGCGCTGTTTAGTGGAGAGATATTGATTATATTTACACCGAAATGTAGAGGAGCTATATTTTTCACTTCAAGGCTACAGTGTTTTTTTTTTTAACAAAGAATGGCACTTGAGTGCTGACTAGACTGGTTAGTAATACACTTGTTTTAAAATTAAAAAAAATCTTATTAAGTCAAAACTTCATGTGTCCTTGACTTTCAGGCAAGCCTTATTAAAAGTTTAATAACTTCATTTTGGCTGTGCTCGATAACCATGACGTATGATACAGAGCAGAGAAAGAATTCATTAGACCAGCCAGGAGTATGAAGTGTTCTTTCTTGCTTGCGTTCCCGACACAATAACTTCTCTCTGTCCCTGTTTCTCTTCCTCTACCTGGCTTCTCATTAAACAAACAGCCGCTGTTAGTTCATTGATTGCCTTTTGATCATTTAAGAGGGCATGAGCACGAACGGTTCAGCTTTTGGAGCTGCTGGCAGGCTTATTCAGGGCTTGTGCCTGCTTGATGGAGCATCTTTTGGGCTTAATGACACTTTGATTCCCCTCACCACTCTCTCTTAGGTGCTCCTGTTGTCCTGTTGACAGATGAGATCTTATTCGCGCTTGCTTACGGCTCCATCTCTCCCCCGTCTACAGGCCCATGGAGGAGAAGGGGTAGGGTGGGCTGGGCTGGGGAGGGGGCTAGAGGGGGGAGTGAGCAGAGGGAGGAAATTGATGGATGGCCATTACCACGGCAGGTAGCGCCAGTTATCAGTCGAGATGTAATTGATTTAGTCTGTGCTGGTCTGGATCCTGGCGGAGACCTGAGTGCTCATCATAAGGCACTTAAGCACGGAACATAAAAAGCCCAGGAGAGGATCAGGCCATGTTAGAGAGCTGTATTCAAGAGGAGACAGGGGGAACAATACCAGATGCCATCTCCAGGAAAGCAGCCTTGCCGAGAGATTAAAACTCCTGACGATTTTCAAAAACACTTTAGTATGTGTATTGATTATGGAGTGTTACATTCACCATCTCATATCAAGCTTACTAAGATATATAAATCCAGTGAATTAGATGCTAGGTTGTACTGTGATGATACAAATTAAATACTACCTCTGAATGACAAGACTAAAATAGGAAACAGTTTCATCTCCCAAACGCTGATGATCAACACGTTCTCATGACACTGGCACCTTCAGTTTGTGAAAAATCATACCCCGCCCCCGGCATCAAACTCATTAGTGGCACCACAAAGAGCCACTGCAGGTAATAAAAGAATAATTAAAAACACAACTGCATGAAAAGAACCCCATAGGTCAGTTATAAATTGTTACTATTTGTGTGCATGCGTATGTGTGTGTGTGTGTGTGTGTGTGTGTGTGTGTATGTGTGTGTGTGTGTGTGTGTCCGTGCGAGTTTTTCTTACAATAAGGCTGGGAAACTGAAGCTGTGTCTTTATGGATGCATGCTGTTTAAAAAGGCCCAGATATAAAGTTCAAACTTCAGCGTGACGTAGCACGCATTGCCAAATTTTAGCACAAGCTGGGCTATTTTTACCATCACGCTACTTTAGTTCAGTATTTCTGTACCTTGTCTTTAAGTAGGATGATGAGGGTGTCCTCCAGAGTTCCAAAATAGAACTGGCTGTAGCTCTGAGGGTGGGCACCTTGTTGTCTGGCCTATATGGAAAACTGGCTCAACATTGGAGACGTGACTATCCAGGAACAAACCTATGGCATAACCTTTACAAAACCACGAGAGCTATCATAATCCGTTATTAGGGCCTATTTAATTCTAATCCTAACCCTATTTAAGGCCATGATGATGTTCGAGTTTTGTCAGATGGAAGCTCTAGACTCATTTCAAACGTGTAGAATAGGAACCTAAAGGAAAAGCTATGTTGATCTTTCTGTTACAGGGATGTACCATAGAAACACACACATTTAACAGACCCAGCCACCCTTGTGTGTTTTTTTTTCATCCATTGGGGTGAAACTACAGCACAAGATAGACGGTACGCTAGATCATATAAAGTCAGTGATGTGATAAACCTACCTGCTTTATTCTCTCTTTGTGCTGACAAGCGTTAACTTTTAAGTTGTGTTGGCATGTAGCTCGACACAAAGGCTGTGCAGAACATGTCAGCTTGCTGATAAATGGTCCTTCTGTCACGTGTTTATAGGTGAGCCAGATTCATGTTTTCCAAGCATTCCATGGCACCATGTACATTTTTAAGAAAGGATTAATGGTAGGATGCCAGTGACGTGTGTAGGTGTCAGTAGGAAGGGGTAGGCAAGATTTTTTATAGGTTTAAGAGGATTAACATTTTCATTTTTTGTTATATGTACCTCGGGAAAATGGAAGATAAATTTGAAGGACTTCATCGCCCACCCTGTCAGCTGCACCATGCAGAATTATAGGAACAGTTCTTTTTCAGCAATAAAGACCTGTGCTCTAATGCTAGGGTCGCGGCAGTATGGGGTTCTAGGTGCTGTGCTATTTAAAAAAACGGTTCATTTAAAACACTGATGTATTAAACTGTAAAACTAAAACGGTTGCCGGACTCCCATACTAGTTGCCCCCCCCCCCCCCCCCCCCCCCCACATCCGCCAAAAACTGAGTTAGCCTACATAAATTCTGTCTCCCGCGATAAAAAAAGTATGAGTTAATAAGTTGCCACATGACTGCTTGCCCTCAATATTGACGAACACACCATGTGAAAATTATCAGCACCATGGCCAGCGACACATGAAAGCGCGCTGCCACCTGGAGCACGCGGGTGAGCACTCGCTCGGCAGGCACGAGCTGTAATTTCTGACACAATTTCTTTAATAAAGGCAGACAGAAACAGAATCAGCGTCACAGCTGAGACTTACATAAAAGGACATGCTTAACGGCACTTGTGCAATTAGGGTAAATTGTTTAGTGGAAGGAAATGTTGTCTAGCTCTAACTTCAAAATTCTTGAAATATTATGCCAAACACCAGACTTGATTAATTTAAGTTAAAAGAAAGTTTATTGATTTTACTATGTTTTAGCTCTGCTTATTTAATGTATTATGTTTGGTATGTTTGGGCAAATTAAATATTCACCAGGCCAATAAAAATGATCTCCATGATGTGTAATAGGAAGAGTTAATGAAAGGAAGGGACCAAAATTGTGAGTCCAAACAAGACCTTTGTTCAAGACGGGGGTGTTTTTTAAACCCGAGCAACTGCCTGATTGGTGTTGTAGTCTCAAGGTCAGGTTTATCATACAATCAAACAACCTTTCTTATGCAAGCAGGGATTCCACGTGTTTTATTTTAAATGGATTATGTTGCAAAGATAATGTCGCTACTTTTCTAGATTTGAAGTTTACAGCTGCTCATGCAACGAATCTTGGACCAGTCTGTGATAGGCTACTTTCCACACCACTACAAGGGAAAAGTACATGGAGGAGTGGCGTAGTTCAGCGTGAGTACAACAAGTGTCATTGCAGCACGATATCCAATTCAACACACATCATCATCGTCACCTTTTCTTTTATTTAATTTTGCACTCTGATTGTTTCTTTTTTCTCACGTTTGTGGCACTGAGTCTTGTGAAAATGAATTTCGTTTTTGTGTTGACTTCCTGATGTCATACCTGTGTCTTTTCCACGGTTCATGCCACTACTGTCAGTAGCTGTTTAAACGAATGAGGGACAGCGATGCGGTAACTCGCACCACCTGTTTTAAGTGGAACTCCAAGCTACCTCTTTTTTTCATTCATTTTGTTTCATTCCTTCTCTTCGTATGGACTCCAGGCGTTCTTGAGCGCACGATGAAGAAGCAGAACGTTCGAACCCTGTCTTTGATCTTGTGCATGTTCTCTTACCTGCTCGTGGGTGCTGCGGTGTTCGACGCGCTCGAGTCCGAGTCCGAGAGCTCCAGGAAAAAGATCTTGGAGCAGAAACGCAGCGAAATGAAGAGGAAATATCGCTTTTCCGAGGATGACTACCGGGAGATCGAGCGAGTGGTTCTGCAAGCAGAGCCTCACCGCGCCGGTAGACAGTGGAAATTTGCTGGATCATTTTATTTTGCGATTACCGTGATTACAACCATAGGTAAGTTACTCTTTTCAAATGTTTTATTTTAACCTAAGTAGCATCATTCACATAGGTTAACACAACGACGTTTTATGCTTACATAAATGTACTTTTTAGTTATTGACGATGACTGTAAAATAAGAGCGACATAATACAAGTCGTAAACCTACTGTGCCATGTATTAAAGGGGAAAATGTGTGTTTCTGCGCATAAAATCTTCACAACAACCATAGTTATATTTATATCCCACCCTCCATCTATTAGAGGTTTATCCTTCAAGGATATTTTCATTGCCTTGTCTAGTACATGTTGCCTTGGCTTTTGACATGTGCCCCCAGCCAAGCAGGAGCTAAATGCATTGTTTCCTTGGTGATACATCGCTCTCTGCAGGTTATGGCCATGCGGCCCCAGGCACGGACGCTGGGAAGGTCTTCTGCATGTTCTACGCCGTGCTGGGCATCCCTCTTACCCTGGTGATGTTCCAGAGCCTGGGCGAGAGGATGAACACCTTCGTGCGCTACCTGCTGAGCCGGGTCAAGCGGTGCCTGGGCTTGCGCACCACTGAGGTCTCCATGGAGAACATGGTGTTCGTGGGCTTCCTCTCCTGCCTGGGCATGCTGTGCTTCGGTGCAGCCGCCTTCTCCCACTTTGAGGGCTGGACCTTCTTCCATGCCTACTACTACTGCTTCATCACGCTCACCACCATTGGCTTCGGGGATTTCGTGGCCCTGCAGAAGAAAGGTGACCTGCAGGAGAAGACCCCCTACGTGGTCTTCAGCTTCATGTACATCCTGGTGGGGCTGACGGTGATTGGCGCCTTCCTCAACCTGGTGGTCCTGCGATTCCTCACCATGAACACCGAGGACGAGCGCCGAGACGCCAAGGAACGCGCCTCCCTCAAGAGGGGGGACCGGGACCTTCTCCCCCTGGGGGGTGGTGGTGGGGGTGGTGGGGGCGGCCCAGATGGGCACTCTCGCAGCCACAGCACCCTCTTCCTCCCTATGGAGGAGGGTACGAGCCGTATCAACCTCATACCCTCCCCAGCGGAGGAGCAGGATGATGCTGAGCATGTCCAGCGCCGCCCTTACTACCCCCAACACTGCGCCCGCCGGCTGCCTCCACCACGGCCCCCCCTCTCCCGGACCCGGCGACCCCGGGGCCAGTCAGGCCTTGGGGCCCTCTGCTCCTGCCTGTGCTACAAGCTGGGCATGTGCGACAGCCCCTTGAGCTCGCCACACGGCCACACCAACTCTGTCTATTACAACTCCATCTCCTACAGGATCCAGAGTGGCACACCCAGCCCCAGGAACAACACTGGCCTCTCTTCCCCAGGAAGCATACTCTCCCCTGTCCACAGCTTCAGGGAGTATCGCCTTCGCTCACGCAGGAAGTCCGTGTAGCTCACTTCCACACAGTGTTCTCCAAACTGGCTGTAGCAGTGTTGTTTACTTGTATGTACATACTGTACACTGTATATACGGCTTTGTATATATCACTGTATTTTTAATACATAACAAAAGAAGCTGAAAGAACTCCTTGTACAGCTGAACAACAACAGCAAAATACTTTTCATGAAGCTGTATTCAGAATATTTCACAGTATGTCTTTTCTTCCAAATGCTGAATACGTTCTTCCTCGCATACATGAAAATATGCATTTATAGTTTACTCCTTACTCTGAACTAGCTTTCATGGACACAGTGTCAAGAGTCTTCAGTTCAAGTCTTCAAGTCTCCATTACTATTTAAGTCAGACGATGTTCTGGGTGAAAATGGGTATTGCATGTTAGCCAACATGCACTTTTTTGTTTTTAAAACAGTGTTAACGTATGGTTCTAATGGCAGTACCATATGCTAATTGTCAGCACCTTGTTACAGTAGGAAGCTCATGCTGTAGTATTACAACCAAAAGTGTGATTTCTTCCATAGTGTTTGTATCTCCCTAACCTAAGCCCTAATCAAGGCTGACAGGAGGAGAGTCTTCCTTTTAATGCTTAACAGATCAGACATATCGTATCACCATGCTGTCAGAAATCTGTCTTCTCATATTTATGAGAGTACTGTTTGAGGATATGAACGTTAGACCGCTGAAATAGCTTTTAAATTAGCCATCCTCTCCAAGCACTAATTAATAACTTATCCTTTTTCCTTGATTTTTTCATTGGCTGTAAAAGCCACGCTGATACAGCCCTGCATGCTATCGTGGCCTCCAGCTCTGGTCTGCTGGAGTCCTGTGCAGACTCTCGTCTTCACTACTTATTGATGTGCACTATTTATTATTTGTGACTTTCAGACATTGGTTTGTGACTCAGCAAAATTGTTGCACGTGCTCAATGTAGATGCCACACATGTGCTAACATGTTACATCACACACACTTCACATACACTCTACTCACAGAAGACACTTGAAAACCCCTCAGAGCAGACTTGCAGTTTGTAGCAGTTTCTAGAACACGCATGACACAAGATGCAGTGTTCTGTTCGAAGGAAAAAACACTTAATCGATGGAAGATGGAAATCACATCGCAAAAAAACTCTTCTGGGATGAGTTAAAATTATAGCGGTGTTGGTAAACATCCAATCAAAAATAGAAAGCTGTGCCCCGGCGGGGGATGGCCTGTGCTCTTCTCGGGTGCTGCTGGGAGTGTCAATAGGCAGCGTGAGTGGCGCGCCCCAAAACAGTTGGCACCGGGCACCCCACATGGCATTCCTGCCTGCCCTTCTGCCATCTTATCCACACTTTGGTGAAAAATGGTAATGAGAGGGGGGGGGGGGGGGGGGGGGGGGGCACAGACACATCCCTGAGTTGCTAAGCAGTCAGGCACAGTCTGCTTTCAGAGTGGGTTTGGGGGAGGGTGGGGGGTGGGGTGGGGTGGGCGGGTAAGGTAGCAAAGACACATGGGACTGAGCAGGCAACTTCATAATGAGACAGCAGAGTGCTGGTGAGACACACTGGAGGTGCTCCAGTGGGAATTAAAGGTGGAATGTGTGTGTGTGTTTTTTTCTGTACCAAGTCAGAGAAACCATAATGATGTCATTTGGGGGGAAAACAGATAATTCTACCTGAGAATTCTATAAATTTTATTGTTTTATTTCCAGTGTTTTTAAAAATGCATTTTTTGACAATTAAGATGTTGCATTCACGAATTTTGCTTCTTGTTGTTATTGATCATGCAGAATTAGAATATTATTGTGAGGTTTTTTTGGCAGAAAAAAAAGTATATTGGTAGTATACATAACTGAGCTCTTACCAACTGAAATACTGATGTTCCCTGTGGATAGACGTTGAGGTTTGAAGCAACAACAATGCCTTTGGAGACACATCTTAATACACTGAAACAAACAAATTACTACAGATGTTTAGCTGACTTGTCTTGGGTTTGAAATATAATATTTGCAATTACCTCAAGCTCCTGGCACACCAGAAAATGTTTAATTTGAAATTGCAAAATGCTTTTATATTTTCCAGAATGATATATCTTGCACAGCACCCGAAGGTTTGGAGTCAGGGATGGCACATGGTTGATCTGCGAGAAATGCTTTTCTCCCTGTGTGTGTGTGTGTTTATCCCTCTGCAGGGTAAAAATAGAACTGAATACCTGATTCTACAGTTATCACACCTGAATAAATCTCTCAGAGAAATTGCACCGTGCACTGGCCTAAACAAAACATTCCGACTGACAGACTGCCTTGCATGGCTGGTTTGCTACAGTGGAGGCACAACAAGTCAATGAGATTGGATGGTACTCAGCGTTCCATCTCTTCCTTCGCTGCCTTTCTTTCTTTCATTGCCCCCCCCACCCCCACCCACCCACCCATTCCTCACATCATTCCCTCTTTTGGATACAAAAATGCAAAAAGATAACAGGTACCCTATTTCCACATATTACACATCAGGCAATATTGACAGAGACCAGTCACAGCCCATAAAACTCTCCAGTTTTATTTGAACACCGGCAAATACTCATTGCATTTTAAATTACTCCTCAGTTTTCAAATCTGAATGCCACATCAGATCATTTCAGAGAAGTGTCCCTTCATGCCACATGAGGCTTTTTTATGACACTGCAGCACTTCATTCTTGTGTAGATGGAAGCTTTATGAACTTAACAGAAGGACTCTCCTTATTGACTTCTCATTCTGAATGTAACAAATCATATCGATTGCACCATCTACAATAGCCATGGAGAGGCAGAGGAGAGGAACTGCTGGTTGCAGAATGAGTGCTGCTGCTGAACATGAAATCCAATAGTGTTCCTCTGCTCTCCATCTATGTCCAGGGTGGAGGGGGGTGGCGGTGGGGAGTCTTTGGCTAGCAATGTGCTCATGCACTCCCCTGTGTCTCTCTCTTGTTGCATGCGTCTATGGTGCGTCACAATGTCTAAAGCCACAGATGCTTCTTGCTGTCAGACAGACCTCTGCTCAGGTTCTTCTTCTTCTTCTTCTTCTGCAAATACGACGCACCCTTGAACATTAGCTTCCCCCCGAGGCAGCTTGGCCTGGCCCATCTGCTTACCTTAATTACAATTTATGTACTTTAAGCACATAAGTGGAAAACTTAATAAGCAACAGAATCTAAAATGGCAGTTTACAGTTGGTCCCCATCTGCTCTGTTTGCGAGGCAAGGCGCTCGGTGAATAGATCTGTTTAACCTGTAAACATGCACAAGGGATGCCATGTGACAGTTTAGAAAAAAAAGAAAAACTGTTAACTAGGACTGCACAATATCTGCTGTAACTGCCGCCTGGTTTCCTTGGAAACCTGCTTCATGGTTAATGCTACTAGCTGGTATGACATGCGTAGTGTGCATGCAAGTGATCGAATGAGCGTGTGTGAGAGTGTGTGTCTGTGTAAGTATTCGCATACATAAACATTTGTGAGTGAGTGTACATAAAGAAATAGATGGTTGTTGGGGAAGATAATGATATATATCTGCGCTGCTTGTATGGTAATGCCGGTCATTATGCCTGAGTGTATGATAGCACAGTGCTGGATTGTTCCAGGCGAGCCTTCGGTTCCTTTCGCAGCGGATTAATGCATGAAGACACATCCTCAGGCCCCCTCATGTGAGTGGGTGTTGAGCCAGAGAACATCACAGTGCAGCCGTGCAGCAGAGGAGCCACAAGTGTAGCCACACACACACACACACACACGCACACACACACACACACACACTCTCTTTCTCTGTCTCTCTCTCTCTCGCACACACACACAGGCCTAGTGTGAGATAAGGGCTCTCTCTAGTGGTGATTCACTCTCCCTATACCTCCCACTCTGCTGAAGGTTCAGTTCTCCATTTCAACCAGAAGGAGGCAGTATTGTTCCACTCACAAAAGCTCCCCCCCTCATCTTTGCTCTCATCAGGCCTGGCTTGCTGGCTGCAAGGCTGTTTTTTTTTTCTCTCAGCAGTTTCTTGAACATGTTTGAGGTTCAGCTGAAATCCATCTTTCAGCGATCACCATGCCGTTAATCAGCAGGCATGGTGAAGTCTCATAATCAGTGTCTGAAAGCAGCAGACTTTGGCCCTGCTTCGCCTCCTGACTCCGGTCTGGTCGCCAGTGCCTGGTGGCGTTGGCGTTGTTGCGGGCGTTTCATCATCCGTCGGGGTCAGCCGAGGGCCCAGACTTCGAGCTCGTCAATAAAGAAGTCTTCGGCGGACGACAGGACATCGTTATCGAATGTTTCACAGCTCTGGCTTCGCCCGCGGATCAAGCCTCCACAAAGCCAGAGACCGAAGTGACCCCTGAGAAGACAAATGCGAGAGCGTTATTCACAATGAGACGCTAATGGCATGGTGCTCAGCACAGCAGACTGATGATATTTCACCGTTTTTTTTTTTTTTTTTTTTTTTTGGGAGACGTCTGAGCATACTGTGACAATGTCTGACTCACCCTCCGCCACCAAATGCTAGAAATTCCTTGCCACCACTAATGAAGTAGGAGTTGGCCAGCGTCCACTTGTAAACCTGTACGAAAACAGAATTCAGTGAATGGCTCCACAAAACTAAAATACACAATTAAGTGAGAGTTAGTCAAAACAAAACACAACACCATCTCTAAGCTAGTAGCCTTTCAGAGTAACACGTTTTTGCCACATCATAGTCCATGTGGTGGAAGTGTGCTAAACAGGTTACCTGGAGGCAAGGAGCGAAGGAGAATAGGAAGCTTTGTCCTGTGCCATAGAAGGAGGAGCTGACTTTGAGAGGTGACATGTTAAAAGCACCAAACACCTGAAAAAGACACATACTCACATACAATAGAGGGAGAGAGAGAGAGAAAGAGAGAGAGAGAGAGAGAGAGAGAGAGAGAGAGAGAGAGAGAGAGAGAGAGAGAGGAAAGGGCAGAGAAAGAAAGAAAGGGAAGAAGGGAGGGAGAGAGAGAGGGAGAAAATGAGAGGAAGGAAGGGAGGGAGAGAGAGAGAGGAAAGGAGAGAGGTTAAAGCAAAATTTGCACAATTATATTCTCAAAACACTTACCAAGCCTGAACAATAAAGTGCATTAATATCATAAAGCTACAACAAATAAAAAAACACACATTCTCATATCTCCAAACATTCCAGTCGATTTAAAGGCGAATGTATATTTTTGTTGACCTACCTGACCATGACTGTCTCTGATGACAACCAGTGTGCAGCAGTCCCTCTTGGCCATGTTCCTGTAGAGTGTCCCAAGGCTGCTGCCATGTCTCTGGGTACTGTAGACCAGTGACCAAGGGCACATTGTCACCACACTAGGAAGCTCTTTGCAGAGCTGGGATAACACACACAGAAAAAAACGGTCAGATAGTACTTTTACTATTTGTTCTACAAAGTATGTACAGTACATTCAACAAGTTAGAGCTTCAAAAAATGTACTCTAGTTTCACTGTTTTGTGTTGTTTGTCTTGTTTTCATCAAAGATATAATGTCCTAAGTATCAGAATGATTTTTCTTCATACAGCTATGACCTTGAATGTATGTAGTCCCACCACAACCAAAAACAAGACAATAAAGCCAGAGTGCCTCCTACATTCTGCACTGAGTTTACAGGGCAGCTAAGGACAGAGGCACCAGCGGGACCTGTGCCCAATATCGTCTCAGGTGTTTTTTGTTTTTTTTTGTGGTGGCAGTACCTGCTGGATATGATCGATGCCCAGCAGCCTGCTCTGGTCGGTGAGGGTGATTTCAAACGAGGCCGCCCTGTTTCGACCCAGACCGCTGGCGCTGGAGTCCCAGGAGGAGGTGCTGCTCTCCAGGGAGCCCGGCAGCAGCTCCATGTCGTCCACCTCCAGGATGTGGAAGTCTTCGTCGTCCTCGTCCTCATCCTCCTCCCCTCGGACCAACCTGTAGGATGGGGCCCTGGCCTCCCGGAAGAGGTTCACCTGAGAGGAGGGTGAAGGGAGAAGTAGAAGGGTGTTTGTGTGTGTGTGTGTGTGTGTGTGTGTGTGTGTGTGTGTATGTATGTGTGTGTTTATGTGTTTGTGTGTGTGGGTAAGGGGTAGGGAGAGTGGGGAGAAAAAGGTCTTGGTGAGTTGAAGCCCTGACAGAGTGCAACAATTACGCTAACTCACAGCTCGTCAGTTTTTTTGTCTCTACTTACAACGTGGCTCCACTCAATATCTCCTTCCCTCCCACTGTGGCATCCAGAGCAATTAACCTGCTACGACAGGTTGGGCACACACTACAAGATGACTAATTCCCTCTTCCTCTTTCTTGTCTTCTCTACTCAATACCCCTTCTTTCTTTCTCTCTCCCACTTTCTCTCTCTCTCTTTCTCTCTCTCTAGTTTTTTCTCGCTATCTCATACTCTTTCTTGCCTGCTCTCTTTCGCTTTCCCCCCTCCCTCTATGTCTCTCATTCCTCTGCCATGCTTTCTCCCGTCCCTGGATCAATTTAGCTGCTGTAGATGGCTGTAGCTGGGAATGGGATAGGCCGTAAAAACCTCTCTGCTAAGACCCTTTATTTCCCTGTTAGGTGTCTGACACAATGGGGACCCAGTAATGGATTTGTTTGAGAATGTGTTTTCTTTATGGTCCACATCACCAGACATACACACATCAGCCCTGAGATGTTCCTCTCACTCTAACTGTCTCAGATGGGGGGGGAGGGGAAAAGGTGGTGGGGGTGCGAGACGGGTGGAGAATTGGAGAGGAAATTCCGAGAATGTGGATGGAAAAGGATGCGGCAATATGAGCTAAATCCCTGTGCATGCACACAGGGAGTCGCAGCTTGGATGTACAGACTGTGTTTTTGTGGGTCCAGGGGGAGCTGTGCGCAAATGGTCCCCGTATGGATCGGCAGCAAACGCTTTGTTTTTCGCTTGTATGAGCTGCCTCTCTCCATCTCTCTATTTTGCCTCCATCATGCCATCCAGTCGAGGGACACATTAGGCCCTCCTCAGCCCAAGCGTATAATCCATACCATGAATCACTTCGCTAAAAATGTCTGCCTGAGGATAAGGGAGAAGACGTTAAGTGGCAGGGAGGGTATTGAGACTGGCAAGATGGCACCAACCAACCCTATCAGCATCCCCGCCACCCCCCACCGCCATCCCCCAAACACACCACCACTATCCTCCTACCATCCAAAACACACATCTCTCACTCTCTCCCAAGCAGCAAACTCTATCCCAAACAACAAACACCACCATACTGAGCAAGTTTACCCAAACCCCTGCGCCTATCTCCCATGCAGGCGGAGAGGAGGGGTGGGGGGGCGGGCGGGCGGGGGGGAGGGGCGTCGGAGATGGGCAGAGACAGACGTGCTGGCCAATCACGCAGTCAGCAAATCCCGCTCATTTACTGCCTCAATATGGCCCTCCTGGCAGCGGACTGGAGCCTGACATGTCGAGGTGGACGCTTGCCAGTGAACTTGTATTGCCTCTATTCTTCCTCCTAGTGCCTCTTGCTAAGCTCACACAGAAGGAGAGGGGGAGAGAGAGAGGGAGGGAGAGAGAGAGAGGGAGGGAGAGAGAGAGAGAGAGAGAGAGAGAGAGAGAGAGAGAGAGCGGCTGCCGACTCTGTGCATGACTACAGAGAGTTATCAGATGAATTGTGCTCTTTAAATGCACTAATGAACAACCCATTATAGCACACACACACACACACACCACACACACACACACACATACAGCTGCTACATTTTAAAAAAATGTTTAATTGTTGTTGAAAATCATTTTATAGATAAACCCATGCTGGCAGCACACACTGTCTGTAACAGAGTATGTAAGGCAGCGAAAAAAAAATCGTACTAAGCAAAAGACTTGACAAGGCATTAGTCATCCTTTGTAAGACTGGCACTATGAGTAATGACCAATAATTTTTTGCATGATAGTTACACAGTCTGAAGCCACGACTGCATTGTTATGAATTTAATTACCACACTTTTATTATCGCTCCTAGTTTGTACACTTTCTTAAAAGCGCTAACAACTCAAGAGAAATACAACAGCAAACACTAGCACTCTCCACGCCGAGTACTTCTCGGAGTCTAAATCAATTCTCTTAATACCATCCGCACACACTCTGGTCCATGAACTGATCAAAGCAGTTAATGTGGTCAAAGCAATCGAGTGGCATTCATATCAACAACCTAATCATGCAACTCAGTGTCACCTCTAATCTCAGTGACATAGACAGCCATGTTTGTGCTAACAATCTCATGTGATCCACTGCTTAGAAGTAACTTTCTAATTTCTTTTTGTACTTCTGCGACACAGTACCTGCCAGTTCAAATGAGGGCCCAACATTATCTGTTTTGGAGATAAAACATCCGGCTTCACTAGTATCAGCAGCCTTACCTTAACTACCACACACACACACACATGCCCACACACACACACACACACACACACACACACACACACACACACACACAAATCAACGCAGGTAAAAGATAGAGAGAATCAATAGAGGCAACAGAAGATCAGCAATTAGGCTGTCTTTATATCAAGAGCCGACAATCTTACAAATTTGGATGCAAATTTTAACTCTTCCCTTTACGCCTAAATGACGATGAAAGTCAATACTATTTTCCCTATCCACTAATCTGGTCGTTGGTGGTGTTGGATCCGAGTTTTAATTTAATTCTGTCCTTGCCATCTGCTCTTATCTGGTGAATAACAGACAAACAGGTGAAAAACGGCTCAACAGGGTTTCAGTAGGATCACCTGAGCCCAGGTCTGCATGTTGGGGATTTATCAGCCTCTGCAATGTTGTCTGTGTAAATTGCCCAGCAGGTCAGTGTGTACATGTATGCAATAAAGGCAGGGAGCCAACACAGACACCTCTATTTTCTCTCTCTCCACGGAACTGTGGACAGGGTTCAATGCAAATACGCGCACTGGTACACAAACATGCACACACACGCACACACACGCACACACACATACACACACACACACACACACACACACACACACACACACACACACACACACACACACAAACACACACACACACACACACATACACACACACACACACACACACACACACACACACACACACACACACATAGAATGAGAGACAGTGAGAACTACAGTTGCTCCTTTTTCTGCTAAGATACATAGCTGTATCCACTGCCTATGTACTGCCTAAGACAACTATTAATGTGAGATTCAAAGGTCACGATCTTTGTTCCATACACTTGAAACTGTCAGGTTTTTATCACTTTAGAGAAATCTTGACTGTATGCAGTTGCACAGCAGAAAGGCATCATCTTAAGTTCCTTGTTATTTATAAACTGCGTGGGTTTAGTTTTAAACCATAAAACACATGTCACAGTCACACAGTCACACAGCAAAGACATAAAGTCGAGGAACTTACCAAGGATTGCGACGTGAAAAACTTAAACATCTCTCACTGCTTAAAGTTCTGATTAGAAGTTGTAGCTATCTGCAGGGGCTCTTGAACTCACCTATCAGTGCAAATGTTTGGTCGATTGTCTGCTGTCCTTTTATTGCACACGGCCCTCTACCTGCGCCAGTGGAAGTTGAACACACCCACTCAGGTTTATTTATTCCTCTCTGTCATCATTCTCAGAATTATGTGGAAAATATTCTAGAATGAGTGGCAATTCTCAGCAAAGGGCAAAATTGTAGAGGCAATTCCATATTGTTTGAATCAGGTATGACACCATGGTCCATGGTTTTTTTCTGTTTTGTTTTTTTTTGTCCAAACATTCTTTCATGTCTTATTAGAGCCAAACCAAAATGTCAGCTTGATATCTTGTTTAATTTCTGAGATATGGCTCTTAAGATATGGATAGATAAAAATGTTGAAAGTTACAGTATTTCATAAGCACCACTTTTTTATACCCCTTTCCTCTCTTAACACCACCACATTCTTACGCAATATCACATTGGAATTACAGTCCTTATCACCATTGAACTTTATTTGCACCCACTAGGTGGCAGCAGTCAGAGTTGGTCTTAAAACCCAGCTCCAAACAGTTAAGGAAAAACTGCCATTTTTTCCAGCCCTGATCAATAGCCAAGGTCTTTGATGGAGGGACATACGTAGCCCAGGCCCTGTCGCCGGTTGGTGCACACCCAGGGCTTGGGTTCACAGCCGCGCCGACAGATATTAATGCACTGAGCCAGGGCCTCTCCTCTCCTCTCCTCTCCTCTCCTCTTCTCTTCTCTCCTCTCCTGCAATCCACACAGCTCAGCGCAGACAAATGGTCCCCTGCCGCTGAGCCGCGGCGTTCCCGGGGCCCCTGCTTTTGCCGGGGCAATGTACTTGTGTTGGCGGCATAAATCTCTCCGCTGTGGCATAGCGCGATGGAGGGATGGGGGGAGGAAAAGTGCAGAAATACATCAGCTCCATTCTGCCACCCAACCGTCCGTCATACAGCGGGTCATCAGGCTTCGCTAATACAGAAAGGGGGGGCCAGGGGGCTGAAAGTGAGGAAAGGGAAGGGGGGTGGGGGTGGGGGGGGGGTTGGTGTCTGCCTGTGTCAGACTGTCGGTATAAATGCGGTGCTCTCTCTCCTGCCTTGCTGCCTGGTAGTGGAGGTGACCCTAATGGCCACGGCTGTCTAGCTGCGCTGAGGCATGGGTCTCAAGAGTGGGGAGATGGGGTGGGGGGTGCTGGTCGAGCAAAAATGTCTCTTCTCAACACCCACCTGGGCCATTTGGTGTAATTTGGTGTCTGTTTGTTCATGCCTGTGATTTGTGTGTTTGTGTGTGTGTGTGTGTGTGTGTGTGTGTGTGTGTGTGTGTGTGTGTCTGTGTGTGTGTCTGT
Source organism: Setipinna tenuifilis (assembly GCA_030347295.1). Lineage (NCBI taxonomy): Eukaryota > Metazoa > Chordata > Actinopteri > Clupeiformes > Engraulidae > Setipinna > Setipinna tenuifilis. The sequence continues at coordinate 8,976,649 of CM059270.1, read as the reverse complement.
GTCTGTGTCTGTGTCTGTGTCTGTGTGTGTGCAGGCGCATGTGTATGTATGAGAGGCTGTATAGGCCAAAAATATCAATTACGCTCTTACACACACTATCAAACTCTCTCCAACACACTATCAAACCTCTCTTACACACTATCAAACTCTCGCTCACACACTATCAAACTCTCACTCACACACTATCAAACTATTCTCACACACTGTCCAACTCTTTCTGTCTCACTATCAAACTCTCGCTCACACACTATCAAGCAGTGCCTATATACTGTACATACATACATACAGGCAGTGCCTACATACATACAAACTGTGTCTACATACATACATACCAGTGATACACGGGTCCATGTTTAAACGACCCGCACCCAACTGATGTTTTCAACTAACCCGCCCGCAACTCGGGCCGCAAAAAATAATTGTGAAAATATTGTACCCGACCCGCTTCCTGACCCACATTTTTAAAAGTAGTCTCTCTTGATTAACTTCATCGCATCATCGCGACATTACAAAGCGAAAGTTTGATAGTGTATGTTAGAGAGTAGCTGACATTTTTAGCCTATACGGCCTCTCATACGTATGTGCGCCTGTGTGTGCGCATGAGTGTGCGTAAAAAGGGGATGGTAATGGTGTGTGTAACTGTGTGTGTGAGTGAGTAATGGGACTGTTTGTGCTTGTGTGGGTGTACATGGCCGCAGTGGGCCCTTTGGAGCTATAGCCGTACGCGTGTGGTGCGGGCAGTGCGATGCGGTGTAAGCCCCCCGTGCTCCATCATGCTGAGCTGCCTCATACGCCGGGCTACTCATCGGGCAGATTTACAGCACCGCGTCAAGTGACGGACGAGCAGAATGGAGACCTCTCGCTTGGCCCATATGGCTCATGTTGTTTGCCTGGTCCTGTGATCAGTCACTAGTTTTACATGAAATCATTTTTTATGTCTTTGGTGTTTTGAGGTAGGGGTAGTGGAAGCTGTATCACACCATAGACAGATGCTTTGTAGATAAGGTTGTTTTCCAAACCAAGCATCCTAGGAAGATGGTAAGTCACAGTTCACATATCGTCTCCAATATATTACACAGTTCAGTGGCTGTAATTTGAATGCATGTGTTGGAGCCCACAATTTCCAATGTAGAAGCTTTTTATAAAACTGTACTGTGCTGGCAAAAAACACACTTTTTGAAAAGCCACATTAAAGCAAGCAGGGAGCTTGCCTAAGGCACAATAGAAGATTTTTGTGGTCATGCAAGACCAAAATACAGCTCTCTTACCAATGTTCAAAGCACACATACACAAGTCTAACACTGACGATACTGAGAAACACCATCCCAATTATGTAATACAGCAACAGTAACACTGTGCTGTAGGGATATGTCTTGCCAATTGGAGCTAGGAGACTTTTTAGAACTGTGTGGATGGTGAATCAGAATGAAATCTACACAACATCACAAGAAAACTACTCACAGACTGTAAAATGAAGGTTTGAGAGAGAGGGATTACCTGCCACTTTACAATTACTCAAGGGACAAGGCTCAACGTAGAGTGGAGTGGCTTAAAACAGTGAATTAGATGTTCTAGAGTGGTTTAAGGCCCTGATTAAAATCTGCACCGCGCTAGTCCAATATTGCCGTACTCGTAGCTTACTGCTGTGAATTAATTCTACCAACACAAGCAAGGAAAAAAAAAAATACAGTGGGACACTGTGCAAAGCTGGTACTGACTCATTTTATAAGAAGCAATGCTGACTTTGCAGTGTTGTCTACAGTAATGTATAGGGGTTGAATAATTATGCCAGCAGAGTATTTTAAGTTTAGTTTAGTAACTTATTTATTTTGACTTACGAAACTTACTTTAAAAAATATTTGCAAGTATCTTTCCAAAGAGGAATATAGAGACAGACAGAGGAATGTATCACTTCTACAAGGCACTCTGACATGAGGCAGATGTAGTGAGACGTGTGTGTGCGGTTCTGTTTCTGTGTGTGTGTGCGTGTGTGTGTGTGTGTGTGTGTGTGTGTGTGCATAGTGTGCTCTTGTGTGCAAAGCAATAAACTAAATCAACATGATCGTTGTCTTCATACTCCTTTGATTACACGGTAGTCCTTGGGGCTGATATACTTATCAATGCTTGTCTTAGGTATCACATTCATTGCCATTTGTCACAGACAGCACGTCTGTCTGTGGGGCCAGAGAGGGCAAAGGTCACCCTGACATGCTAATGTTGATCTCGTAAATCTGATAACACAGGTTACTCAACATTGTCTCCCCAGCAACTTCTACTGATAACGGGCCCTGCGTGCTTTGTTACGCTGGTTTGACTTGTGATTGAAGTATCTTACAAATCTTACAAATCCATACAAACATTTACCAACGTCTGCAAACATTACAAATGTGTGCCTAGCCTACGTGCTGAATCTAATTTCTATCCACCTACTGTAGCTTTTGAAAGCAGTGAACCAGTTGGATGTTTCTGATAGAGCAGTTACCGTCTGTATAAAAAAGATGGGACAATCTACATCTTTTGTCTTTTCACTTCTGATACTTCTAATCTGTTCTCAAACACTGTGACAGAAAGGGGTTAGAATCTTTAGTCAAATCACAACTATATGTTTCATATACACATATATATTTCATGAACATCGCAGGATAAAAGGGAACTATGATTCCATATCTTGTGAAAGCTTGAGTGGTGGCATTGATTGGCTAGTATTTCACTCATGTTGCTGCCTGTTATTTTTTGATCAGCTTTAAGGAGTAGGCCTGCTCCTGAGAGACCACAAAAGAAGAGCCCTACAGCATCATGAAATCAGTGTACTTTGTGCAAAACGTAGTTTTTTTGCTTACATTTTAAAAAATATCTCAGATCTGTTTATATTCTCTCAATGGGTGAGGATGGGCATGGGGAAGTAAGAGAGTATGTTGACACCAGTCCACCTTTATTGGCCGTGACAATGCTAATTTATCAGGGCTCCCATAAGCTATGCGTTAACTATCTGTTAACTGTGTCTTAAATAATATAAGGCCTATATAAGGATAGATAAGGCATACCTCCATAGGCCTTGGATAAGGCCCAGAGTTAGAATATGGTGGTTGATAAGTAGTGGTTTGAATTTTTGAACTTATTTCTAAACATTTCTATTTGTTGAACTTTAAGAATTCCACCGATAGCTACCAAGTAATGGCCCATTAAAATGAAGTGGAACTTTCTAAATGTGTCACGATTTTACCCTGTTGTTCTCGGGAAAAACACAAGCAGCTGATGAGAATAAACATATCCAGCAGCGTGTCTCACAGTTTGGGATGGCACCTTGTTGGAAAGCTACTACAAGCTGTGTACCACTGGGGTGCACAAACACACTGTGAAATTCTCCAACCACATTGCCTCCATAGGTCATGCCGCTATGCATTGTATAACATACAAAAAATCAGACCGTACCTGACCCAATATGCCACTCAGCTTCTGGCACAGGTTTTAGTCATCCCTCGCCTCAATTACTGCAACACTCTACTGGCTAGCCTAGCTGCTTGTGCAATAAAACCATTGTAAATGGTCCTGAATGCAGTGGCTCGTCTGGTATTCGATCAACCCAAAAAGGTGCACTCCTCTTTTGGTTAACCTGCATTGGCTACCGGTGGCTGCTCGAATTAAGTACAAGGCTTTGACTATAGCCTACAAAGTAACTCCAGGGTCTACCCCTGCTTATCTGAAGGCTATAATAAAGGCTTATGTCCCTTCCAGGGCCTCAAATACAAACCGTCTGGCCTTTCCCTCTCTTCACACAAGGCGACCTCAGTCTAAACTGTTCTCCGTTGTTGTCCCTCAATGGTGGAACAAGCTACCAGCTGCTACAAGCGTAGGGTTACCTCTCTCGACCTTTAAGAAGCTCATGAAACTTCTGTTCTGTCCTGTATCATGGCTGCACTCTCTGTTATGCCTTTGCTAACTCTTTGTTTGTCTGCACATCTGTAGCTTGCTTATGTCCTTTTATGTAAGTCTCTTTGGATAAAAGCATCTGCTACGTGTAATGTAATGTAATAAAATGCTTATCTACATATCTAATTAACACTACTGAAGACAGTAAAGCTGATTGGTTTATTTTTTTAACCTTAGTGGTTTTCCTTCAGCCCAATCTTATTGACAATGTATAGCACCCCTTTGTCAAAAAAATTGTCATGTTCTTACTAATTATATCACACCTAGCCAATCACAATCCATTATCATTTAGAAATAAACTTGTTTTAAATTACATACCATCATACAAAGTCACATACTGCTGACATTGTATGGAAATTCACCATAGAACAAATAATAGCCAATATGTTGTTCCTTTCCTATAAAGATGATTAGATGGATCACATCAAATGGCTTTTACCCCAAAATGCAAATGAGTGGATTATTTGTAATGTTGATCAAAGGTATAACAACTATATTATTTTCTAGTGTTGCATCTTTGTTTAATTCAAATCAAAACACATTCACTACCACTACCCCACCCCAACCCCACACATGCCTACACACACACACACACACACAAATACCTCTTTCAACCATTTTCTGATGCACACACATTCTCTCACACACCTGCAGTACATCTTGACAAAGTATTCTTATGGTGGGCTTTGACTCTTCCTACTGTGGGTTTAAACTTTGATCAGTGCCTTCATGTCATCCCCGCAGGTGTAGCATTCTGACGAAATCTGAAGAAGCTGTTATCACCACCACCACCATCCAGGGAGTCTGGGGAAAGCACAGGATGAGACAGAGGGAGCGGGAGGGAGCAAAGAAATAACTGAGAGATCGATGAAAAACTTCTCCTTCAAGTCTTGAGAGGAGCAACACGCTGGCGAAAGAGTAAAAGAGTGTGTGCATAATGTTCGACACCGGCGTCTGCCAAAAAGGAAAACATCCGGTAGTGGAGGGAGGACTCGGAAGGAGATGAGGAGGGGGGGGGGGGGGACTCGAAAGGCCATGAGGAGGGCCGCTGTGATGCCGTTTTCTCATGGCACCACAAATTTACCCATGAAGCTGTGGGAGGGGGGTTAGTGTGTGTGTATGTGTATGTATGTACAGTATGTGTGTGTGTGTGTGAGTGTGTATTTGGTGACATGATATAAATGCAACTTACTTTTGTCTCCCCTCAAGTCATACTTAAGCTGAACCTTTGGCGAGGGTGAAAATTATGTTTTCAGCATTTTATGTGCAGAGAATGTTGGATAAATCAATGAAGAACAATTTAGAAGGCATCACAGTTTTATAACATAATTGAAAATAGCAGTCAAACATAATGCCACAAGGACAATAGGATTGAGTTAGAAATGTTTCCTTCCTAAAAAAAAAGCATTTTCAGAGAATGGCTACAACAGCCATTCTCCCTACATTAGGTCTTCTTGAATTAATTTCTACTTGACAACAAGTCAGACAGAAATATTTTATTTCATGACTTATGTTCAATTGTAAGTACAAGCTATTTCTGTTTTTACATTCTGCCCAGACTAATTATGGTGCCCTCCCTGACAGTGAAGTATTGCTGTTGTCATGGCAGTCCTTTGCCAAGTCTTAGTTCCTACTCTTTAGAGAGGGCAACATTAGGTGCATATATTCTCCCCAGTCTATGTCTGACTAATACACGTCAACCCATAATTGTCTTCAAACCATTTACACTTAATGTACCTTTTTTCTAACCCTAGAAAAAACTTTATTATAACTATTAAAGTAAAGCCCTGTCTCAGAGTCTCTGATAAACATGACTCAAGCCTGCAAATAGTCCCATCACAGCATGTGGTTATATAAAGAGAAAGGCATAACATCACTGGAATTGTTCATAGAAGATAATCTGTGTGGCTCTGTATTGGAATTTTCATGGTGACCTGATGTCATATATAGATAGTTACTTGAGTTACTTGAGCCATCAGGTACAATTTGCCATTGCGAACCACAGACAACTTTGATGAATGTCTGTCTGACCAAAATGGCAGTTTAATGAAATAGTTGTGCAGGCCTTCTATAGTCTAAAGTTGTGAAAGTACAGACTTTACTGTCAGATCTTTTTCCATTCTATAAAAAGAGTGCAATGGCTGATCATTGTTTCAGGAGTGGTGTGACTGTAATGACCTTTGCCTATGTTTCGTATATTGACCAGCTGACACAGATTTTGTATTTAATCACAGCAAATCCACTTGGACATGAGAGGTCATCCAGTCGTGGTTAATATGCCAAAATAAGCTCTTTGTTCTTTAATGGGAGTACCTTTAAGTGCAAGCAACAGTTCAGCTGTTGGATGGCATTGGTATAAAATGTTGCTAAGGATTTGAGTATTTCTTTTATCATCCCCATGTACATATGCTGTTTTATTTCTTTGAGATTTTGTTGCTCTCATTCCACCCTGTCTCTAGTACGCAGCACAGTTGTGTGAGTTCAAAGGTAATTAGATATCATTGAGCAGTTTGGAGGTCTGTGATGTGAGAGTAATTGGTTTTGACGACATTACTTGTTGTTGCAATGTTTGTACAGGCGCAGAGGAGGAGACGGCTAATTATTGTTTGACAGAGAAGACGCAGTATCGACTGTGCCCCATAGGTGGCAGTGATGTACTTTTCAGTGTAGTGTGTGCATTCGGTGACGGTATGGTGGTGCAGGGACTCAGTCAGATAGGGACCTAAATGGAGAATGCAGTTTACAGTTGCAAATGGAGGTAGATTTCATACTTAAAATGGGGGAAAAGTGAAGGATATACATCCATGCTCTGTACTGCTCTTTAGCTCTCCCGTCTGCTCTTTTACTTTAATATTCACACATTCCCCCTTCACATTTTCATCATCTTCTTCTCCTCTTTTCCCCTCTCATGCAGACAGAAGTTGCTCATTCATGTAGAACCATGTATTGGCTCTGAGATTGTTTCTTAAGCAAGACCCGACTTTCAAAGAGAAGCATCAAAAGAAAACCAGGTAATTAAAGCGCACAGACCTCTATGTGCCATGCTGTGATACATGTTGCGGTCCGGTTCTAAAGCAGATGGTTAAGCAATAATTGGATAGAGCTGTTAAAGCTCAGTTTATCTAAGGTAAGCACATTCAGACACGCTTCTTCTCAGTGGACAACGAGAGCAGAGACTTCAGTTGCACTAACCATTAACAACTGAGTGATCTGCCTGAACTAATCAATAATTGTACTTCCTCTGAGGCTGAGTGACTTTGATACATTGGACACATTTATTAGCAAGGCACAGAAGGACGGGGGTAGTTTGAGTTGTTAAAGAAACATACCGGGGACTGCACAGTTCACCATTTGCCATCTGGTAATTCTCATCCATCATAGGTTTTTTTGCCACAATAATTAGCTTGGGCTTTGTGGATGTGTATATATTTATGCAAGAGATGACACCGGATTAAACTAAACCATGTTTTTTATTTTCAAATCTGCTCACAGCCCATTTCCCTACTTGGCAGATGCGTTGGTATCAATCATCATGGGTGGCACATGAGAGTGGCCATGCACTCCATTACTGAGCCTGGGGATTTGCTCATCACACAAGTGGTCTGTAATGACACCCATCAGAGAAGTGTCAGCCATTTTGTCAAACACAGTGGTCATTGTTCATAATTCATAATACTCATATAAGGCTACAGTCATGTAGATATCAGTGTCAATTAGTACTTCTTGCATCAGTGTGCCTTGTAAATTCCATGAAACCGTTCCATCCAAGTGCTTTTTAGGCAAGATAAAATACAACATACTGTATAACTGCTGCTAAGCAATTTATTAATTTACACAAATATAATACCATGCAGATCAAGGTCAAAGTCACGTGTACTTTGCTTCCCCCCCCCCCCACACATACTTAATTAAAAGCCAACAAGCTATTTTCAAAAGCACCTTTTCGTTTGCTTTGGAGTGACCTGGAGAATATGGCGTGTGACTTATGAGGGAAGTAATTAGCAGTGATCATGAAGGAGAGAAGCTGTGTGAAAAAAGCAAAAGGGTTACTTAGTGGGTTAATTGCAATTAGTCCACTTGTCCTTTAAATCAGTGGAGTTTCCTTTCTTCGGTGTTCAGCACTTTCTTCATCGTTTTCTTTTGCTGTTGCCTAATATTGTTTGTGCTTTTCAAAAAAGGGTCAATTAATTGAATGTTAATTAACAAAATGCTTGGTTCATAATGTTTTGCTCGAGTCTACATTGTTTTCAATACGCGTGGCCTCACGAGAAGTCATCCAATTTGCTGGCAGAATATGGCAACTCATGGAAAAATTTGATTGAATTAAAGGCAATAGTTCAAAATATGAGCATTGAAGCAAAAAACCTCCAGGAATAATTAAAATCCAAATGTCCCATTGCTGTCTAAAGCTTATTCATGAGTAACTACTGATACTGAAGCGAATGTCAAACATAATATTTTTTACAAAACACCCGTCGGCAATTTCTTTTCCCTGTCATTAGGCTTTGCATAAAATACGTCTAGTAAGGTGAAGAGGAAAAACAGCAGAGAGAAAATGTGTTTTTGTTTTTCATTATAAGTGATCCCAGTTGTTCTTGGACACTTCAATCCAATGTGTTGCAGTTAGTTAATGCTTGCTTTATCATGACTATCCATGATATGATGAGTAGCCAGCCAGTCTGGCCTTTGTCAGTTAGACCAACAGACACAAATCCCATCTTAATCTGTGACTCCTCTAATCAAGGAGAATAGAGAAGAGTGGTAAATGCACCGTTATCAATTTTACAAACTCAGATTTGTCAAAAACATTGAAAGAGCAAATTAAGCCAATTCAAGTCTCAAAGCACATGAAAGATGCATTCCATAGATAGTTAAAAATTGAACATGCTTAAAGACTCATGATTACATTACATTACATTATGTCAAGACATAGTACAACAATCTTTTTCCAATTTTCCAGGGCTACTTGGAATAGCCCTGGAATATTGCCTGCTTAAATAATCAATACATTCCCCCTAAAAGAGTAGGAAGTAAAAAATGTTTATAGTCTAAAATGATATAACAATGTATGGTAGCATTTTATCTGAAGGGTTTATTAGCATGTATACATATGAAACACACATTTATCTGAAGAGTTTATAAACATTTATATGCATTAAACACACATGTATAAGCATTAAATGTAATACTGTACTTATGAACCCAGTTTTCATAAGACCCTTAATGTAATCACATTCATAAAGGGTTATTATTATAACCTTATAACTTATAATGCACAAGTTATAATACTCATAACTGCACTCATAAATCATTATAAGGCTATGTTATTAACTTTTACAACTGTGTTTTATAAAGCTATTTTGACCTGTTGATAGTAACCGCGATGAGGTGAAAAAGGTCAAAGAAGGTTTATAATGCACTGTGTCACTTAGAGTTGTAAAGGCTTGTAACATAGCATTACAATCCTTTATGAGTGCAGACAAGAGTATGTATAAATAGATGTGACGTTATGACATTATGAATATACATCGCACTGTTAAGTTGTAAAAAGATCAATGCAGCTGCTTGCCTACGTGGGTAATGACATGAGATGTATAATACAGTGAAATACTCGTGTACTGACATAATGGAAGATGTGAGAGCAGGAACCACAGATGTTATGGTGAAGTCCTACCAGCTTGTACCTTTCACACATAGTTCACCCATGACATGTGCATCTGGGGAGTGTAGATGTGCTAATTGTTCCTTAAATATCTACGACATGTTGACAACACATACAGACGTCTTAGTAGAAGTTTCCATGAAAGTGCAGGTGTTGATTATTTTGTAGTTGTTTCATGTGTTGAAATGTTTAAATGTTTTCTCTTATTCAAATGTTTACATGTTTTAAATACTTTTAGTACCTTTAAAGTATAAAGTGTTGCACACTTCACTTTTAGTTTAACTTTTACTGGATTTAGTTCACTGATTCACTAATCACTAACACCATGCATAAATTGTTCAGCAAATTAAATGGGCACTGAGTATACATGATATGCTATACATATAAATAAAATTGAACTTAGACTTTAGAATCGGTGTAGACACTATTATGACTAACCTTTCCAAGCCGACAGGCTGCTGAACTAAAGTATGAGGCAAGACTAAAAAAGGCCATGCTGGAAGACCATCCAAGTGTAAAACCACACCAGTGTAAGGACAACCGTCAGAAGGTATAGGCAAGCTAGAATTAATATCCTCTTGCTCTGTTCCCTACTCACACCATCACATCTGGATTCTACTTAGTCCTGCTCAGTTTTTCCAGTTCAGTGGTGACTGTCTATAGGCCTACTCATCATTCACAAGTTGACAAAGCCTGTTGATCAGCCCCATTAAAAACTAAATAAAGGTTTTATTTTACACATGGGTCTAGCATACAGAAATGTGAAAGCAAGAAAACAACTGTCTTGACTAACCAAGCAAAAATCAACCTATGCAAAATGCTAGCTTTAGGTCTAGCCATAATATCATCACGGAAGTTCATCTAGTTGAAAGAAAGTGACTCTAAGCATTCATGAGATAAGTTTTCTCAAGGAGCACAATTCAGTAACACTATCACACCATTCATTGAACCATGAATAACCACAGACTGTTGGTTAGGTAATTAGTTAGACTGTGAGGTCAATGACCTTAATCTCTAGGCTATGGAAGTATTTTTTTCTCTTCGATGCTCTGTTTGGAGTAGGCTTACACAGGTCCACATCCTTGTACACATCTATGCCATTCTTTTAGCTATGAGAGCACACAGTGTCAACATTCAATCATCTAGCAGTCAAGAAGGAAAATAACACTATTACATGATAAGTCTTAACCATAATACCACAAATTAATTAGCACAATTCCTTCTCCTAATAACTCATGCTGCTTCTGTTTGGAGATTTACACTGCACATCCTATCTTTGCTTATAATCTTATCTGATGCTGATGCTGTCAAACGTTTAAAGAGGAAACTATTAATGTATCTAGAAGCTAAGGGCATTTTTATTCTCCTACAATGGCAATATATGCCATAAAATGGTGTTTCTTCCTGGTTTAGTAATGGCAACATATCTATCTTGGTTAAGAGGCACATTTGGCCTCGGTTTGTTTGCTGAGGCTTTTGTCTCCTCTTCTGACTCAAACTTTCCTCTCTGCTGGGAGAGAGGAAGAAACAGGAACAAAAAAGAGAGGGAGAAAATAAAGCTCCTTTTGTTGGACAGTACACACTGTCCTTGGGGGGGGGGGGGGGGGGGGGGGGGGTTTACAAGCCAGTTATCTATTGTGCATCTTAGCAGGGAGTTATCCACAAGTCCGGAATATGATTGTGACAAGCAATACCTTTATGGTCACCCCTGTGCTTTTTAGATGACAAACTGCCACGCCACTTCGACACAAATTTCGACCATTACTTTCATAATAGTGAGTCCTGTGGTTTCACTACCATTGGTATCGCACAAAACAAACGAGCAAACAAACAAACAAACAAACAAACAAACAAACAACAACACAGACGTCACACACCTGCCACCCTTCAAAGGCAGCACCGAACTTTTCTTTGTAAGTACCCCCAAGTTTTCCGGGGTGTAGTACATTTGTCACTGACTGTCGTGTTATGCGTGTGAGGAGGGTTAGCAAGAGAAGTGTGATTGCACTGATGTGGCTCTATGGCTGACAGGGACACACGGCGTATGTCGAGGGATGAAAGCGCGGGTGCCATGACAGCGCGGCAGCCTGGGGTGGCGCAGTTGATTGCGCTAGAGTTTAATCCCTCTGGCTCCTCCTGACTTAACAGGCGTTTTGTTTCCTTGCGCTACCTTACGCTTGCTCCTGTCTCAGTCATAACAGACCCCCACCATGAGAAACAACAACCAGCGAATGGAAAAAAAACAGAGAGAAAAAGGGAAAAAAGGGAGTCATTCCCTTCACTTAAGTAGCACCAGCAGAGTGTCTCAGAGCCTTAATGTTGCTACACTAGCATCATCAATAATGATTTACGTGTGTAATTTTGTGTGTGTGTGTGTCTGTGATTTTGTGTGTGTGAATAAAGACGAATGGTGAATAAAGGGGCTGTAAAGCTTTGGAGTTACAGCCGCACCAAAAACCCACCTGTGTGCCTGTCAGCGAATGTGTTGGTCCCTGTGTTCATATATCCACATACTGGGGGATGCCTGAAAAGCACCATATGGGCCATCTCTGTATTAGTGTTACAATCTAAATGGGAATTTACTGGAGCTGAAATTCTGATGTAGTGTAACTCACTGAACCACTCTCGCTCAGTAATGGGTCGTCTGCTGGCGACATTCGATGATTTTCCTGTGAGCGTTCAGACAGAAAAGCCATTGTTGCCAGGCAGCAAAAACTGTCACATCCTCCATTTCCTTGTTCTGTCTCTCTTTCTCTACCCCCCCCTTCTCTCCCATTTTCTTTCGTTTTTTTCTGTCTCCCTCCCACCCCCCTCTCTATCTCTCTTTTTTTTACAACTGAGATGCAAGGTTCATTTACGTATTCCCCCTGCTTCCCATTTTTCAAATGCCACATTTGCACATGCACTGCAAGCACTGGAGCCTGAGAGCGTATTCACCAGCAGCAGCAGCCGCAGCAGCAGTAGCTCCTTGGTAAGGTGCAGTTTCCTCTGGACCAGGGAACTTGGCTGAGGATAGAGAAAGGCACAGTGTGAGCTCAAAGCTGTCGGGGGAGACCTGGGCCAACACCAGGACAGCAGGAACCCGGGCCAAGTTCAATCTGGTGGGAAGTCAACCGAGGGGTCAGCGGAAAGAACCGAGTTTGTATCCTCCGCTGTGTTCCATCCTCTGATGTTGGGCTGTACTTCACTGGTGCATAGGCCGTGCCCCCCAAACTGACCTTTACAGGGCAGAAGTCTTGCACTGCAACTTAGCTATGGGCTCTCACAGTGCTGTCTAAAAATGCGCTGAATTGCTCTGTGCTTGTTTCATTGCAAGAGTGTACTGAAAGTAAGGTTAAAGTGTTTGGCTTAGAACATGAATGAGATGAAAAGTAGTTGTGTTACTGCTATTTATAAATTCTTAACAAATATCATTCTTCTCTACAGACTGAGTGTAGCCTCTGGTGCAGTTCTGATTTGTATGTGTGTGGAGGTCTTTTCAATCGTTCCTTACTTCCTTAGGTCCTTAGGTCCTTTCATTCCTTTCTAGCCTCTGTTTACACTGTGTTTTATAACCACATACTTTCAAATGTCTAAATCTCTTGAGTATGTCATTGACTGAAGTTAATGAACACCACAGATTATTAAATGTATTAATGTGGATGGGCACATCCATATTTGTGTTACTTGATTATCATTCGAAAGTAACTTAGTATTTTTAAATGTTAGTAATAATTGTAGTTAATTGTAATTAATTAATTGGTACTTTACTGTAAATACAGTATTGAAAACACTGGCACATAAATTGCTGTTTTTTAGCCATCAACATTTTCACCTGTCTTGATATTTCCTACATATGTACATATATATATATATATATATCACTCCTGCTCCAAACCCATTTTTTTTTCACCCGGTAGGGTAGTCAAAGCTCTGTATTTGAATGCTTTTAATAAGGTTAATAAAAGAAGGAAAGGGACTGTCTTTGGGAGCGCCGTCACAGGCGACGTGGCCCAGACTTCTTCTCCCATTATTATCCCTGTCTCTTTATGTGCTTCAGGGTGGCCTCTGTTCGTTTGCCGGGGCCTTTGTCTCCTCTTCTGATTCAAACTTTCCTGTCCGCTGGGGGAGAGAGGAAGAGAGAGCAAAAAAATAAAAAAGAGGAGGGGAAAATAAAGGCTCCTTTTGTTGGACGGTACATGCCGTGCTTGGGGGGGGGGGGGGAGAAAAAAAAAAGTCATATATTAAGAAAGTCCATTTTTAAAAGTGCTGCCGTGCATGAATTTGTATGGCGGAGAGATAAACCTTCAGCGGGAAGATAAAATTCATTAAAACCAAACCATTTCAAAATAGATAAGACATAACACACAGCCTTGCTTTCCTGTTTCTGGGTGCTGGGGGGAAGGGGCTGTAAAATGGACCAAGGGTAAAGAAAAAAGAAAATATATATCCGATTTATTTAGGTGTTTAAAATATTCATGATTCATTCTCAACCAGCTGGTCGTGTGCATTTGCATTAGGCTTTTGTGAGTGACTGACACACTCAGCACACAGGTTGCCCCTTCTTTTCCCTTGTGATTTGATTTGGATAAAAGAGCCATGGAAATCAGAACGTATATATTTAAAAAGGGGATGTGTACATTTATGCACCAACAGAAATGGCATTTAAACGTCAACGGCTTTTTCATAGAAGTTGAATATTGAGTAATGTCAACATTGGAGAAGCGAACAGGGTTGATATGAATACATATCACTTCAGTTTTCTCCTACTTTGGCTGAAGGTTCAGTACACTTGAATCTTGATTTCTTGCCTCTCTGATGAAACAACAGATGAAAAGAAAGTAAACAAGGAAAATGATTTAAAGATATCAATGACAGAAATGATCAGTAGTCACTCTGGTATCCATTATATAACACTTACTGAGTGAGATATAAGGTCATGGCCTGTTATCTGACAAACCTGCTTTTGAATGTAATATATATGCAAGGAGGTGTTATGATTACGTTACTGATCATTTTTTTTATTTTTATTTATGAATATGTATCTGTGCCAACACTGTGTCATGTGTGTGAAATACAGAATGGGTATGTACTATTAGTGCTCTTCCCCTTCCTGGTTCAACTGAACAGAAGACTTTCGAAAAACAATGTATCATTCCCAGTGACGCACCTGAACGTTGTTGGCATTTTTCATTTTTAGATAGCAGAAAACCTACAATTCAGAATATATCAAATATGATACAAAATGCTGGAAGATAGCCAGACCCCTCATTCAAAGGTGTGGAATGTTTGAGCACAGTGGTAAAATATGATGGCCTTGGAAATACTTAAAAACTGTTTCTTTCAGATTGCTGAGAGGCAGTGGTAAAAAAACAGCTTTACATTAAAAAGATGTGCCCTTACAAAGAAAACTTTTGTGGTATTTTTGTACAACATGGCTGCCTGGCTATCAAAACATTTTCACTGCTTGTATTTATGCCATGTAGTAGCCTTGTATCACTGAGCTAACTTTTTATTTAGTCTGTAGAGCTGATACAGAGGAGAATCACAAGGCCAACAATGTGTGTGTGTGCGTGTGTGTGTGTGTATGTGTGTGTGTGTGTGTACGTTCGTAAGTGTGTGTGTGCATGTGTTTGCTAGTGTGTGTGTTTGTGTACCAGTGTGACCAGACTATCACAAGAACCTTCTGTATGTGTAGACGGTGGCATATCTTATGTGGGATTGTATGTTTTTGTTAGTATGCAACATAATTAAAACATGCCACTGATAAATGTTATGTCACATTATGCAAGTAAATATGTAGCTGGATCTTTGTTTCTCCATTAGAGTTAGCAAATTAAATGTGAGCGTTTGAATTCACATTTCGCTGTTTGCTTAACTCATGCTAATGAGTGGATCTTGGCTAAGGACAGTTAATGGTCTCTGGAAATGTTGACACACAGCAATTAAGACCAAGCACTTTGGTATAAAACATGGGTAATATTCACACATATTGAAAATTAGCATAACATCTGTGTAATGGTTGCCTAAGTGCTTATGCTTATGTATCAGGTTATTTGCTTTGTTAAAGCTTTTCATTTTCGAGTGGACCATCACGTTTACAGTCGGCTGTGCAAATTTTTGGACAGATTAGTGAATGCCTCAGCCATGTTGGGAAGTATTTAATTGCAGAGGCTCTCAGTGAATTGCTTCATTTAGAGAGAGAACGAGAGAGGGAGAGAAAGATAGAGGGAGACCGCAAGAGAGAGAGGAAGATAAGTAGAGAGAGAGATGTAGAGAGAGGAAGAGAGATCAGGAGAGAGGGAAAGAGGAAGAGAGAGAGACTGGCTAATTTAATGGGTCGCAGAGTCCATTTTGTGCAGTGCTGGTGAGCAATAAAATAATAGCAAAGGCATCATCTGACAGGGAAAAAACAGTGTTTCGGGTGTCCGTTCTCTCAACACAGGGACAGCACTGGGGCGAAGGATGAGGTGTGCTCATAAGCATGTATTCATGCCCACTCATTTGTTGTGACTGCATGTTGTGTTCTCTGTAGATAATTAGCAACAGCTGGCTGAGTTGTTTGCTCATGTGTAGAACATAGTTCTTCTATTTGCATGTCTAAAGGTTGTGTCTGTGTATGGTGAACTTGTGTAACCTACATATACAATGGTTTAAAATAAGCTTTCTGGATACTAAGCCTGTGGGCCAATTCCCATTTGTTCTCCCTACAAAGACAAAGAGACAGTACACAAATATTAGGGTATACTACAATGGTGGTTAAGTAGCAAACCTAATTTAGTTAACCCGGAGGTAGTTGTAACCTTGTTAGTAAAGGGGGCCAGGGCTTAATTCTCTTAACTAAACAAATGTTACTGAGCTCTTCTATCAGGTTTAATACCACCACTGAATTACATAAAGCAGACTGGTCACTTAACCACCTTTGTAGTATACCCCCACCCCTTGATTCGCCTTGTGAGTAATATGCCTCTCTAGTGTAAAAAGATTAACAACAACAAGTGTAACTAGACTACATTCCCGCAGAAAATGCAAAAAGTGTGCTTGCAAATATGCGTGCCAATTATTACGTTTTTACCAATTGGCACTATAGGCTGCAATACACTGCCATGGCAGAACATTATGCAGGCCATGGCTTGGGGATTATGACATCACTCGAGAGTTCTATTCCTGAACATTCCATATTTAAAAAATGGCAGTTGGTCCAGGTGCAACTGCCACAGTATAGACCTTTCCGAACTGTCAATCAAACGTAAAAGGGCAGCCAATCAGATTGCAGCAGTTGTGGAAGCCCACATGGTGAATTCCTTGTCCCACAAACAAACCAGGTTTCCATAGCGCCAACAGTTGATTAACGTAGCAGGAGGTAACAGTAGCAGCTAGATTGTAAATTAAACAAATGTGAAAATGGTGTTGCGATGTGCTTGGGGGACATGTCGGGCGGATGAGCGGTATCCTGAAAGGCTTCAGGGAAGTCGCTTTATTTTATTTCCCAAACCTAAAACTAATTACGAAAAGTGTTTAAGATGAATTAAGTGTTGCGGAAGGCCACACTCGCAGCTCAACGTCAACAACATCAACAAGCACAAGGTCGTTTGTTCAAAGATAAGGAAATTGAAGACATCTATTTATTTTAATTAAGAACTGTGTAGAATGCTAGCTTACAACCGGGAATAGTTTCAGATGTTGTTAGCGCTGTTTTCTGTGCTAGGCTAGTAAGGCTACATTGTACTCAGTGTCATAAGACTTAATGAGTCCGACTACGTGGGAGCAATGCCCATTCAACCTGCAACACACGAAACAAAAATGCTACAACAGGCTATTCATATTTTGAGTGTATGTATTCAGTTATTGTATTTACTAGGCCTACTCACCCTACTTTACATGAGCAAGTTGACTCCACTATTTTGTCCTGTAGTTTTAGGCTTAATATTATCAACAGACAATGAGGTTTTTCTGTCTTTCTCATCGATCTCCAAAATAAAGCCTCGACAATTACATCCCCATTGTGTAACTTTGTAATTTTTATGTTGTGAATGTACCCCTGTGTGTAGAAGTTTAGTCCTCTCTGACTAGCCCGTTTAGATATTGGTCGTGGTAGCCAGGCCACAGAAATTGAATCTGGTATTAATGACAGGCTACCTTCACCTGCCATTTGTCTGCCTGCGTTTTGTGGGACAGTCAGCTGTGGTTGTGGGACATAGTTACGGTCGCTATGGAGGGGGCGGGACTAGCGGTTCCACTGGAAAGGTCTATTGTCTGCCTCTCTTTCACCATTTTAAACTGTCCTGTTTCAAATAGTTTAAGTAGTTGCCGCATCAAAATTTCACAGGTCACAGTCAGATCCCAGACCTCTCTTACAAAGTTTAAGGTGCTGTTCATACATACCCGGGTATTTTGGTATACGCAGACCTTCGAACGTTCGTTTGTAAAAAAAAAATTGCGTGCACACAGCTTCGTTTTTTTAAAAAACAAAACAAAACAAAAAAGAACCCACGATATTGATCAACATAAATCACCGCGGATATTGCCTACAACTCCGTTTTTGTCCGTTCATACACAAACGCTACGCGGAGTTTTTAAAAAATCTCCACTTTTGCCGGAGTTTTTTTGGAGCTTCGTTTATCGAGGGAAAACCTTCGTTTGTTTGTGAACGAAAGGCACAAACGAAGGTGAATGTCTGCGTTTATTAAAATACCCAGGTATGTGTAAACGGGGCCTAAATCAAGTAGGTTAAGCGGTTGAGTTTTGATCATTTAAAACTTTAGACATGCAGCCTGACCTGTTTACAGTAAGATGATGATGTATGGCAAAAACCCATAGACTGTCTGACACCATTTTTAAACTGTCCTGTCTCAAACAGTTTAAGTAGTTGCCGCATGAAAATTACACAGGTCACAGTCAGATCCCAGACCTCTCTTACAAAGTAAT
Source organism: Setipinna tenuifilis (assembly GCA_030347295.1). Taxonomy (NCBI): domain Eukaryota; kingdom Metazoa; phylum Chordata; class Actinopteri; order Clupeiformes; family Engraulidae; genus Setipinna; species Setipinna tenuifilis. The sequence goes on along the minus strand of CM059270.1, from coordinate 8,958,150 downwards.
GAATGAAGTTTATAGGTTAAGCGGTTGAGTTTACCAAGTGGAGGTTAGAGTGAGGGCACAGCTCACTCTAGCTGCTAGAGTGGAGCAGTGTACTGTGACATCATCAGCCTGAACATTCCGCCATTCATTTTCAATGGCGACAAAAAGTTGCAGAAAAACGACAATAACGGACGAACGAAGAGGTACGGTTAATAGAATGGTGAGTGGTCATGTCCAAACCGGGCCGGTCGTTTTAGAGTTGGAACGGTGTGTCTATTTCGAACGCCTGAGGAGTAGCAATGTCTGAAAGATCTGGGTGAAAAATTTTGTGTTGAAAAATCGCGGTGAATAATAATAAACGGTGGGATAACAATAAGTGTGCTCTGCAAGCACACTTAACAAGATTTCTTCATGGGAGCAGCTTGAGCCAGTAGGAGACTGGTCCCTACCATGGTAGTATTCATGATGACCTCACCATAAATCATTGGGACTAATATAAGCTCTCGTTCTGATTTTTGTCACTGTGATGAGCTTTTATGACAAATAGCATATTTTTTGGTGGTAACTACTGCACACTGGAAAAAAAGTTTTACTGTTTTTTTTTTATTGAGCGAACAATGCTTCATCAGGTTGGCTTTCCAAACTCAAATTCTCATTCTTTTCCCAGTGTGGAGTGGTTGGTACTGATTTCACTGCAGCCCACCAGCACCTGGTAGCAAGAAATACCTGGCTGTGCTGAGGAATTCTTTTTTTTAAAGCATCTTATTGGTTCTACAAAATCCAGGCCTGGGTGGAATAACAAAGCTATGCATTTTAACATTAATCCAATGGAAATCCTGTTAAAAGAACGCTGTCAAGCTATCATGATATATTTGGCTTATACTATATAGTATAAAGTCGAAAGATAAACTGGTCAGAGTTGTACCAGTTTAAAACGCTAGGTTATGGTAGGAATAGTGTGAGAATGAGCTAAATTTAATTACTTCCTTTGAAGCTTTCCCTTAGCCTGATAAACCAGTCCCTCATACTACATTTTATTTCGTACAGAGGTCTGGCTGTGCTGCATTGGGAAATGTTTTCTTTCTGGAGGTGTAAAGTCTGCTGAAGTCTAAAACGTTTGCATCCGCCTCTACCTAATCGTTAACGTCTGGTCGTGATGTATGCAGTTAGCTTAGCCTATGCACTACAATTCAAATATAGCACATCATTACTGAACACTGGGGGCTTAGTGCTATTGAAAAGTTTGTTGTGCTGATTGTTTGTAGCGCTATCCTATTGTGTGCAGAGGCAGTTTGAAAGACAACCTTGGAGTTGCGCTTAGCCTATCCATTGTGGCTGGACCACACAATTTGATGTGGACTGGCTTGTCAGGCTACATACTGTAAGCTATCTAAACTATCATCTACAAAAAGAAGATGCATAAGCAGCATGTCATTCATTTTTGTGATTGATTGTTGTTTAAACTGTTTAAACGGTAACTAAATTGAGTATAGTGATAGTTCTGGCAGGCCATGTAGTCAAGCTAAGCTGTTAGCCATTGGCCCAGCTGACTGCATTAACTAGTCGCTCAAGTGACTACTCTCTGTTGCCTTGTTGGCCGAGATGACAACGGGGCTGCTATTTAAACTGCTTTGAGAACATGGCTGCTCTCGCCAGTCTCTTTGCTATCCATGCACCCCCTCCTCAACTCCACCTCATTATGTATCTGACTTACTGTAATCAATGTCTTGCCTTGATGCTTGCTCTGTTCTGTATTCCTTGTGGGGGGGGGGGGGGGGGGGGGGTCTTCTTACATTACATTATTTTGACTAAAGTGGTCCTCGCCGAACCTATACTCTTTCTATTTTATTATGTTAAACAAATGTGATGGTCTTAGGGGCTGTGTTTAGGAACTGTAGTAAAAGAACAGAAATCGATAACCACACACAAAAGCTACAGAAAAAGGATTTTCACCAAAAGTCGGTAAAAGAGTGATCCTGACAGCTCTGATCGCGAGGCAGATATTGGGGATAGAGGATACAATACAAAGTGAATACAAAGTGCTGTGCAGCAACGCAGCAGTGTGTCTAACCAGGCAGAATAAAAAAACCTCAACAAAAGCTCATTTCAAAATCACAAAGCTTTGGTCAAGGTCAGTAGGTTAAAATAAACAAGGTGTAGAAAACATGTCTCACATAAGGAAAGGTGATACAGAACATTTTGATGAAAAAATATATATACCTTTCACAGTCTTTTTGAAAAACAAACTCACTCACGCACTCTTGCTATTCAGTTTACATTTCTTTATTATGGCATCTGACTGAAGAAAATTCACAGACACTACTCTTTAAAATGTCTCTTCTCACTCACTTACTCAGAGCCTACAGGTAAAGCTATCAACAAGACATAGACAAAACAGCATGTGTATTCTACATGCAGCATGAACAGCCTGACGCTTCCTCTGTTTGTGTAATTGTTTGCAGCTTTCCATTAATCGGATAAAGTGGGATTGGGCATAATTAGCATTCTGCTGTTTGCACAAAATGCTGTGTGGCTTTGCTTTCCCACATGGTTGAGTAGGCTGCCTTAACTTTGCTTGGCACACACAACATGAATCATAAATGTTATGTTCTCTATGCCATGCATACTGAATGTTCCACTCACATCTTTAACAAAATAGTAGATATAGCATGATTATGTTTGAGAAAGGCAGGATGTATATGTAGTGTGTGTGTGTGTGTGTGTGTGTGTGTGTGTGTGTGTGTGTTTGTGTGTGTGTGTGTGTGTGGTTGGCAGCTGTGCAAAGAATGGCAGGGAATGATGTAACGTTCCAAAGCTATAGAAATCAAACATCCTGGGAAAAAAGCAGATGGCGAAGGGGAGGGCTTGATGGTGTCCGGCTTAATGTATGTAACCTTAGTGCCACACTCAGACTCAGCTCCTGTCCTCCCACTTCTTAGACACTGTAGAAATACTGTACACTAGATTAGTGGAGGCAGTGTACTCTATTAATCTTCCATGGCTTTGGTCATGACTCAGCATGTTTTTGTCTACACCTATATAGGGCCAAACAATGTTGCTTAAACATTTGTTCTCTTTGTCATTTTACAGTGGTCTCCAAAAGAGTAAGATGTCGATCTACATGTACTTCTGCTAAAAGGCAGACAAGGGGGCAGAAAACTCCTTCTTTGGGGGTGCTCTGGCTTTCTGCATTAACCAAATGCATTTTTTCTTCATCCACATAACTTTTTAACCATTGGGGTGGGGGGATCTTTGCTTTCAGAGGAAAACCTTTATCTCCTGCTTACATCTTTCAGGCCAGACCAAAGCCATGGTTTGAGCTGGTAGAGCCTGATCCATAGGGCTAAACATGGACATCTCGGACAGAGTATAAATAAGCTTGCCAAATGTAGAGACTAGCCACTCTGAAGACCATGTTTCACTTGTGCCTACTTCGCTATGTCATGTGATGATCAGCTTAAAATAATACAAATATGTCAAAGATATATCTCTCAAAAATATCTTGAAATAGAATGAGGCCTACACATGAAACATACAGAAAGCATACAGTTTCTACCTACATACAGTACATGTGACTATGATACATTTGACCTTGACATGCAATGATTCTTAAAGTCATCTTGGGCAATGTATGGGAACGTGTTGGTGCCAAACAGTCCATGTCTTAGAAGAATACAGTCTATTCCGACAGCCCACAGCACTAAGTACTGTACCTCGCAAGAGACTTTCACTTCTTCCTGTCACTTAAATTTGAGCTCTTTTCACTTGCTCTATGAGTTATATCTGTAATTAATAATTCATAAGGTACACAATACATAATATATACTTCCCAGAAATTCTAAACTTTGCAGATGGTTTGACTTTTAACCTTTTAGTGTTCCACACCTAATGGAAAGGCATTGTGTGTTTTTTTTAATGTATGAGGAGACAGCAGTAGATTCGTACTCCACACAATCTGTCAACTGTGTTTATTTCTCTTCAAATGTCAACTTAGATTCTTTTAAATATCACTTCCTGTGATGTGACATTTTTAATGGAGTTCCCTGAATGGATGAATGTACTGCAGACCTTGGGTGGCTGTGGTGCGAATGCTGCCTGCCGCTGGCATTTATCTTACTGTGCTTCTCCTCGCTTATGAACTGAGTGTGTGAGTGTGTGTGTGTGTGTGTGTTTGTGTGTGTGTGTGTGTGTGTGTGTGTGTGTGTGTGTGTGTGTGTGTGTGTGTGTGTGTGTGTGTGTATGTGTGTGTGTGTGGCAGCTGTGTATGTGTGGGGCTTTCCACACAGTTGGTTACACACTGGAACGTTAACGAACCGCTGTCAGCACCATCCATTAGCCTGCTGTGTACTGTACTGCAGATTGAGAGGATGCTGTCTCTTTGTGTTCTTTTGCTATTCAGCAGCCCAGAGACCTGAGATCGATCCTACTGTGTTTCAGGCCGGGAAAAAGGTCAGGGTCTGTACTCTTAAACCGACAAATTTGGCAGCAAACAACCCAAAACAAAGAGATGCATTATTTACCGTGATCCGTTTACCGATGGGAAATTTTACTTCTGTTTAGTGAAGAACTTTGAAGATTTAAATTTAGATGTAGAAGTAGAAATTTTAGAGTGCATATGTGGGTTTTCCTGTGGAAATATGTCGTTTTAAGCAAAAAAAATCCATGATTAGATCTTCCATACCATAGGCTGAGTGGGCATGAAGTAAGCTGGTACAAAATCAGCAAAAAAAAGCAGCCCATGAGACTCCCAGTTCAGTTCAGTGGTGCTGACAGGTACTGTGTGCTACCCTGGTACGCAGCGGTTCATTAACGCCCACGGCTTGTTTGGGAGTCTCCCCTGTCTCTGAACTGTGTGGCCCCGGTGCATTTAAAGGACAAAGCCTCCATTTCAGAGATCACAGTTGCCCAACCCCCGCCTCAACCTTCCACTCAACCTGCCCTTCACCCCCTCACCACCTGACCCTGGTGATTGGGGGCTATTTTACCTCTTTCTCTCTCTCTCTTTTATCCTTTCTTTCCCAGGTGATACTTCCAGGTGGCCCCTGCTATAAATCCACTCTCTGGTATATATATATATATATATATATCTTTTTTTCTTATGATAAAGGCAGGAAAGCTGGCCTCAACCCTGCCCAAGTTCACTCACTGTCCCCCCCTGTCCTCTCCATGGCCTGGCCGCTGTGGTCCCCCGCTGAGCTCAATCATACAGGACTGATGAGCGCTGCCGTGTCAGGGGAGGAGATGGGCCCTCTGAAAGGCCCTCTGATTAAATGTAATGTCTGTTTGGAGATGCAGGCGCAGACTTACTTATCATGCCTTCATTAACATGTCTGTTCATCTCATGATAATGATGGTGACCTCTACGTGTGACAGAGGGAGAGAGAGAGAGGAAGAGAGAGAGAGAGACAAAGAAAGAAAGTGAAAGCCGGAGGTGTTAAATATGACTGCAACCTCCGAGTCTGGCAGATCACAGTTGGTGAAACAAAATGACACATTTAAAAAAAATATATCATGCTAAAGATTTACATTTAAAAAAAAAGTTCAGGACCCTAGGTAGCAGAACCCTATACATTTTTTTTTAATTAAAGCTTTCTACGGAACACACTGTTCCATTTCAAAAGAACAATAGGCCAATGCATGCCAATCTGTGCTACGACATGTCATGGTATTGTGTTTTAAAGCGGATTGTCCTAGAAACATAAAGATCCCCTTACATAAAACTTTACTTTCTGTTTTCTTCACATTTAATTTGGCCTCCCGGGTGTCTGTTCTCACACATGTACCGAGAGATACTCATTAGGACATTGGCTTCTTAAGTCGGTTGTACCAAATAATTTGGGTGTGTTTGACAGGGAGAGCGAGCAGGTAATGGGGGTCCCTGACACCAATCTCTTTCCAAAGAAGAGGGAAATGCTCAGGTTGTTTAAGTAAACAGACCATGTTCTTCTGTAAAGGCACAAGCTTTCAAGACTCCCACCCCCCCCCCAACACACACACCCACCCACACCCACCTCCCCATCACCACCATTCACCTAACCATGATGGGTAATACTCATACGCAGCTTTTTTTTCCTTCGAAGAAAAGAAAGATTCTGCCTGTCTCTTACACACACTCTTTCCTCCCAGGAGCTGGCATTAAAGGAAAGTATTTGATTTTAATCGCACACAACAAGCACACTTAAGCTGATCTCTAGCAAGCGGCCTCAAGTCCCTCTTTCCACGGGGATGGAAAGAGCACAGTGTTCAGAGCTCTTATATATCGTTCTCTCTCTCTATCTCTCTCTCTGTCTCTCTCTTTCTCTCTCTCTCTCTTTCTCCCTCTCTCTCACTCCAAAAATAATCTTTTGAGCTGGATGAGCGCAGGGGCTTGTTTTGTTTGTTCTCCAGTATCTGAAATGGGTCGTATAGATGTCCCACTGAAACACTATATGAGTGAGCGCACCCCATCACTCCATATCAGACTGCCAGCAGCACAGCATGGATCAGTACGGAGGGGGATTTGAGAAGGATAGAGTCCAGAGAATAGAAAGGATAGTGAGGAGAGTGTGAACAGAGAGAAGTGAGAGAGAAATTAAAAGAGAGAGAAAGCGAGAGAGCGAAAGAGATGGAAGAGAGGAAGATAGAGTGAGGGAGAGACAGAGTCCCCTGATTAAACTCAAGGAGAATGCACATGACTAACTTTATAGGGTTCTATTATTCTCCCTTCATACTGTCTGGTAGTTCCCCCAACGATATTAGATTCTACCTGTGGAAAGATCAAACTACGTTAAAATTGCATGTTCATTAGTCCGATTTTCAAAACGTGACTTGACTATGACTCAAACTTCAGGGCTACAGCACCGAATGTTCAAAACATTGACCGATGCCCCAGCATAGGCTACGTTAAATAACATATGAGAACATTGTTTTGCTGTACTTAAATGCATGTTCTTTTGTGTCTGCAATTGCTTGAAAAGCAGTATTTATTTAGCAGAACATTAAAAATATTCTCGGGGAAAACACCCTGACTATGTGATATATCTCTTCATACTTCCAAATTGCACCTTTACAGCAGTAGGAGAACTGTTATCTGGTCTGGTATCATATTGTTCAATTTGTCTTTGAAATTGCATGACAATGTCAATTTAGCTGATAGGATTTATCAAGTTTTCCCAGGGGAGGAATCCCCAAACCCCCCTAGTTAAATTCTTTCTTGCATTTCCACTTTAAAACTTCTTTCCAGCACCGATGATACTGTACTGTATACTCTATTTGCTCTAATCCCTCTTGCTTTTAGTCAATAGTGGAGGCCTTCTTATGTCCTGTCCAGGCAGCTCAAGTACCTGTAGTTGTGTTTGTAAGTCCCTGCTGGTTTGCAGGTAATAAGAACATTGCCAGCAAGTAGCCACTGCAAAAAAACAAAAAAACAAAACAAAACAAAACAAAAACAAGTCTTATCTCTTCAATTGGTCTGTGGCTCTCGGTCTCTAGCTATTTCCACCTCTCCTCCTGCTCCCAAGAGAAAGGGCATGTGGAGAAAAGGAGTGTGGCTGTATGTGTGTGTGAGTGAGAGTGAGAGAAAAAGAGATTGAGACTGATTGAGAGAGCATATATATGTGCATGTATGTTTCTTTCGCGCCCTATAAAAGAAAACCTTTTTGGCCCCATTTATTATTAATAAAAACCTAATAATACCCTCAGAGGGCCCCCTTAGAAATGTTTTCCCACCTGGCTGCTCCCCTGTATTTATGGTTAATGTTCAGTGTCTAAACAAGATACAGTAGCACAGCTTTTCTGGGCTCATCTAAAAGTGTTTTTTTTTTCAGCCACCTCATTGTCTCCTCATGAAAGAAATGGCAGGGCGAGCCAGGGAAGGCACTGTACTTGCTGGAGGTGAGGTCTTGGGAAGAGGGATGATGGATTCCTCTGAGTTCTTGTTTCCTGTGTATGAATTATTACTGCCATGAGTCTGTTTGGTATGAGACCATCCCATCATGCACGGGGGCATTCAGATGACTGTCTCGTGTCACTCTTTTTGTTCCCTGGTCTCAAGGCCTATTGCACACATTAGGCTTGTCTTAGACTTAGACTTACACAAAGGAATGAACTGACCTAATCTTAGCACCAATGTATTGCGACAGCACTTTCCTTTTTCTTCTCCTTTTCTATCTAAAGATGGCAGATTGTGGCATGATGTCAAATCATGCAACTCTATTTTTCCCTCCTCCTCCTCCTTCTCCTCCTACTCATTTGTCTTCTTTTTTTTCTTCTTCTTATTCTTCATCAACTCTTTCCTTCTGTTTGCAGATATGTGTGTGTGTGTGTGTGTGTGACGCATTGCCAGTGGTTGGGGGTAGACAGCCTCAGTTTTAAGGTGGTTAAAAGCATCTCAGTGTCATTCGTTTGGGCGAGGTAGAAAAAAAAGTGAGTTGGCCTCACAAAAAAAAAAAAAAAAAAAAAAAACGGGAACATGTAACACTTTGAAAAGCAATATCCATCAAGACGGGCCAGGCACTGATAGTCTTATCACCGAGCACAATAGGTCCCTCTGAACATAAGTTTTTCTATTAGCTTTTTTGTGTTACTCTACTTCCACTCCCTTTCCAAATGAGAGAAAGAGATAGAGACGAGAGGGGAGGATGAGGAGGGGGAAAAATGCAATCTGTTTTTTTTTCTGTTTTTTTTTTCTTTCTTTTTTTCCCTCCTGTGCAAGTGTGTCATCATTGTCACAAGTTTATGAATACATCATCAAATCAGAACATTCTGAAATGTACGTGCATCCTGCTGTCACAGGATGAGGTGACAGAGAGTGGGGCGGGGGGGGGGGGGGTAAGGAGAGATGAGGAAGAGGAGAAGGAAGGAAGGAGGGGTGGAAAAAGGGGGGGGGGGATGAAAGACGTGACGTGAGGGTCGCTCCCTTCTCACTCCCATGGTGACTTGTCTGTCAGGCTGATAAGAGACACAGATGTATGAGCTGGAATTTCATCAGTCCCCCCCCCCCCCCCCCCCCCCCTTCCCTCACTCTGCTCTTGTCACGGTGCTGAGCTGCTCTAGGTGTGGTGTGGTTTGCATGGGGAAGGCTTGGCTGTGGAAAATGAATCGTTGAAAAGGCTTAACATAAGTGCTGCACATCAGAGACTGTCTGTGGTCATGTGGACTTTATCGTAAGATGTGTACTTATGCCATCATTTCCTCTATTTGACTCATGCCATCTCTACCCCCACTTTCCATCTTTCTCTTTTTCTCCCACTAGCTCTTTGTATTTTGTCTTTCTCTTTCTCTCCCTCCTTGCCTCTTTGAGTTTTTAACAGGCTCAGACCTTCTTTCTAAGCTTGATCAGCACTATTCATGATGCCAAAATGCTTTTTATTAAGAGAAGACTAAATGTGTTCCCATAGACCATTTAAATGGAAAGGGCACCAGGCAGTTGGGAGTTTTGTGTGTGTGCGTGTGTGTGTGTGTGTGTGTGTGTGTCTGCGTGCGTGTGTGTGTGTGTGTGTGTGCGTGTGCGTGTGTGTGCGTGCGCCCACGCACCTGTACGCGTGTGTAACAAAGACTATAAAGAGAGATCGCAGCTTGGAATGCAATTAGAGATATAACCAGAATCAAAGACAATTTCATCATCCCATTTTGTTGTGTGGAAAAGAATCGGCCTAACATGATGTGGCACACTAGCTTTCTCTTATTTCTTTATTTATATATTCTTTTACATATGAGTGAGATTTGTAAGGCTCCAGCGCTGGTTAGAGGGCCCTGGCTAGGCTGCTGCTGCTGCTGGTGCTTCATGAGTGTGTACTGCACTAGCTTACTTGAGATGCAGCTACTGATTGCCTTGATGCAAAATGCATGCCTCTCTCTTCAAAGCAGCGCGAGGAATAATAGCGTGAGCACCAGCGGTGGAGGGGGCGCTAAGAGAGTGCGATTTTCGGTAACACAAGAGGAACCCCATTCCTCTCCTCTCATCCTCGTTTTTATGCCATCTTTTTTTTTTTTTTTTACAAGGAACTTTGAGTCTGGAAAATGGAGGAAGAGCAATGAACACAGAGGAAGGGAGAGAGAGAGCACGAGAGAGAGCGACAGACAAAGGGAGAGGCAGAGATAGAGAGACGGAGCGAGAGAGAGAGAGACAGACAGACAGACAGACAGAGAGACAGAGAGAGAGAGGCAGACAGGCAGACACACAAAAAGAGAGACAGACAGAGAGAGAGAGATAGAGAGAGTGAGAGAGAGAGAGAGAGAGTGAGAGAGAGAGAGAGAGAGAGACTCAGCTCCCAGGGTTGTAATGCATCCCTCCATTGGTAGAAAAGGGGGAGTGAGTGGGTAGGAGCTGAAAATGGATGTGATCGGCAAGTTAATGCAGCTTAAATTTACTTCTGCCAGTTGATCGAGCTTGTCACATTAATATTTTCACCAATATTTCTTTGTTTCTTTGTTTTTCTTTCTTGTTTTCTTGCTTTTTTTGCCTTTTCTCTTTCCATCTTAACTTTCTCTGTTGTTCTGTTGCCTGTCTGTGTTCTCCTCTTCCTGTATATCTCCATGGCTCTGCCTCTCAGGTTTATCCTGGCTTAGCTGAAGCAGGAATAATGGTTGGAGAGAAACAGAGAGAGGAGAGAGAGAGAGAGAGAGAGAGAGAGAGAGAGAGAGAGAGATTTTGAGATTTTAAATGTGTTCTTTATTTACAATAAAGCTCAACCAATTACATTTTCACAATTATAAAGGAGGGTAAGAGAATGTCACACTGAATACACATATAAATAAATAAATAAATAATTAGAGCCATCTACAAAAGATAGAGAGAGAGAGAGAGAGAGAGAGAGATACAGACAGAGAGAGATACAGACAGAGCCCTGGCAAGAGAAAGAGAAACAGAGAGAGAGAGAGAGAGAGAGAGAGAGAGAAAGTAAGAGAGAGATAGAGACAGAGCCCTGGCAAGAGAAAGAGAAACAAAGAGTAAGATCCAGTGAGAGTAAGAGATATAGAGAGAGGGTAAGAGGGAGAGGGAGAGTGAGAGAGAGAGAAAGCAGTGGAGAGCGAGATGAGGAGTGGGAGGGCCGCTGAGCATGTCACCAGCGTTCTGCTGTGGCGGGCCGTGGCAGATAGAGGAGAATAACCTCGACTCAGTCCCATCAGGAGAACATTAATGGAAAACCAGCCGGAGCTGAAATGTCGCAGCCGCAGTCACTGAGCCAGTTGGGCATTTCAGGACTTCTTAGGGCTTAGTTGACCAGACAGACAGGCTTAGATAATGCTGTGCGTTGAGGGGAGATGAACTGTAATGGACTAGAGGGGGTGTGTGAGTGAGAACAGGAGGAGAGAGGAGAGAGAAGGTGAGCTAGGAGGAGAGGGAGTGATTGGAGGTGTGGAGGTGGTGTTGGTGGGGACAGACGTGTGATGTTGTGTGTGCAGTGGTAATAGCGAGCAAAAATGTTGTGAGATCAGAAGGGTCCATACTCATAACATTGCAGATGTAGACCAAGCACGGCAACCCCGGTCAGATACACTTCCTCTCAATTTTGTTGCTTTTAGATCAGCCATGCTTGAAGATCAGCCATCATTTCTGGACAGGGCCAATGGTGATTCACTGGTGGTCAGCAACAGCTGGCTGAACTGGCTGTGTTTCTTACAATGTTGCACAGTCTAGATACAAAAAAAGAAGGAAACTTTACACAGTCATTATTCCCGTGTTTAAATAGCAGAGGAATAGTAGGACTGAACTCTTTGAACCCATGACCTTTAGGTGTCTATGATAAATAATTATGTGAATGTCTGGGGAGTTCACCTTGCATTTATAGTGATTACTGTAACATTATAGTGCCTGCTAAAATGACAATCCTTCAGTCCATTTCTTTTGCAAACACTATGCAGTTTCAGAAGATATCCGGCATGGGTACAGTTAGCCCATCACATGCCTGCATGGACAAACAGAAACCGTAAATGGAAAACAGCCCCCCTCAGTATGAGAAATGGTTGGGTGTTTGATAGATGTTAAACCTTGTTTTATGGGTGTGGCAACTTGGTGAAAAGTATGACAGTGTTTACAAGATAGTAAAGCCACATTATGGCTACACTGTTTACTGACTGACTCTCTCTCTCTCTCTCTCTCTCTCTCTCTCTCTCTCTCTCTCTCTCGCAGTTTATCTCACCTTCTCCAGAAGCAGAATTTTTTTTGTGATATTCCCACTGCAGGGTGTTATTTTCCCTAAAGGTAGATTTGCCATGAGCAGTGATACTACCATTGACACAACTGAGCTCTGAATCACACAATGATATACTGGAATGGGCTAAAATAGTATCCTGAAATACAGAGCAGTCAGACATGGAAACATTTGAACAGCGGCATCCATGGAAACAGTACGCTTTTCGTATCTAAACCCCTGAATGCTCTTAAAAGTACATCTGACATCCCTGACACATATCAATGGATATACATTTTTCTCCCTTACCAGTACTCTGCAATTGTATGTGGCGTTAGGACTGTAAACCCTTTCATTCCTGCCCTGTCTTAGCCATACTGTATGTAATGATGTGGCCGTGGCCTTAGCACACAAACTGCTATACTTTAAACACTAATGACTTAGACGTTAGCTCCTGTATGACAAAACTGTGGTCAGTGCGAATGGCAGTAATTGCATGCTTTTTAATGTGAAATCTGAGCAGACCTCATTTGCCAAGGAGTCAGTAATGGCTGCTGTGATGAATCTCATGCCCTTTAATAATGTCCATTTCCCATTCCTCAGATGCCTGTAGTGGACCTCTCGCACAAAGGACCCCAGCATCAGAATGACAGGCAGGCCTGAAATTATCTCTCTTTCTGGGCACCTTTTTGCGCCGCAACTGCTGAAGTTTCCTCTTATTTGTCTTATCGCCTTCGGTTGTTCTTTCTCTCAATTGTTAGCCATTGTTCAGCTAGACAGTATTTTTCAGTCTTTTTACAGCAGTGATCTATCTTCTTTTCAAACTCTCTCTTTTTTTTGGTCCAAAACATCTCCCTTTGTCCTAATAGAATGTTCCCTTTTTTGAAACAGAGAGGGTGGCTTCCTTTACACTATTTTGTTGTTCTATAAAGAATAAGTGTAGTGTGGGTCAGTTGAGCTTTGATAGGATTTGGTTAACCTCTTCCTAATTTGCTTAATCCAAGTTCTGTGAAGCCTGAAATTGATGTAATTAGACAGAAACTTGTTTTGAATTGTAAAGCTTGTAATTAATTTTCTTCTCCAGCAGGCAAATGGACAAGAAAATAATATATCCTAGTAGTCTGCAATTTGGCAATGTGGCCTTTAAACAATATTACAATATTTTAGGGCATTGTTTTAAATTACACTATTCATGCCAATACAGGAAAAAAACTACTAGATCATTATAGATGATTATTTTACTTCCAGAGGAAATTGGCTGTTCATGCACATGTTTATGGCTATGTTTATTGAAATGACCTTTAGATTCCAGTCATGATAGGTTTAGATCACCACAGCATGTGATTAGTTTCATTGTGAAAGATACATCAGTAAAAAATCTTAGAAATTATGTGAAACATTTCTGCTGCTAAAAGTGGAAATCATAATGCATGCATCAATATGTAAAGGGATACTCTTTCATTATTTAAACTCTAATCATTTATCAAATATATGA
>CM059270.1:8897063-8934563 GCA_030347295.1 Setipinna tenuifilis | reverse complement strand
GCAGTGCTGTGTAAGCTTCAGGGGGCTGTGTATGGGAAAAGTTTAATTAGTTTTCCAAATGACTCCAGTGAGTAGGATGACAAGCATTCGCTCCCTTTTAAGCAGCTGTGCTTTTGTGTGAAGGGGTTGTTATTTCTTCTCATGTGGATTACATTTCGCCGCCGAACGTAGGCACAATCTCTCGCCCCGTGTCTGATTATGCCTCGCTCACCTCCCCCCCCCCCCCCTTTTTTCGCAGAGAGCTGATGCAGGGAGAAGCGAGATAGAATTCTTTCATTAGCACGTAAATATGAAGCACCTTTACACTTTTGGGCTGCCATCTCCCCCGCATATAGCGGCACTGGAGGAAGGCTAGTCTGAGTCAGAGTCATGACCGTCCACAGATCGCTCCCAGGATAATTGGCCCGTAAACCCCCTTTGTGCTTAGCAAAGTAGATGTACCAAATTATATGCCCTGCAGAAAACTGGTTGGATTTTTTTTTTTAGGTCCTTCTGAAAAGATATACATTTTGCCCAGAGCAAGACAGACAAAAAAGTTTAAAAAACATTTGTCTGTTTGAGTTTCTGAACAGTTTGGGCGGCCATGAATATAACATCAGTGGGTAGCAGACTGCTTCATGCCTGTGTTATGGCACTCAATATGTAACCTCTCTTCATCATACTTTTTTTTCCCTTCCTCAAAAACAGATCCTATTTGCAGTCAGTTGCCCATAGCTAGCAATGCTGTTTGAACACGGGGTGGGATGGAGGATAGCCTACATAGATATGTACACTCTCCAGCATGTTATGGGAGACTGAAGCAAACAGTGCTACATGTACCCAGCCACACATTAGATGCTGTGGGCCACACGTATGTGCTTTTGTGAGTGCAACGTGTTTTGTGCCCAGAAACTGCACGTTGTTCGCCTTGATTTGCATTTGTGTGGTATGTGTCATGACTGAAAAGGCTCAATTGAGTGGCTTTTTTTATGTGGCCATCATGAAAGCAAAAAGCAAAAATTCAGCGATGCAGTATTTGAGGCCCTTGTACATCTTGTCTTTGTTGCATATGTTGTTGGTGGCATATTTCTTTAACCGTGTGTGTGCAAGCTGGCCAATTTTGCCTTCATTTACGTTTCACTTTTTCTTGTTTGTTTTAAAAGCATGTAGCTATATCATCAAATTTGGGCCCATTTTATCTGCCACTCATTCCTGTGGTGTGTGAGACAACACGGCCAGAATTGTCTCGGCTCCTTACATCATCTTAACCCCCACATCGTCTCAGACCTAACTCCCTTCCCACCCGGAGAATGAACGTGGATGAAATTGATGAGAATCTTTTGAATGAGCAAAGTGCCCAGACAAAGGCACTTTTAACAATTTCAGACAATGTGCCACAAATAAGTTTTCCAGGCCATACTTTCAGATGTTTCCAAAAAGCAAGGGAATGTGCTCTTCCTGGTTTATACCTCCTCTCATGAAGCAGATAATTCCTACCGCAAATTACACGTGCCCTTTCACCAGCAGGGGATGTACATACAGGAGAATAAATAATTAGGTGCTCTTTACGCCTCTGCTCCAGTAATTCACACTTAATGCCCACATTCCCATGGACAGTCCGAGGTTTGCATATATGCCAAGGAAAAGCAGTATCTGCACTTGTCCGCTTATACCACACGGCATTTGGAGTTTTAACAAAGCATGCCCTGTTTGTACTATACATACCACGCCAGGTTTTAGGCCTTCCTTGCGAGAGAATTTCACCAAAAGTGTTCGCTAATAGCTTTGTTCATCTGGCCCTGTATGTGCATAGACACACTGTTGTTGTTTTTTTAAACCTCCCCTCTGATGTTAACCACAATAGCATGTCATGCTGGATCAAATTGAATTTCCCCTATGGAGGGGATCAATACAGCTACAAGCCCCTGATTGCCTGGTGTGAACGCCGGAGACAAAACCCACCTGTGCTGTGTTCTGAAGGTGGCGGGTAATGGCTTTCTTATGCACAGACAGGCCTGTAATTGGATTGTGTATGTTTAGAGCGAGGGCGACCCAGATTAAATGGGAGTAGAGGATGTGGTGCCACAGCCTGTTGCCTGCAGATGCAGATTTGGGACCCAATGTTGGCACAGAAATTTGGTTAAATAAAGAAATCTGGTTTTAATGAGCTTTGGTTTAGACAGATACAGTTGGCAACAACAAATAACACTGGTCACAAAATTGTTTACCAAAAACATCTTTAAACAAGGTACAGTAGGCTATGATGCACACCAAGACATTTGGTATGACACATACCAAGACAGAGCAAAACACAGGGTAGGGAAACTGCACTTGCAAACAGATTGTCCAAAATGTTCAATAGTAAAATCCAGACTTAGTTTTAAAAAACAGAAGGCAAGGACCACAAGTCTAAAGACTCCCAAGTCATGACCTTAAAATAATGAAGACAAGGCAAATGAGTAAAACAAGAGCAAACCTGCCCAAACAGAACCTAATTGGGGTAAGAACCACTAGACAACAAAATATACGAAATAAAGGGAGTAGACAACAGTTGTAACAGGATCAAAGCAAAGTGAAAAGAAACATGATGCCATAATTGTAGCTATTGGTCCACATAAAACATAAAGGCTAACAACAGGATGTTATTCTAAGAAAGTGTATCAGTAACGCGTGCACCCACACACACACACAAATTAGGTGTTGCAAATTAGGTAGGAGTCCTAGCTAGGACTAACTAAAGAAGTTGGGTTGAAAGGTATTTTATCTTTTTACAAGCTACATGTGTTCTCCTAAGGCACGAAGTGACAGCACTTGCCGTTGTATTCTTCACTTCTACTAGGTACACTACAACAAGTGCACCTATTCCACCATTTTAGTTTGAATTACCCAAACAGTGATCCCACATTAGTGAAGTGGGAAAGGTAGGATCGTTTTAAACGTAACCCCTCCTTTGATATTACTTTGGTGTTAATAGCGGCTATTGGCTAATATTGAGAACTGCACTCAACCATGCATTCACGCAACAGTGTTTATATATTGGAGTCTGGGTGTTGAGCTGGCTGTGAACAGTTGAATCGCTGCCATATGCCTCTTCTCACCCACCTGCATGCAGACACCTCTTTTAAAATACCATCTATTTTCTACCATCTATCTTTGTGTCATTTTAAAAATGCCATCTCCTCCACAGTATACTCCAATCAAAAGTTGCCAAATAATTTTGTGTTTGTTTTTGTATTTCATCTTTCACCATATTACAGAGCGAAAATGGTATCACTCTATTGCCTAGCATTCGCCAGGTTGCCGGGGGAACAGATACAGTGGTCTGATGCAACCCATGGTCTGGTACAGAGATGATGTGCACACGTTAAGGTAAATTGACAGAGCTGAGGTGGGTGAAATCGGGTACCATACAAGCAAACGAACAGACAAACAATTAAGGGTGCTGGGAAGCCCAAAGCTTCCTTATGGTACGACTGGGAGGCAATCTGACAACTGAGGCAACAGTGAAATGTTGTGTGTTTTTGTGAAAGGGCATTAAGTGGTGAAGTTAAGCCGACACTTCTGTCTCTGCCCGGCTTTATTGACTGTGTTGTTAAGGGTGGCTTTTAGGCCCTGATGGCTTAAGAAAACATTGCAGCTCCCCTCAACAAATGTCAAAGCTATCTGTTCCTTCCTCTCCCTTTTTATTTTTATTTTCCCCTCGCGACTTCACATCACATTTACCTCTCGCCCACGGGTAGAAACAAATAAGAGAGGTAAACACCTTAGGCAAAAACCCATGTGACATTTAAAAGCCTCTGCAAATGTTAGCCTTGGTGCTTTCAGATTTCATTTCAGCCAAAGACATTGTGTTTTATAGACATCCATAGCTACATGTTCTTTGTAGAAGAGCCATTTTGTCTGAGTGAAAGAAAGTTGTGATTCAACAGTTGGTGTGCATAGAAAAGATACAGCATCTTAAAAAAAAAACGTTGAGGTCTGAAGAGAGTGTCTCGTCCGACACATGAGCTTGACAATTCAAGGAAGATCTGTGACTTCAAGTTCTATGAAACCTCAAGGTGCAATCTTCAATCCAGTTTTGTGTGAAAGGTTGTTGATATTACACTTAGTTAACAGCCAGTCAATTTACACTTTTTCCTTCTGTCCATCCTGAAGGACCACAGTGATTGACTGGTGGTGTTCATGGCTTGGTCCTAGACAGTATGCTTGTTTGTCTTTCAAGGATACAAGGATGTTTTATTGTCACTTGCATAGATATACTGGGTAGAGTAGGACATGCAGTGAAATTAGTGATTGTTGGTCTAAAACTGTGCATGGGGAGGGAGGAGTGAAGTGCTAAAGTTAAACCTGATAAAGGGAGGTGGAATGGGGTTGGGGTTGGGGGTTGGGGGGGGGGGGGGGTGGTCTTTCAGAGGCAGGATCATGTATGTTATAGACACCAGAGCTTTCATGCAGCAAACAGAGCACTGACACAGCAGGGCCATTAGACAAAAAGTGCCTTGGATCAGGAAGATAAACCGCACCTTTAGGTAGAAGAAACACTGACACAGAACTCATATAATGACCCAGTGATGGTATGAATTAGTTGATAGTATACACTGTAAAAAAAATCTTGTCAAAATTACGGTGAATCACCGGCAGCTGTGGTTGCCATTTTTTCACCGTAAAAATTACAGTGACATTGTATAAGGGTTTACGGTAAGGTATACTTACACTTGTAAAAACAACAGTTTGAAAATGTTCCAATAAAGATGAATTACTGTTAAAAAAATGGTGATATTGTATATAGGTTCACAGTACAGCTGTACAATTCACAATGGAAACCTGTTGCTTTTAAAGTGAAATATCAATTCCACAGTATTTATTGTCCGATTTTTATGGTCAATTTCTGTAAAAGTAACAGCACGAGAATTTATGTGTTGACGTTATAACTGTTCAATTCACAGTTCATGACCGTTGCTTTTAAGATGAATTTCTTTCATTTCCACATAATTTATTACCCTATTTTATGGTTTATCTCTGTTAAAACAACAGCTCAATTATAGCTTCTCAGTATGACTGTTGAATTTACGGTTTGTAGCTGTTGCTTTTAAGGGGAAATCCCATCTATTTCACATAATATATTACCTCATTATAGGGTGAAGTCCAGTTAAAATTTGTAATAAGATTTACAATGAATTACCATCACCTGTGGATGCCAGAAAACCATTAAAATGCAGGCAAACATATTACCAATATTGAACACAGTAGCCAGACTTTTTTAATAGTTAAGTATGAAAAACAAAAGAGACAGTAGATATATATATATGTGAGTAGATATATATATATATGAGTTAAGTATGAAAAACAAAAGAGACAGTAGATATATATATATATACACTATATGGCCAAAAGTATTTAGCCACCTGCCTTGACTCACATATGAACTATAGTGCCATCCCATTCCTAACCCATAGGGTCCAATATGATGCAGGACCACTTTTTGCAGCTATTACAACTTCAACTCTTCTCTGAAGGCTGTCCACGTGGTTGGGCAGAGTCTTTATAGGAATTTTGACCATTTTTCCAAATGCTCATTGGTGAGGTAAAACACTAATATTGGTTGAGAGGGACTGGTTCTTAATCCTCGCTCTAATTCATCCCAAAGGTATTTTGTCATGTTCAGTTAAGGACTCTGTGTTGCCCAGTCAAGTTCATTCATATCAGACTGTCTCATCCATTTCTTTATGGGCCTTATTTAGTGCGCTGGCGCACATGCATGTTGAAAGAGGAAGAGGGCCATTCCAAAGGTTGAGAGCATGGAATAATCCAAAATGTTCTGGCGTTGACTGCTTTAGGATACCAAAGCATTTTGAACAATCCCATGTTCCCAACCTTATGGGAACAGTTTAGAAAGGGACTCTTCCTCTTCCAACACGAGTGTGCACCAGTGCCCAAGAAAAGGTCCATAAAGAAATGGATAACAGAGTCTGGTGTGAATGAACTTGACTGGGCTACACAGTGTCCTTAATTGAACTCGACAAAACACCTTTGGGATGAATTAGAGCAGGGATTAAGAACCAGTCGCACTCAACCAACATCAGTGTTTGACCTCACCAATGCACATTTAGAAAAATGGTCAAAATTCCTAAATACACACTCCCCAACTTCGTGGACTGCCTTCACAGAAGAGTTGAAGTTGTAATAGCTGCAAAAAGTGGTCCTGCATCATATTGAACCCTATGGGTTAGGAATGGGATGGCACTATAGTTCATATGTGAGTCAAGGCAGGTGGCTAAATACTTTTGGCCATATAGTGTATATATATATATATATATATATATATATATATAAACAGTTACCGTGGGTGTCAGAATATCACTACAATCCAGGATCAAACAAAGACTGTACAAGTATATACAAACACAATAAGCAGCTATAAGTTAAAGAGAGGGGCCTGGAGGGCTTCGGCGTTCAAGCAGTACAAAACTTGTGTTTTGAAGGTGCTCTTTGGCCAAGACGTAGAGACATAAGAACAAACAAGCAAGATGCCAAGGCACTCTTCTAGAATAAAACCGCTTTAATAATACGGCTAGTTCATATTTGAACTTAACATATTTAAAACACTGCCAACATGTTTCAGCCACCCACAGGGTCTTCCTCAGGGCAAGAAGTGAACAAAGCAGCATTGCATGCAAGATAGTTAAACAAGTCAATCAGCTGATTGACTCCAGGTAGAGTGGGCGGAGTCCACTCCTGCAGAGCTGCAAGACAATTAAACATAACCACAAACAACAAAGTCATCTGCTGCAATCCTAAATATCATAAATAGATAATATGCATCAACACACATGACACATAATCAATACACAGCTAATGAAAAAAATCAAAGAAAAGAAATCATATCAATATTTTCATTGAGACCAGGAAATAAGCAGCTATTCAGCTATTCAACTCCAAAACCGGATCAAACTCTGTTCAGTATTAAACAATAAACAAGGACAAAATAAGTTCTCAGTTGCAAACCAAGAGCAATGATGGCACGGAACAGTCCACCGTGTCCTAATTCACAAACAGTATGCCAAACTGCCAGGGAAAAAAAGTACTGCCAAACTGCCAGGAAAAAAAAGAATGCTGCATATCTGCAGGGTTGCATTTCCCATGAACAAAACAAAGGCAGTATAGGGACAAAAGACAGTATACGAGAGAGTATACGAGAGAGTTTGTGAATTCCTCTCCTTCGTAAACCTAGTTCAATAAACTGAAATAAAATAATCACCTCACTGATACTTTGCTGTTTCTGAAACTTTCAGCTGTGTGAATCCAGGGACACTAGCGAAATTTTCAATATGGCAGCCACTTGGGATTTTTTCAAAATAAAGGTCTAGTCTAATGCTTTATTTTTATATTTATTTGGAAGAATATCAATAAAGAAATACAAATTTCTTCCAAGAAATTCCTTCTAAAAGGTAAAAAGTGGCGTTAGCTACAAATAAAAATAAAAATAAATTAAGGAATATGAACATAAGTTACCACAGAAATACACACATGACCTTAAAATTATGTGGCTGAGAAAACAACAAGTTGTGCATATGTGATATGGGGGTAAAATTAAATGTAGGTCCCAGTCCATAGTGATCCTTAATGGAATATGTTAGTCTGCTTGGTATAATGCCCACTAAATTTAAAGATACACCATAAAATAGGGTAATAAATTATGTGGAAATGACAGAAATTCGTCTTAAAAGCAACGGTCATGAACTGTGAATTGAACAGTTATAACGTCAAGACATAAATTATCGTGCTGTTACTTTTACAGAAATTGACCATAAAAATCGGACAATAAATACTGTGGAATGGATATTATTTCACTTTAAAAGCAACAGGTTTCCATCGTGAATTGTACAGCTATACTGTTAACCTATATACAATATCACCATTATTTTAACAGTAATTCATCTTTATTGGAACATTTTCAAACTGTTGTTTTTACAAGTGTAAGTATACCTTACCGTAAAGCCTTATACAATGTCACTAATTTTTACAGTGAAAAATGGCAACCACAGCTGCCAGTTTTTCACCGTAATTTTGACAAGATTTTTTGTTGAATATGGCAGGGGGGGTTGTAGTCTTTTTAACTGCTGTTAATTTACAACTTAATTCTGTAGGCGTCCATGAATTTACTTTGTTGTTCGCCATGTATGTAGCTGACATTTTAAGTATGGTGTACCCGTGTGTACGGGCGTGTGGCAGTGTTGTTCAAGTTCACTAGATTTGTTCACTACTGTTAATTGTTCATGTGTAGTTCACGTATCACATATGTTCATATTATTCATCTTCAAGTTCAAGTTAGTCGTTGTGTTTTAAATATAGATTGACACTTCATAGAAAAACTAGCAAAACTAGCATAGTTTTTTTGGGGGGGTCACACAAAACCACAAGAAAATCTGACCTGACCATAGGCTATGTGGGCAGATTTTTGATTTTTTTTGTCACAAATTCAGCGTCGATATTCTTTCTTGTTTATGTGTAGTATGAAGGTGTTTAATAAGCTATAGGCTATTTCAATATCTCATTTTGGCTGCTGATGTACGCGCACGTAACATTCTAACCAGTGCTGAAAGCCTATGGAAATGCGGGCAGGTGCCGGTGCCAGACCAAAGTCAGCTCAGCACCAGCACCGGCACCGGCACGGTGTGGGCGTACCATACATGGCTCTGGGTGAGGCTTACGACCTAGTGACGTAGCTAAGTTTGGCCTGCTCTGGTTCGCTAGTATGTCTGTATTTCTATGGTAGGTTGACCCTTCAATGACCAGTGAACCCATGAGGGTCGAATTTCATGTCTTGGATCGTCTATTGCTGCGTGCATATACTGCTTGTTGTGACCCACCACATTGTAAATAGAGCTACTCAAAGTGGTTTTTAGCGGAAGGAGCCCTTTAAATAGGCCCACATCGACTGTAGGAAAGTTCCTGTACAATAGGCCTGTCTTTGGCAATGCAGAAAATAAATAAAAGAAAAAGGGATACAATAAAAGAAAAAATGAAAACAAATTCTATGAACTGGGCTAGTATTTCTTAGAAATCTAAAACAAAGCTAAAACTAAGGTCAATTGGATTTTGTAATCACACTGCACTAGTGCACCTAGTCATAGGTTACCAATGGGCTAGTGGTCCCTTTGCTTTTTTTGGATAGGACTCTAATGAGTGACACAAACTGCAGGATTTTTAAAACAGATCTAACAAGAAATTTTGCCCCAACAAGAAAATGACCCTGACTATTCTTGGAATTGTGGGCTATTTATTTCTGGCACTAAGCCCCTACTGTAATATTGGATAATAGTTTTGGTCACTTTAATCCACACAGACAACTGCAAGGCACCTTGCTTTGCAACTTGTTGGTAGGCCAACATTATGTGTGTTGCTGCTTCTTTCAATCTGTCAAATGTCTGATGCCTAAAGTAGGTTAATTATACACTAATATACTATTTTTAATGTTACAAACTAATACCGTTGCTTTTTAAGTTTTTCACTCTATATTTCACATCCTAAAATAGTAAAAAATAATGTTGACGGCATGTTTTTTATTCAAGGTATTCACACCGTGAATAATACAGTAATGTGCTATTTTTAATATTACTGCCCAATGCTGTTGCCATTTCAGTTTCTCACCATATATTTCACATGTTAAAACAGTTAAAAATACAATATCTGACTATTTTTAAATTTATGGTAATCCAATGTTTATTCTACAACAATAAGCTGCTTCTTACTTTACAGTTTTTTCTTGTTGCCATTTCACATTTATTCACCGTATTTTTCACGGACATTTTTTACAGTGTATCATAATAGAGTGCTCATCAAATAGAAAACATCTGGGCAAAAAAGGATACTACAAAAAACATGGCTGTCACAAGTTCAGTCACATCTTAATTTTTTTTTCCTGCCTGTTTGTATAGAATGACCAAGATACTAAGATCACTGGATCACATGATCACCAAAGACCTCTGCCATGGTGCAATTTAATCAACTTCTAAAATGTGACTCTTTCAAAGAACCATCAATATATTTTTTCCTCTCTTGAGCCAGCTCCTTTCTCTCACCATGCACCATGCCAATTTTTATAATTGACTTCAACTTAAAAGGCTGATTTTAATATTTCCAGGAGATGATGATATATGCAAATCTAAGAGGCACTTGTGATTATGTATTTCCGAATAAATCAAGAGGCTTATTTTGTCTCTCAAAAGCCATCCAAAAGTGAAATTATGCCAGTATAGGCTTCAGAAAATCACCTCAAAGAACCCAAATAAGAAGTTAATTTTTGATCTGTTTGAACATCACAAGAGGCGAGACCTGCCTCCTGCAGTGAAGTAATCTCATCTCCTCATTGGAAATCATGTTAAGGTTTAATGTTTGGTTCACACCAAAGCAGCATCTCGATTTCAAGCAAATTAAAGATGAAGAAGCTAGGCTTCACTAAAATGGTTTGGTTACATCCAAGTCTCTCGTCAACATACTCCCAGTGGCCAATATGGACCAAAATCAAACTCCGTCACCACTGCAAAGTTATGTGAAAATGTAAAAACTGCGCACAGAACAGTTACAGAAGCATTCCTATTCACTGTATCCATTGCACAAGCCTTTGCCTGGTTCTGTTATTACATTTCAATGTAATGTTCTACTGAAGCAGAGCTTAGGTAAATCTTTGGACTAACACGAGATAGTACATTTAGTGAAACAGCTTGCTTCACGCAAATGAACTCAGGTAATATATTTTTGAAAACTAAGTGACTAAGTGCAAGAAGGAATTGGTGGTCCAAGGCTGTGTAGTGTTTAATCACCTTGCCAGTGGGAGCATTAGGCAGCTCCTTCATTTTCATGAAAACTATCATGTATCTGCTGTTCTCAAAGCCTGAGATTTTCTCTCTTCACTCTGTGAGACAGAATGACTAGAGGAGCCACTTAATTAGTTTTTCTTTATTAGATGTGCATTTTTAATCATGGACGTGGTTGGGGGTTATACCCCTATGAGATGGCCTTTTGACTTGCTCACCATGGCGTGCCTTGCTTATTCACTCTCTCTCTTTGGCTCACACCGATCTCTCTCTCTCTCTCTCTCTCTCTCTCTCTCTCTCTCTGTATGAGTGTGTGTGCACATGTGTGTGTGTGTGTGTGTGTGTGTTACTCCCTCTGGTCACTTTATTCAAATAATATATGATTGCTGGTTGGGTCTGACTTATTTCGAAAAATATTGCTTTTGATTTAAAAAATATGATACAATGTTAATATTCTTTATTGCATTTTGGTGCTTGTTATAACCAGGAATGGGCAAACATCACACTGCATTTTGATGTAGAATACAAACAAACTCATGAAAATATATATTCTAATGTAATATAAAAAATAATACATATTCATACTACTTCATATTTGCTCATTCGAGTGAGCCAGATGAGCAAAAAAAAAAATCCGAAAGCATTCAAAAAGTTCCTGTCATCCTGCCCTAGAATGCAAACATTTTGTCACTTTTATATCAGTTTCTGCCAAGCAATTCATGTCACAGTGATTGTAAATGTCCTTTTACACTGACTGAAAAAAGACGAATGAGACAGCCATCTTTCACTCTCCATGTGTCTTGAACAAGTACTGAAGGCTCAGTGCTACTATTTGAGCTCCCAAAGATGCTTGAAGATGAATCACCTGCAGGATTAAAGAAGATTTTGTATTCCAGCGAAGATTTAAATATCAACACTTATTTTGTATCAACATAATAGTGTGTTTAGTATTTTTTTTTCAGTAATTTTCAGTTCAGTATTCAACACATTATTATGTGGATACAAATTAAATGACAAATTTTATTGGAGGTATTAGGTACAAAATCACCAAACGCTTCACTGTACATTGCAAATACAAAAATGTCAACATGTGTATGCGACATCCTACTCGTGTGTCTGTATCATCCCACTGCATGTGTTCTCCTCTCAGCTACTGTGCATTCCCCTTTTTGCAGATCTCTGCCCTTTATTCTTCCCGCCACACCGTCAGTGGCACCACTGTGCCATGCAGGAAAGGGGGTGGGGTGGGGGTGGGGTGGGGTGGGGGGTGGATGGGGGGTGTAGGTGTGCCATGGTTTTTTTTTTCTTTTTGGCTTCATTGATTTATTTCGTTTTATGGCCGGCAGTTTTTCAAACATTTCGCTGGCCTTTGACTGGTGTTTTGTGTAATCAATCACTGCGGCCGTCACAGCGCTGCTACTCTGCTGGTGTCTGCTGCTCCACTGGCACCTGCCTCCTGCTCCACGCCTCTCCGCTTGGCTGCATCCTCCGTCCTCTCTCTCTCGTCCAGCCTGTGCCCCGCACGCTCCCTCTCACCCCTGTCACCCCTCACACCCATGGGTTCAACTGTGAGCAGTCCTCCCCCACACGCACACACATACACAGACACACATGCACACTTATGCACAGACTGACAAACACACAGGTAGACATACACATAGACAAAAACAGACGGACACACGAAAAGCATGCACACACACACACACATACACACACACACACACACACACACACACACACACAAACTTGGATGCACATACACATGCACACTCAGACAGACATACCCCCATGTTAACTCTCTTACACATGCACGCTACAGACACACACACACACACACACACACTTCACCGGAGTTCATCTAATTCGGCCAGACACGAGTGGAACCACAGGGAGAGGGGCAGTCCTCCTTCAGCCGCATCTCCAGCCAGTCCACCCAGAGTCCAGCAGCCATCGCCCCCACCCATCTGCCACACGAGCTGCTGCCGCTGTTGTTTCCCTGCTCCTGTACTCTGACCTTCACATTTTTTGTGGGTAGTGAGGAAGCAGGATGAGGGGCAGGGAGAGGTTTTTTTTTGGGGGGGAGTATGTCTGACAGGCTGCAGCTGGGTGGCAGTGGCCTCTTGGCCCTTATCTGGAGCCCGATCGGCAGGTCTTCCCCCCCGGCCACCGTAGCGGAGTCAGCACCTGGGCCTGCAGCGTGGGCCTGGCGGGACCTGCCGCTGGCCATGGGGGGAGCCGCCGGCCCTAATCTCTTAATACCTCACCGCCTCCTCCAAGGTGACCCACACCACCACTACCAATGCCACCAGCACCACCAGGAGCACCACCATCACCACCTCCTCCTCCTTCACCTCCTCCACCTTGCCTCGCCCCCCACTCTGCTGCCACAGTCCAACAGGTTCACTGGCCCTTCCTTGGTCGCATGCGGACGGAGAAGTTGGGCCAGACGAGGGCTAATGGAAGTGTGTGTGCGAGCCAAAACAAGAACAGCAGGGTTGTTTAAAACATATGTTGGTTTATGGAAAAAAACAGGCCATGCCAAGGGGACAGACTTTACTTTTTAGCGGTCACACGCCCTATCAGCACAGCGTCCACTTTCAGATTTGGGGTGAATATGGTAAAACAGGTTGCCGAGAAACAGGTTTCTCAGTAAGTTTTTTTTTCCTGTTTCTGTACTCCAGGTGTAATGAAGCCACGTGTGATTTATGGAGGAGTAAAATGATCTGAGCAGATCCGCTCATGTCTGGGTGGGGGGGGTGGGAGTTGGGGGGTGGGTGAAGATGTACACCCCTGATCCAACCAGCCGAGAGAGAGCTCCGAGTTCAAACACTCTGCTTTGTGGCAGACTTCTGGTTGTCAATTTCAAACGTAATACCCCAAGATGAAAGCAAAGGAATGAAAAAAGACACAGTTGAATATGTACGGGATAAAACATAATGGCAGAATTTACCCAAATCGCTGTGCCATATCCTCCCTCCAGTCTCTCTGCGTCTCATGGTTTGAATAATACCTGGAGATCAATACAGGAGAAATCCTCGTCGGCTCCTCTACGGCTACAAAAGGAAAATGAATCGATACAAGGCTAGGCAATCTTTAAGCTAGCGACTGTTAAATCGTGACAGACACAAACTGGTTTCATTTTATTTTGTCTGGGGAGCAGGGTATTTGTCGAGCGCACTCTTGTGCATTGGTACCCACATGGACAAAAATGTATAAATACATTGTACACATTTTTTAGGTTTTATCTGAAACTTGAGAGTACGTATAATGCTAAACCACATACACAGTCCTTGGTTTATTTGTGTACTGTGAAACTTACATATTTTACAAAACACACAAGTCTTTACAATTTAGTTGTATGAAAAACATCTGAAAGTACCCATCATTCATAAGCTAGTCATGTAGGAGGCACTAAAAAGTTCAGTACGTCTTTTGTATGTCTTTTTCATATGGGTATATTTAACATTTTGCCTTTTCTACTTTCTTTTGCTTGCACTTGAATGGCAAACCAATTTCTGTTGCGTAAAATGGCAAGGCAGGGGTGTATGGGGAGTTATGTAGTTTCTGTCTGACAATGTTTTTCTTTCTTTCTTTCTTTTCTTTTCTTTCTATGTCTGTGTGGAATTTTAGAGTGTGTTGAGCCGCAATGCTCTCAGTGCTGCTGTATGTGGGTTTATGTATGGATGAACCGTGTGCTGCATGTGTCGTTCTTACAGCTGACCTTGGAGAGAGTGAATGTGAAAGCGGGAGAGAGGGAGAGAAAAAGAGAAAAAGAGAGAGGGAAGGAGGGAGGGAGGGAGTGCGTAGGGAAGCATAGCTGATTGAGAGCCCTCCTCGTGCTGTGGGAATGTGAAGCCGTGATAATGACCCTCATTTTAGGCTAATCTGAAGGCTGTTTTCAGTTTGAGCCCCCACACGCATTAGGAGCTATGGGCAAGGTGAAGATGAGTGCTAGCTATCTGCTAAGCCGCTGCCTCGGCCCTATTCTCTCCTGTCTGTTTTTAGACAGCTGGTGTAAAATAACTCTTTATCCCCCCTCCTGCCCCCCCCAGCACCCACACAGGATGCCCACCCCCACCCTGGAAAACTAATCTCTACCTCACAATTGCCAGTCGTTCATTAGGAGGGTTTCCAACATTTCCTGAGAAGGAAGGCAATTTAGCACTGGAGCTTCATGAACCTGAAAATGGTGTTTAGCTTGGCGCTAATTTGCTCTGCTTTGCAATGCTAATTATTGCACAAAAATAAATATTGATGAAACCTACATTTCCGTAGATACCCAGTTTTTTAATAAGACACAAATTAATTTACTGACTTAAGCGGCTAATTTGTGTACAAAAATCACTAGATGCTGTGTGCCACAAAAAACAAATGTAATGATATTATGCGTGGAGTCAGAGGAATTGGTATGGCACATGTGTCAGAATCACTTTGGTTTCACATTACTTCACACTTATTCACAAGACTGACATAAAAGATTTCAATTAAAGATATGTTTGAGCTTACAAGATGATTTATCATGCCACTCTATCAAGCACCAAACACTTGCAAACAAAAAGAAAATGTATTTCTTTGAAGTCTAATTCAGACATTCTATCTGTCTCTGTCTGTCTCTGCTGAGTTCTTTTAAATGGCCAGGGATTAGATGTCAAAAACAAAAATAAATAAATAAACAAACAAACGTTAACAACACTATTCTGCCTTTTTTCTAAGTAAATGTATCACTCATCTTTCTGGATCAATCTGTTTGCACAGATGCTCGCTAAAGGTCCCCTGTGTGTTGGGTCCCTCTCCTCTTAAGTGATGCCTGTGACAGCGCTGGGTTGGCATGGCCGTCTCGGACATCTCCCTTGTGGCGGAGAAGCTCAGAGCTGGCCCTCCCTGCTCATCCAAATGTGAATGAATAATGCATTTGTCAGCCAATTAGAGGCCTCTTGATGAGACCGTAATGGTGACTGATAAGACCCCTCTAATTCCCAGACAGAGGTTTTGTCATGGCTGATGGAAATCACAAGCTTTTCTCACAATTAATTACCAATAACTGGCAGATTTGGAGTTATACCGAAGACCAGATAACAAATGGCACTTTATTGGTCTGTTTCCCCCACAAGCACACTTAACTCTACACGTAGATCTTTTCGAACTAATGTACTTTTCTTTCCAGTGAAGTATTACTTATGAAATGCCACTTTTCTGAGTAAGGTTGTGCATAAGCAGAGAAAGTTGAATAGGGACGTGAAGAAATCACTAAAAAGCACTTATAGATACCTATTACAGATAGTGCGGTAGCAAGACCAATAAATACTGCTGGTGTGGCTGATTGCTATCATGGGGAGGGACGATCCAGGCCACCTGGCTCTGTGCCCTGTGGGTCCAGCATGAGCAATGGTGTGTATGTTACATTTAGTGTTCACCCTCTGCCTACCCTTTACCCAGCCTCTAGTATCGACTGGTGTGGCACAGCTTGTGTTCCCGCGTACACGTACTGTAGCGGTAGCACTTCTGCTTGCAGCCCCTCTTGTGAAGGTTGTCTTTATATGGGAGTGTGTCTTAATGGCAGCCGCCTCCTGCCTGCGCGTGTTCCCAAAAAGATGACAAAGCGCGCGAGCGAAGAGCTCACAGCGTGCTGTCATCCCCGCCGCGTCAGCAGGCCTCTTACATAGATTAATGGCCAGGGTAAGCTGAATCTAGGAGAGAGAAAAGAGGAGCGGGGAGTGGTGCTTGTGGGGCTGGGTGAGTAAGAACACACAGATGGCTGGATTACTCGGAGTCCTGGAATGTGTGGAGAGGAGAGGAGAGGAGGAGGAGAGGAGAGGATAGGAGAGGAGAGGGGAGGAGAGGCAGACGCGGTGCACAGAGTTCAGGGTAGAGGTGGGTTTTTGTGAGTGGTGATGGTGGTGGTGGTGGGGGGGGGGGGGGTCGCTGAGGTGTGGCGAGAGTGATGAACTGTAATTGCACGCATCCTCCCACCTGCCCCTCATGATGGGCCAGAAAGGAGGAGAAGAAGAAGAAAAAAAACCACAGCAGGAACAGACGGAGGTGAAGAGGGATGGGTGTTGGGGTGTTGGAGAGACTTTGGGGGAGGGTGGTGGTGGTGGTGGTGGTGGGGCGCCCCAGGAAGCATGCGACAGGCTTGTCTGCCTCCGATCAGCTACTTGACAATTTGCAGAAGGAGGGGGAGTACAAACACAGGTGACGAGTGGGGCTTCTTGAGTTCACCGGCGAGGGATTAGCGCAATGCTCAGAGCCTTCATAAATTTGAATTAGTCACCTGCTTTTCCTTTTTCTTTGTCGGAGATGGGAGACTGCGGTAAATGTTCTTGCTTTCAGTTGGCTGACTAACATTTTTTAATGAGAAATTAACCCTGAATGGCGTTTTGTGTGTGTGTGTGTCTGTGTGTGTGTGTGTGTGTGTGTGTGTGTCTGTGTGTGTGTGTCACACACACACACACACAGTCAGAATATGTCTCACATATGGGAAGGGATTTCTGTATCTTGTTCAGCTGCACTTTACGCAGCAGTGCATTCAGCACATGTCCTATTTGCTGTGGAACTATGCGTATCAGCACAGCCTTGAATATTCATCAGATGGATGTTTGCAAAAAGTAATTTCTCTTGGGAGGGACAAATCTACATTCAACGAGATGATCTCACTCAGTTGACTTTAAAAGCGTGTTGTAGTCATGACTCTCTGGCTTGTTAATTGGCACAGTTTAGGCGGCATAACTTTATTTCGCCTTAATGAGCGTACCCTGATGATGTCCAGGGCCCAGAATCAGACAGTCTAATATTTCATGTATAATTTAGACACTATCTGTCCTACTGATTACTGCTATTTTTTTTCACCTGATGTAAAGTTTTACCTCCAGCAAACTAGATGATTAAAACAATAGAATTCCCAAATGGCCCCAACAGCTTTTGCTGAAGTGAATTTTCAAACAAGAAATACAGCTGCCTCAACCTTCAGCTGTAACACTGCGAACACTTGCATAGAGCAAGACGGGGGCAAAAGAGAGAGAGAGAGAGAGAGAGGAGAGAAGACGTGCCTCAGAGGTGGTGGAGAGAGTCGTCTTCATTTGCGCACACACACTTTCTTTTTTCAAAGTCACACTCTCAGCGGCAGTCTCTTATCGATCAGCATGGAACAAGGACAAATGCCACCACCGTCCCGCTGTGTGCTGCCCACCTGAGGGAGACTGACAAAACACGCCGCACGTGGCCCAGGGAAGACAGGCAACCTGCTACCCCACTCCAACTATCCAGCTGTCTCTCACGTGGTGGCCACAGGACTCCTCTGTGTGTGCCCTCACTTTACCTGAGAGGGAGGTGAGGTGAGGTGGTTGGTCATTGTCAGAGAAGCGCTTTTACTGGTTTTTGGAAAAAGGTCACACTTGACTTGAACATCACTGAAAGTAAGAAAGGGGAAAAGAGAAGAAAGAAAGAGATGGAGAGAGAGAAAGTAAGAGAGAGAGAGAGAGAAGACAGAGAGAGAGATAGAGAGATAGATAGATACTTATTTCTAACCTTCACAGTCTCTGCTATTTGTATTTTGTGAGCTTCAGGAAAAACAGGTTGACATTCACTCAACTCAAGTAATCTCAAGCACTTGTGCCCTTCAATAATTATGGTGCATGTTAAAACTTAAAACTAAAGCAATTGTGTACTGTGTTGCATTTTTATGCTCGATGACATACTTTTAGAAGATGGCACCCTGCATTTCTATGTGGTAACACAAGTGATTTATGTGTCTTGGTATGCGTCCATTTCAAAAGCATTTTATGCTTAGTGTGCTGCAGCTGATCCTTTTGACCTGACATTTTCAATTCACGACGTCCCTGAGACTGTAGAACAACGGTTTACAATTATGACTGAAGAGCAGCTTGTAAAGGTGAAACAAGCTGAATAGCTTAAAGATTGTAATTACATTTTTCATATGGCGTAATGTGTAATCACTGTCAATATATAAAAAGCTTACAATTTTTATGGTTGAAAAAAAAAAATCTGGAGGTGAATATTCTTCCTGTGCTCAGTGAATGAACTGTTATCTTAGTGCTTCTTGTGCTCTTTTTAATATAAACCAGTCCAGATGAAAAAGGATGTAGCTCTCTAAACTTAGAAAAAAAAATATTATCTTCTTTTTCTAATGCTTCACTCAGACATTTTTATGCAGTGGCAGAGAGAGAGAGCAATCAAGGCGTGAACCAAGAAGAACAACATTTAAAATGATTTCAATCACTTGGCCTTTCCTAGGCTGGAGGAGTTCAGATGTGTGCCATCAGTCCAAATGTCAAGCCACTCTCCTCAGGAGACAAACACGAGGGAAAGTAAGAGGAGAGCAAGGGGGAACTGATGAAAAAGGAGAAAGTCTCCATCTTCAGTCTTATTAATGGATATTTCAATCCGCAGATGTTTTAAATCTGGACTGTTCTCAGCAACATAACAAAATCAGCAAAAAGATGGTGAACTGAATTTGAGTGAGGCATCTTGTATTTATAATTGAAACCCTAGCTCCGTGATAAGTCTTCATTCCACATCCATCACATATTTTTTAAGTTTTATTTAGTTATGCAAGAACTGCAAGCAAACTTTTAATCCCTTGCGTTTGTCTACCCATTTCACCTTTGCGTTAGTATTCTGAGGAACGTGTTGTTTGTTTGTAGTAGAGGGAAGGGGAAAACTTGCTGGCTGCTAATTGCACATATCCAGCTCAAACACACAAGGGTTATAGACAGGATTATCAAAATTCTCCCTGAGTGGGAATCAATATATGGCAAGGAGAGTCAAAGAAGAAGAAGCAGAAGAAGAAGAGGAGCAAGAGAAAACAAACAAACAAACAAACAACAACTAAATTACCAGACAGGTAAAGTGAACAACTCCATGGCAGAACTCAATTGTGAGCTGGCATTCTTAATCTCTGCACCCTAAGTCACAGCGCCATGTTTATGTTTGGTCAGCAAATGGAGGGAAGGAGAGGGGGAGAGAATAGATAGATAGATGGGTGGATAAATAAATAAATAACAAGGAGTAGGCTAAATAATTGAGTGTGAAACAAGCAGAGCAGCACTGCCACTGGGAGGGATGGTGTGACCCTGCACTGGATCATGTGGGAATTCCGAGAGGACTGGTGGCGTTCCATGGGCAGACGCTCGCTCTGGCCTGAGTGTGTGCAGAAACACTGCCCCTACACCACAACTAAAACTCAACAGTGGACCAGTTCTGCTGTGTCGATATGGGTTTAACTGACCTGCGTAGAACGTGCTGATGGCCTACCTACCTCATGGCAATTAGAACCGTTTTTTATGAAAGCAAGAGGAATTGTGTTAATAAACACAAACATGTGAATAAGACAGCAATACAACCCTCAACCCACGCCCATCTGAGAAAACATAGAAAACAGTTCAGTGTGTAGCCACAACACTGAAATGATTGTTTCACCCTAAAGCTAAATTGGGAAATCTTGGGTTTTCAATACATTTTCATCCTGATGAATGCTGGACCAGTCTTTTCTTTGCTGTCAAAGTTATATAACAAAGCTTTCAGAGAAAATATATTGTAAAAATGCAAATTTACTACAAAAAAATACATTTAAAGTTCAACATTGAATAGGAGATGCAGCAGGCATGAAAACATATCATAGAACAAAGTTGAAAGGGAAATGTAGAGGTGTTTTCCTTATCACAACCTGCCTAAAACTACTGTATTCACAATGGTTCTGTGTTAAACTTCAAGAGCAATCTCTTGTGTCCGTATCACATATAGGCTAACAAAGCTTCTGGAACACAGGCTTTGAATAATTCAACACATTATAGCTTCTTTGCTTTCTCTTGCTGTTTGTTGGCTGAGCAGAATTAATTGCAAGTGTAATGGGACGGACGGGGCATTTAAATGCGTCGATTTATTACTTGTTTGATTCGTGAGTGTGGAGAGAACAGCGTGGCTGTGGCTGCTTCCACTCGTGGTGATGTAGGACTTAAGTGGAGGCATATGGAGATATTAATTGCACAATGCATCAAGACAAGCAATGATTTTCTTTGCATGAGGGAAAACTGATGGGAAATGTCGCTTAAACTCATTAAGTCAGGAGACTTTCCTCCGACTTCACTCCCAAAGAAAGCGAAAGAGAGAGAGAGAGAGAGAGAGAGAGAGAGAGAGAGAGAGAGAGAGAGAGAGAGAGAAGTTTTTGACATAATGAACTGCAATAGACAAAAAGGATTAGTTATTTGGCTGCCATCTAATACCTCAAATTAGGGGAGTAAAACACAGACACAGTGCCTGGTTGTGGATGCAGAGCTCTACCTCCTGGGTTTGGAAACAGCTCTTTCATGCCTTGATTTGTTGCTTGATACACATGAGAGCTGGTTAGTTAGCAATCTCCTCAGAGTTGTCAACAACAGGAAGCATCAGCTCGCTGATGACGTGTTCCTCATTTCCCCATCTCTGTCTGACATAGCTTGATTTAGTCCCTCATGACGGGTAACACGTTTTTGCATATTCATGACATGTATAATTGCAGTTTTGAGCAAAGATTGCTATGTCCTCAGTTTCTTACCGAATTCATCTTAATTAATCTCTATTACAAGCCAAGCACAGAAGAGAAAAGGAGAAATGCTTCTCCCAAGTACATTTTTCTTCTCTAATAGGTTGCTTCTGCTCTAAGGAACTGTGTACTGAACAAAGCATCGTTGTATTGGCAGATCTGGGGCAATTTCATTACATGACGGACCACATTTGAGCTCAAATATGCCGGAGTTATTTAATGAAACCATTGTGGCTGGGCTACAGAGCAGGATTACAGTAAGTCCGCACGGGAACATGGCAGATAAGTGGGCCATAAAGGCGTAACTGGCAGCCCCACCTCCCTCCCATGTCTTCAATGATGGAGACAGTTCATTCCCCTCAGCAAATGTTTGGTCCCCATATGCACCAGACCAGCATGGGCCTGGTCTTCAAGGCGGACCCCCTCTGGTGTGACTGGGAAAAGAATTCCCACAGTATCAACAGTCCTTGACCTCCTGCCACTCAGCTCAGCCTCCTCTCCTCTCCTCTCCTCTCCTCTCCTCTCCTCTCCTCTCCTCTCCTCTCCTCTCGTCGGGTCCAGTTCTTCCTCCATTCCTCCATTGCTCTCCTTTCCTTTGGCATTCCAGCCAGGAGTCCAGCATTAATCTGCTCTAAAACAGGCCAATGTCTACAGCAATGCACAACATGCCCCGTGCTATAACCAATATTTGACTGATCTGTGATTTGTGACATTTAAAAAACTATATATATGTGCTGGTTGTTTACCAGAAAATCTATGAAAGTCATTGCAAATATAAGACCATGAGGCTGAATTTATGATTTATGCCTTTGTTTTTGTCAAGTTTCCTATAAAGTGTTTTTTATGCTACTGTTGTACACTCTCGGAAAAGAAGGTACTAAATTGTACTTTTTAGGGGGACAAAGGCTTGTCACACCGGCAGTACCCTGAAAGACACATAATTGTACCTTTTAACATCTGTTTTACAACTAGTTTGTACCTTCTCCAGAGCTGAGGAGGTACATATCAGTACCTTAAGGTGCAAATATTAGCCTTTGGGGGTACATTAATGCGATTGTACCTTAATATACAGATTTGTTCTCCTACTGTCACATTATTTCTGAGAGTGTAGGGACACATTTAAGCTGTTTTGTAAAAATGCCACAAGTCAACAAATAAAAGTGTGAAACACCAAAGGACATGTTAGGTTGCAAAGGACAATGACTAAAGGTTATTTTTGCTTATTTTTGCCCACATTACCTTTTTGGAGTTTTCAAACTCAAAAGTCTCTGTTTATCTCTGTGATTGTGTGTGTGTGTGTGTGTGTGTGGGCCCGCCACAGGGAAGAAATGACTTTGGCTCACATTTTTGTGCGACCTCTAGGTGGATACTTCTCTCTAATGGTGTGTGTGTGTGTGTGTGTGTGTGTGTGTGTGTGTGTGTGTAGGTGTGTGTTGTGTCTGTGTGTTTGTGTCAGTGTGTTTGTGTGTATGTGTAGGTGTGTGTGTGTGTGTGGGTGGGGTGATGAAACCATGAAAATCTCATCGAGCCCAAAGCACAGACTCTAAACTCATCAGCACTCGCAGTCCTGAGATGTCTGATAGGGAATATGGGATTGGTTTGTGCTCCATGCTCTACCCAACCAGCCAGCCAGCCAGCCAGCCAGCCCCATGTGTAGTGTTCATTACAATACTCGCTCTGTTTATATAATAGGATGCCGGACTGATAAGGCACTCATGGTCATAATGACTGTAAGCCTGATGTCATTTTTTGCCAGCTGCATTTTATGCCAGTAGAAGTACTTCAATGGTTGCAACCATTTACAGATAGCAAAGAACCAAAGATTTTAAAAGTGATAATTGCTGTTAATTATTGTTATTCACTATAATAAAGCATTGATTTGATCTCAAAATGACAAAATTATAGCCACATTGTAATACATAATTAACGCTGCTTATGTTTACTTCATTGTTTGCAATGAAAGACGACCAGCTGTTGACTGTAATAGTTAAAATCCTGTAGAAATGTTCCAGGCTTCAAGTAGCTCTTCTGCTTAAAGGTTGACGCTGATTGCTTCTTGTGTCTTTTCAGCCCCTGGAGTTCACTAATGCATTTTAAAAAGAGCATTCTCCCCTCTCTGTCTCCATGTTCAGGACTTGCGAAGCTTACCGTTCGGATCAATCTGTCACTTTTAATTACATTGGCATAAAGGCAGGGGGGTGAAAATCAAAGCTTTAAGACTCCCTTCACTTTTTTTTAACACTCCGCTTTGTCTTTTTTTTCCCAGGCATTTTCATTTTCCCTCCCTAGATGATCCATTAGGCAATGTCTTATGGGGACAGAAACAGATTTGACAAAATTATTATTATACCGATAATTTTATATACTCGGGTTGTTCTTAGTCCCAGTTCATTTTAATGCTGATGAGGCTTTAGGTTTTAAGTTGGTGCCTAGTTGGTTGGTTGAAAGAATTAAGTGGCATCAGAACAAAAATAAAATGCCTCCCTGGCAGTTTACATTTGTGTATAGGAGCTCAAGCCGATCTGTGCTCCATGATTACCATGTGCTTTTATGTACAGTGACAAATAATGTTGTGTTTTGTTTGTGTGTGACAATGTGTTTCCTCGTTTGTGTCCCTTTGAAATCCGACTCAGAACAATAAAACATCCAGATAAAGGCGGACGGGGGGGACGGGGGGGAATAGTTTACTGTGTTGGCAGCAGCCCCGGAGAAGGATGAAGCCTCACTTTGGCAAAATGAAAACATTTACTGCTGACTAATGAGAAACAAATGAATTCCTTGAGATAAATTGTTCATTAGGCCTCTGTCACGGGAAGTTTGGTTGGGATTTGAAAAGTTTGATGCAATTTTATTCAGGGAATTACTGTGGACAACAGGGTTTCTGTTGTTTTGTGGATGTTGTAAATGTACACACTATGAAAAAGTACTTGCTATAAGTATATGGGACATCTTATCTAAATAAGAACAGAATATAGTAAATGTACAATGTAACAATAGCAATGTTAAGAACGAATGCAAGGCGCTAGAATTTTTGGGCCCTCATGTTTGTCCACCCCCTGCCCCCCTGATGCAAGAAGGTTAATAACATCTTCAAAGGGCCCCTTGTCAATCCTGGGCCCTTCAATTTGTCCTAACTGCGTTGGCCCAACCAGTGCCCCTGCCTCCACCTAACCTCCCCAAGCTATTCCTCCCTGTTGTAGCCTCTCTGTCCTATGCTGGCACTGCTTCTTGTGATTTGCAAAGACAAATGAGCTATCAAATAAACGCCATCTAATTACCAACACTGACTTCTACTCTCAAAGGTTTGCTAGTCAGATGCTGCAAATCATTGACTCAGCTGTCATGTCGCAATCTGTCTTCTGTCACATCTGATGAAGTTGCGTCTCCAAGCCCAATGCACAGCACCGATAGTGTCTCATCTTCAGCTCAACACCATTGTCCTGCTGCTGTGTTAACAGGCAGGGCTAGTCAGGATAGCAGGATACTTAGTGCTTATTTCAGCTTGAACTTCAAAAAGCTGTCCCTGAAGCTGTTTCTTCACAAATGCATAACATGTTCTGGTTATACATCCACAGCATCTGGCATTCTCATTGTGTAGGTTTACTGTGGCAAATATGCTTTAAAGGTATGCGTTTTTGATCCTGTGTCCCCTATAGAGGAATCTTGACTTCTTACGTGTTGAAAGTGTAAAAGACAAAACAACAAATCAACTGACAGTCCACATGCTAGCATTTCCTGTAATCCCAAAGCAGGTCTCAGAGCGTATGTGAACATACTGTTTGTGTGTGTGTCTGTGTGTGTGTGTACAGTATGTGTGTGTGTGCTTGTGTTTAGACACAAGGCAGAGCTGTATGGAGAAGGAGGTGGTGGAAGAGGCGGGAGGAGGAGGAGAAGGATGAAAGCTGTGTGACAGGCACAGACACTAGAAGACGACCTGTTAGTGTTGATCAGGGTCACACTGATAAACAGTCCGGTACATAAACGTCAGAAAGACGCCTCCTCATCGTACAACAGATTGCTGAGCAGCTCGCCTACATGCAGGAGGATCAAGGTGAGAGAGTGCCGGCTGTGGAGGTGTGGAGCTGTGTTTGCGCCGAGCACTGGTGGTGAACCTGCCACAGCTGCATGGCCGTCAAACGCGACTCCTACAGGAAATCGCTTACAAGCAGTGTGACGTTCAAACAACTCTCCCAGCTGTTCTGGACCACAGTGGGCCAAGTGGAGGAGGAGAGTGTGTGTGTGTGTGTGTGTGTGTGTGTGTGTGTGTGTGTGTGTGTGTGTGTGTGTGTGTGTGTATGTGTGTAAGTGCACGCGTGCTTGTGTGCTTGTGTATGAAGATGAGGTCATGGAAGGAGATGATACAGGAGTCAAATGATTTTATGCGGAAGACAATTACAATAAGAGGCTATGCATTTTATGTGTTTTTATGTATGCTAGCGTTTGTTGTCATAAATTAAAGTTCACTCTAGACTTAGAACAAGGTAACAACAGCAACCATAATACTACCACTACAGTACTACTACTCCCACCCACTACTACTAAAATAATAAAATAATAAACAAACAAAAATAAAAGATTAAAACAAAACATCTGGACCAATACATATGCACAATGATATTTTTTATTTCAGTTTTGTTTCAGAATTTGTTTTAGAATCATATTTAATGACAAATCTACATATTTTTATGTTTTTGTATTCTTAAGCGGCAAATTTGTTTTTGGCTGTCTGGCTGCTTGCTCTTGAGGATAATGCCATTAAAGTTTGGTAAGGCATTTCCCTCGAAAGATGTTCATTAGCATTTCTTTGTGTCTGTTGAAAAAAAATCAGCATTTCTTTGGTTAAGGATTAGCTCTTGAAATCCCACCTTCTCTCCTTCATCCATGATCCACTTGCCATCACCTTGTATTTTAGTGTGAGCCAGAGTGGATAGTGGCTGTTTGTTTTAAAAAGGTTGTTTGGGGTGACTGAGCCTCTGTTTGTGGAAAGACTCACCCCATCCCAAATCACACAGTCTGTGCCGAGGCAATAAAGGCAAAATGCTGGCTCACGGAGAGGAGAATGCAACAATTAAATGAGTGTTTACTGGTCTCACCTCATTAAGTTCTGAACAGCTGTTGCACTTACTGTCGTGTCAGGTTTTTTACGGAGCTTCAAAGAAAAACGGGAGAGAAAATAGCAGCTCTTTGATCTGTGAATATATTAATGGCTTTGTTGAGATACGGTGGCTGTTATCTTCTTACTGAGCCCAGAGCATGTGACTGAGTTGAACAACTGTAATGTGTGCTTACATTAGGGTTGTGTTGGTCTGACCAAGAGAAGCATGCAGGTAACCAAAATGAAAGCCATCAGATACCAACTCTCTTTGATTGGCCATGCAGTATGTGCAGCTAATTTGGGACAGTGACATTCATTCTCCATTTTTGTGCTATTGTGATATTTAAGACTGATTCACTCCACTGCCACTTCAAATATCACAAATACACACTCACAAGGTGGGTAGTGCATTCTCATTACCTAAACCTTGGCAGGATGACGACAGTAGGTTTTCTTTGGGTTTCATTCATTTGGTGAACAGAGATTTTTTTTTTTTAATCTACAAACGGCTTTAGCCAAGTCTTCTGTATGGGAAAAGCAAGCAACAGAGACGAGCTGAAGAAGAGTGTATGAGGGAAACACTCTTGTTTTGGTGTCTCTGATTCTCAGCTTGCCTGTCAGCTGGGAACCTCTGCAGCGTGACACATTGCTGGGAGACAAAAGAGGAGGTAATAAAGCATTAAGTTAAAGTGTTTAGGCGAGCAGCTGTGCACGCATATTGCAGGCAGTCGGCTGGAACCTGGACTCGCAACGCTGGTTTTGTCATCTGTTGTGGAATAGCAACAACAACAGTGACAAAAAAAAGGCCAGATCTAAAAAATGACACACAGATTGGTTTATGTGTTTTTGAAAATGGCAGTCCAAATATCGTGACAGTGAAAATGACATTACTGATGATTTATGCTTAACATTAACATTTGACTCCAAATTAACACATCACTTGGTTTTGTGCAGAAGAACACCCACACATTTCTGACTGTACAACAGTCTTTTTTTCAGAAAATAACCTAAAGCCTCTGTATTTTGGTGTTGTATTTTTAAATTGAAGCAGATCATAAGCTTTTTCATAAGACAAAAAAAAATACCACAAGGATGTATTATGAATCTAAAACAATTTCTCCAGCAATAGGCGGGCAGTACGTCCAACTTCCACCCAAACTATGATACTTTATTTCCTGTCTCGGATTGTAAGACTAGGAAGGCCACTTGAAAAATGCTACCCCCTCCCTCCTCCTGCCCCCTCCCCTTTCCACCTCCAAGAGGCTGACTAGCAGACCCGTCATGCTGCCAGATGTTTGTAAGCAAAAACAAATTGATCAATGTGTATGGATCAGCCGGATTTTATTTCTCCTCTCTCTCTCTTTCTGTCTCTTCCCAGGAGCAGCTAATTATCTGCCCAGGGTTTCCTGTTTTCAGCACATCTTTTACTAAATACTGCCCCCCTCCCTCCCTTGCTCAGACAGATCTAAGTTGAAGTAGGGGTTGGGTAGGGTTGCAAGGCAAGCCTGCAAAAAGAGGCAAAAGTAATGAAGGCAACTCATTAAGATCTCAAAATTAAAACATAATTCACACTTCCAGGGTTTCATAATGATTACATTAAGCTTTGCCCTTGTCCATGATTAGGGGAGGGGGGGGATGCTGTGAGCTGAAGTCTGATTTGCCATGGCATACGACATGTGCTAATTTCATTTCACCACTGACATGAGAATGCGAGTGGGATCATTTGAGAGTGCTTTTCCCCTTAAAAAATGTCCAAACAAATTAACTAAGCTCAA
Source organism: Setipinna tenuifilis (assembly GCA_030347295.1). NCBI lineage: Eukaryota > Metazoa > Chordata > Actinopteri > Clupeiformes > Engraulidae > Setipinna > Setipinna tenuifilis. Next base: position 8,906,360 of record CM059270.1, on the reverse strand, counting down.
TAAACAATGCAGTGAGTATCATATTTTCATGATTTTTTTTCTGATGGATTTGAAAAAACAGCAACATGAACATAAACAGAACAACAACATAAACAGAAATAGAACTCCATAAACAGAGGCAGGAAAATGACACCCTCCCTCAGCACACATTAGATGTTTTTGTGATTACTGCCTGATGGACAAAATGATATCAAAGAGTGTTCTGTCTTTATTTGCTGTCTATCGATCCTACCCATGACAATAGCTGAGGTGATTGTTTGAGGGGAAAATTGAAAGCAATTGACTCTGACAGGCCAAGCTGGCCGAACGCAGCAGCATTTTAAACGGACAGCCACTGCTCGGCCTGTACGCTCAAACCACCTGTATTTCACGGGAAAGAAAATAGCGTCTATTTGTACATCGATGACTGACGACTCAGCAAAGGTCCTGATCGATCCGTTCAATGGCAAGGTAAACACCAATATCTGGAAGAGTCTGGGCTGCTGCAAAGTGCCTGTTTTGTTTATGCTTTGTTTACGTTTGTTTGTTAGCTTGCTCCTGTAATGATGTGTAATGATACACCAGTGAAATGAAAATTCCTGCAATGTTTTGTGTGTGTATATATGAGGTCTTCAGTTAAATAGAAGGCTAGCCAAGATGAAAAGATTGCAGGACTGTGCAAATTTCCAGCTGTAATTTTGCATCCTATTTTCCCCCCTCAGATCAATATTTAACTCAAATTCTAGACATGAATTGTAAGAGTCCCTTAATTTAAGTCTTGCTTTTGCACAGCCCCTCTAAATTGGCATAAACAAGACTGAACAAGGTCTGAAATGGACTGAAGAAGTGCTCATAAGACACCCTAGGGTGGGCAAGCTAGGGTGGACGATGCATCTTAGAAAACTAAATTGGACCCAGAAAGGTCGAGGGGCCGACTGTTGGGCAGGGGTCCCAGGACATGCCCATCCAACACTTAAGTGGTTGAAATGTTTCAGAAGGACCACACACACTCTGCCCACCACTCTGGCATAAAGTATGAAATGGTTCCTTCCTGTAGTGGCTCTTTGTTCTTGCTTTTGCAGTTGCATGTGAAAATAGTCTGTGTTTATCACATAACTGAGAAGAGTGTGGGCTGAATTAAATCTGTGTTTTTTGATTCAGGTTTTTGTCATGCTGCATTCTTTTTGTGTTAAAATGAGGCTGAGTCATTATTCGGTCTACATATTTTAAAATACATTTTGCTTCTTTTGTGGTAATATTTTGTGTGTATGTGAGGGCATGTGTGTATGTTGATGTGTACACTGTGTGTATTAACAAACAAATATGGATCCTTTTTTTGACTCAGTAATTCTGTATGGTTGTAGTTTATGTATATGTGTGTGTGTGTTTGCTTGCAAGTGGTTTTGTACGTGTATGTTTAAGTGTGTGTTTGTTTATGTGTGTTTTCAGTATGTGTTGGTGCGTGTTTGCTGTGTGTGTCTGTTTTTATGTGCATGTTTTCTGTGTGTCTGTGAATGTGTATGAGTATGCGTATATGTATGTGTATGTGTGTGTGTGTGTGTGTGTGTACGTGTGTATGTGTATGTGTGTGTTTGTGTTTGTGTGTGTGTGTGTGTGTGTGTGTGTGTGTGTGTGTGTGTGTGTGTTTGTGTGCTACATGCTCTTGAGCTGGTTTTATAGCTGCTGCGTGTCTGTTTTGCCTCATGTCTCTGGGCATCTTGCCCACTCTCTATCACTCCCAGTGTTTGCCTGCTGCGCTACTCAATGTCCCGTGACCATGTAAACGCAACCGTGGAGACAGATACCAACACCTGCTCCCAAAGGTCACCCAACGACCTCTACCAATCAGCTCTGTCTTGTTTCTACAGCTCACCCCCCCCCCCCCCCAAACCACTACTTACGCCCTCCCCATTCACTCCCCCTCCCCTCCCCTCACCCCCCCCCCCCCCAGCGGTCATGCTTGACGTGTTGTCTATTGACGAGTGTGCTCTCTACATACAGTGCACTTTGCGGAGCAATGGGAAATTTTTGTGTCGGCTGACCCTGGGTCAGGACAGAAGCATAAACACCTCTCCATCTGCACTGGTGTGTGGGTGAGGCCCTGCAAACACGTTTTCCCAGGTTGCACATTAACAAAGTTTCATGTCAATGCCACGATTCCACCCTAATTAATTCTGTAAGCTCCCTTTCTCGCTCCATCTCTCTCTCTCTCTCTCTCTCTCTGTCTTTCTCTCTCTCTCTCTCTCTCTCTCTCTCTCTCTCTCTCTCTCTCTGCCTGAGGCAGAGTTGAAAAATAACTCTTGAGTGACAGTATTAAAAAAACAGAAAGGAAAAATAAAAGCAGTCTTTCCATCAGGCCTTTAAAAGTCATTAGCATCTCATTAGATTCATAAACCAAACAAATATAAACATAAACATGCCCTTACCGGGGCAAAGGGATGAAAAAATGAGGACAGCGTCATGCCCGCTTTCTCTTTTTTTTTGCCCGTCTTTTCACTATAATTATTATTATTTTAATTTCAGATCATTATGAATATTGCAAAATCATTAGGAGTACATCAATATTTATATAACATAATTAAAAAGTAAAGTGGCTGACTCGTCATGCCTCATGGTAAGAATAAAAAAGTGAATATTCAAAAGCAAGTGCGCACGCTTAGCCCATGTATAATTCAACTCATTGTAATCTCCGAAAAAAAAAAAGAGCGGGAACAGGTGTCTGTGCTGCGTTGGCGATTTTTTTTCCTCTTTTTCGGCCAATCGTGTTAGGCCGGCAGCGCTGGCTGGAATGAAACTTATTCATATTTGAAAGGAAAAGAAAATCGTCTGTCACATGTGAAGCTGGGGCAAAAAAAAAAAAAAAAACGGGGGAGGAAGTGAATTTGCTGATTCTTATGAATTTAGAGAGGCTACTTTGCAGGAAGGAAATACAGAAATGGGGTCCTTAGCCAGCAGATCTGTGGACTTGCACTCCGTGCGGCGCGCCACGCCGTGCGTACGCTCCTGTGGTCGGTCGGAACTGGAGGAGACGGGAGGAGACCTGAGCGTGGTCTCGCTGTCTCGCCTCAAAACGACACCGAAGAATTAATACCAAAAAAAGTCCAGTGGCTACAAGGCATTAGCACACTATTCACTTTACCAGATATGACTATCCCTTTAATGGCCCCCGCTGATCTTCGCCCAGGGTAAGAGTGTGGAACAAGTATGGAACAAGTTTTCTCTCCAGCTTTCTCTTTTTTCAAGAACTCTCAGACTTTGAGAGAGCAGCTTTGGTAGCTCTGTTTGTCAATGAACTCTGAATTGCCCTTTTTTGTTGATGTCCTCTTTCAGTCCTCCTCCTTTCTTTGGCCCTTATGGTGTCTTTTTTTCCCCCCTGCTCCTCTTGAACTTAGCTTTTAGCAGCATCACTCAGACCCATTAAAACACTGGACTGCAGCTGAGTCCAAAGGTCTGCTACTCTGGAGGACGTGAGAGGGGACCAGGGTGATGACTGTCTGTGAGAGGGAACGAGAGAGAGAGAGAGAGAGAGAGAGAGAGAGAGAGAGAGAGAGAGAGAGAGAGAGAGAGAGAGATAAAGAGAGAGAGACAGAGAGACAGAGAAAGGGAAAAAAGCGAGAGAGAGAGAGAGAGAGAGAGAATGAAAGGGAGAGAGGCAAAAGAGCGAAACAGAAGTGAAAGAGTGAGAAAAGAGGTAGAGAGAGAGAGAGGGAGAAAAGAGAAAGAGAGAGAGAGAGAGCTCCTGTGGTGGAGGAGGAGTGGAGGCGTGTTGGGAGGAGAAGAGCTGCACTCTGGAGGTCAGCACAGCCACTATGAAGCATAACCACACGCTAAGTGCTCTCGCTGTGCTTCCAGGAGGCAAAGGAGTGGAGTTGAAGGTCTTTTGACTCTACATAAAGACACGCACGCATACACACACCAACAAAACAAACACATACAATCTCTCTCTCTCTTTCACACACACACACACACACACACACACACACACACACACACACACACAGACACACACAGACACACAGACACACACACACACACACACACACACGCACACACACACAAACACATGCTCGCACACAGATTTTTCACGAGACTTCCCAGGGTGCTCCAGACGTGTCCGCGTGACTCCAGGGGTCACGTCTGGGACAGGGCCCACTGTGAGGAGCAGCGGAAGTCCTCCGTGCTCTCGGCTGGTCTCGTGTGACGCTCCGCTGGGGGAAGAGGGTCAGGTGAAGCACAGGCCAGTCGGGTCAGCGGAGGAGGACACACAACAGTATCAGCAGCCACTGCGCCGCAGATTACCTCCCCGAGAACCCCCCTCTCATTGGCTACCCTCGAGAGAACCCCCCTCTCATTGGCTACCCTCGTCAAGGAGATTGGGTCGTTTCCACAGCTAAATGCCGTAGAGCCTGTTAATGTAGCTATCTTAATACATCAACTTTCTACATTTTCCAGCTGAGCGGGTCGTTCCGCCATAATAGACACGTCGGCGGTTTACAGTCAAATTTTAACCTGTTCCATTCTGAATACAGGGGCTGATTGAGGTTGAGTTGGGACGAATGAGAGGGGGATTTAAAGGCTGCGACTTCATTCTGGGAGAGTTTTAGGCTGAAAGAGAAGAGGTCTGAATGCATTTGCCAACACAACACTTTTTACATGGAGGTCAGTTGGCGCCAGAGATGGCTGAAGTGAAAAAAAAAAACAGTGAAAGGGCAAAATTGAGTGAGGAAGGAGAGAAAGCGGTGAGGAGAAGAAAATGAGGCTGTAGAAAGAAAGAGAAGTGATTGCTTAGCAGACTGTAAGGAAAAGATCTATTGTGTCATATTCATAATAGTAATAAGTGGAGAGCTATGGGCACTGGGACATTTGGAGAGCCATGGATAAGTGGAAAAGAAGGTAAAAGATGAAGCTGGCACTAGACTGACAGTAGAATATGGGATTATTGCAGAATAAGTGCAAAGAATTTCTAAAGTACAAGGAACGTTTGCATGTTCTACAGGACTGCATGTTGGAGAAAATGTGTTGGTAAAACATAAACAATGTGTGAATTGAGAAATTAGGAATGGTGATGAAAGAAGATGAGGAAAGATGAAGCTGGGAGTAGACTGACAGTAGAATATGGGATTTAGAATTAGAAGTACAAGTAGTAGAAGTAGAATTTCTAAAGTACAAGAAATGTTTGTATGCTCCACAGGAATGCATGATGCATGTTCTCAACATGAGAAATTAGGAGTGGTGATGAAAGACGATGAGGAAAGAAAACAAATGGTTTCCTCAGACTGACATGAGGTTGTATAGTCAATTAACTGCCATAACCTCCACCCTATCCTCATTAAAACAACACCCCCTAAGGCTAGTGTTACTAATATGCACCTTGTTTGAGACAGACACACAGCAGTTGCAGCCAACAACCAACAACCAAAAAACATCCACAAGCAAAGCTCCTCGAGAATCTTACCATTCTTTTAAAAGAGGAAGTACAAAAAAGAATATTCTCTTTCTTTTAACTGATTTTAATGGTGAGATTCCATTCCACTGAGTCTGTCTTTGGCAGGTTCATTGGGAGAACAAAAAAAGGGAAAGCGAGCGGGCGAGTGGGAGAGGTGGGAGGAGGCGAAATCAGTGATTCATATTTCATTAGCACATTTCTCATCCTCATTGTGCACGCTGCTGCAGGCTTTTACGGGTTTTCAAGAGGACACCTTTTCAACCTGCATTCAGATGAAAATTGCTTCTAGTGTGGAAATCCTTGGTTAATTAAATTCACTGCTTCGTTTTAAGTAATTGCATCTATAATTAAAAGTAATTAGGTGAGCAGGAGAGGTATACAGAAAAAAAAACAACACACACACACCCTCTTTGAAAAGTTTGTGTGAAAAAAGCTCAATCCATTCCTCTTAACTATGAAGATGTGTTGTTGGTGCTCTCTCAGTCTCTGTGATGTGATGTGACGATAATACCCATCCCTCCTACTTCCCACTCCTCCTGTCTTCCTCCCTCCTCCCCCTCCTTTCGGAGAATAATGGTGATAGGGTTTGTTTGTTTTGACTTTGCCGCTGCGCGGAAATAATTCCCGCTGGTGCATTAAAGATAGTCACGCGGAGGAACTTATCAGGACTGACGGTGACTTTGTCTGTTTCAAGGTAATTTGAGCAGGAGACTGTTGTGGTTTTTTAACTCTATGCATCTTTGCTCAGAGAAATGATGTGTTCCTCACCGCCATTTCCACGGACCATTGTGCTGTGTGCCATGGGCATGGTAAGAGACTGTTTTCCCAAATCACCTACACTTACTCCCAAAAACAAACAAACACACACACACACACACACACACACACACACACACACACACAGAGCAAACACAACATTTACTGCCATTCAAACATATAACACAGCTCCCAGCGTGAGCATCACAGCACAACGTTTGGACTTCTAACAGGTTTGGGTCATTCAAGAAGTGATAAAGAGATGAAAACATATACACAGACACATGTATTGATTCAAAACTTTCTTTCTGTCCTCGTGTGTGTGTGTGTGTGTGTGTGTGTGTGTGTGTGTGTGTGTCTGTGTCTGTGAGTGTCTGTGAGTGTCTGTGAGTGTTTGTGCCAGTGGTGTATGTGTCATCTAAGGGGAGTACACAAGGCACCTGTGTTGTGTGGTGGACACCGGTGGGTGAATGTGTGAAGACACATTACAACGCCGCCACAGCGTGCAGCCCAAGATGACATCACCTGTGCGGCCGTGCCGTGGATGACAGGCCGAAAAAAAAAGCCTTTGTCGTCCCCTCTAGGACACGGTCCACACTGGAGCCTGTGGGTTTATGTCACTATCATAATTGAGCCTGTTTATTCCCAAGCATGCCTGACTGCAGAGCCCGGAGAGAGAGAGAGAGAAAGAGAAGCGCCAAACTATCCTCCTGCAAGTCATAAACAGTGAATTTATGTCAAGCTGAATGAAGAGAGAGAAGAGAGGCTGGAGAGAGAGAGAAAGAGAGATAAATGGATGGATGAATGACCGCACAAAGGCATGGATGAGTGCAAGCTATTGAAGAGTGTAAAAATGCTAGTTGGCATTTAAATTGTGAGACTTGTAAATGTGCACACATGTGAGTTATGTGTTGATAGTTGTTAATATGTGCACAGTATTTGTGTATATGAGCCTTTGTGCATGCATACAGTGCCTGTGTGAGTTTATCTCTCTCTCTCTCTCTCTCTCTCTCTCTCTCTCTCTCTCTCTGTCTTGGTGTGTGTTTGTGTGTGTGTGTGTGTGTGTGTGTGTGTGTGTGTATGTGGCTGTGTTTATGTGTGTCTGTGTATATGTGTACCTTTCTGTGTGTGTATGTGTGTGTGCGTACCTGCGTGTGTGCGTACCTGTGTGTATGTCTACCTGTGTGTGTGTGTGTGTGTATGTGTTGTGTGTGTGTGTACCTGTGTGTGCATGTCTGCAAAGACACTGTGTGCATGGCGAGCCAAATCTGGCGTCCTGGCCTGGTTTTTATCGGCGGGAGGGAAGAATGCGAGGGTAATTACACACCTGACAGAGGCTGATAAACAGCCCTGGCCCGCCGCCAGGCCCGCGCTGCCGTCTCACCGCCTCGCCTCTCCTCGCCTCGCCTCGCGTCTCTCCACAATTACAATTGCGTCTTTAGCCCCTCGTGTACCGACTCAGTTTTACCGCTGGATTCAGACCCCCTTTTTGCTGCGTGACAAATGCATTTGGAGACGCGCCTTAGACAGACAAGAGAGACATTGGATGTTAAACTCATCTTGTAAAGTTTTTTTTTTTTTTTTGCCCTGCTGCTCCTGTTTGTTTGTGTCTGCACAAATGGATCCAGCTGTTGGGAGAAACACCAGTTACCAGTACAGTACTAGTGATTTCATAATTTATGGACATTGGTTGAAAAAATCCAGGATAGGACACTGTGTCCTTTAAAAAAATATAAGACGGTATGTGTACACCTGTTATAAAAAGGTTCTTCAGCAAGAGTAACCAAAATGAGAAAAGGAGGTCCACACACTTCAACTCTCTTCAGCAAATCTCATCTATTATTGATTTTATTTAATTTTTTCCCATTAGTAGCAGGATTTCAAGCATACATTCTTCACCAGACTTCAAACTGTGTCCATTAACCAGGATGGTTTTAATGACAAAGCCTTAAGCACTTTTTTTGGTTACACTGACATGAGAAAAGTACATCAACAAAGACAATATGTTATTACTCTAACAAATGAACTTCCATGGAAAGTGGGATGTTGATACTTGATTGTTTAATAATTCAAACTCAAATCTTTTTTGGAGTCACTAAGTTAAAAGTGAGTGTTTGAAAAGCAAAAGCGTAAGCAGTCTTGCTTTGCTCCCTTTGGTAATTATAAAGTACTCCCATATGTGAGGCAATTTCTGAAAATTGGTTCGTAAGAGATTCTAATAAGGAATCCAAATGTGTGAAATTTAATCATTTTTTTGTTTAAACCCCCAGAGAGGACCATTTAAAGATCAAAGAGTAAATTGAGTGAGAAGAAGGTAAGGAAAGTAATTTATTTCACCCTCTTCCATTACCTGAAGGGAACAACAGAAGAAGGAAATGCCCACAGCACAGGTTTTTTTTTTTTTGTTATCAGATCTAATTTCTCCAGTGGAAATCCATTCTCCTCCTGTGATATCAGCATAAGCAGTTTTTATATACAGTACACCACCTCCTCCGCTGTCTTCATTACCACAACCCACCCTCTCCTCTTCCCCGGCTCGGCTCAGCACTGCACGCTGCCCACGGCAATCACATCTTATCCACTCAACTACGACCACCATCTATCACACATAAAACACACATCTTGTTTAAAATTAGATGTATGCACTATCCTGGGTGATCCTTCTGAGCGGAGAGGAGCGTAGTGCACCCCGCTGTGCGGTTTTGCTGAATTATTAGTCACCAAGCAGCGTGGGCCTGCTTATGAAGGGAGAGGAGAGGAGCGGAGAGGAGCGCAGGATGCAGTCTTTGGACGCTCTTTCAGTAAACCCACTCGAGGTGCAGGAAATCTGTTGCGCGCCGCTACAGAAGTATCTGGGGAAACACTTCACTTGGGTGGCCCGACTACAGAGACTTTACAAACGGCTCATTTAATTTAGTTTCTGTCTTTCTAATTATTCACGGTACATCACCTTAACCAAACCTGCCTCCCAAATTCTAATACTTACCATATTTTGCTATTAACTAAGGTTCAACATATTTTACTAAAAAAAACCCCCAAACGTCTTTAAATAGTCCGTAGCTGTTGGGCATAGCTGTCATTCCTAGCTTCAGAAAGCAAAAATATGTGGCAGGATT
>CM059270.1:8879563-8894563 GCA_030347295.1 Setipinna tenuifilis | reverse complement strand
GCCCAGGACCATGCAGTGAGATTATCTATGATCATTAGCATCATATTCTCTCTCTGTTTTTGCCTCGTGCATCTGGCTTAGCGGGAGGGGGGTGAGGGGTGGTGGGTGGGGGGAGGGGTGTATGTTGGTGAGGTGTGGAGGGGGTTCGTTTGTGATGTGATGCTTTATGAAGGGCGCGGGCGAAGGTGCTTCGCTCGGTTTGAACACGGTCGGCGTGGCGCAGTGTGCCATGTCACGTGTCAAGCGTTTTCCATGACTTCCCCTTGAAGTCTGCGTGGTTTTTGTGCCGCTGCTGCTGCTGCTGCTGCTGGTGGTGCTGCTGGTGGTGCCGCTGTGGATGCCGCAGCTGAAGTGTCTCCAGTGTTTTCCCAGGCACAGCTTTGAAGCCAGCTTTATTTATTGAACTACTTATTTTTGTGCGCACGTGTGATGTGCAAACGCGGGGTGGAGGAGTACAAAGAGGTGGGTGGGTGAGGAGGTTAGCGGTGGAGGATGAGGTGGGGTTTGGGGGGTGTTTGGGCGGGGGTGGGGTGGGGGGGGGGCACTGGGGCGTGTGTGTGGGGTTTGGAGAAACATGACTCAAAGACAATGCCCCCCCGGGCCCCTGCATCGCATCACGACTTGGTTATGAAAACTTTGTATGTAGGAGAGAAAGTGAACTAGAGACAAAGGAAAAAAAAGCACGAGGAGAAAGAGGTGGAGAGAGAAAGGAAGTAAAACAGAGAGAAAAAGAGAGAGAGAGAGAAAGAGAGCGAGAGGAAGAGAAAGAGATAACAAAAGTGGTGTAGAGCCTAGCAACAGTGTTATCTTCCTTAGCATGTCTATCCTAAGGCTCTTCTGGTTGGAGGGGGAACACGGAGTGCCTATACTGTCATACTCTGTTTTTGAAAAGATTAAAAAAAAAGCAGTCCAGTACATTACAGAACATTAGGACAGACACGGGCTGGAATATTCACCCAGCGCACCGCAGGCACTTTGAATGTTTCACACTACTGGGGCTGCCAGTGCGAAACGACTGATAGAGTCGATTGCCCAAACTCAAGGATATAAAAAGAGCCGCAGACGGCAGGGCCTCTCTCTCTTAGGAGCGATAAGCATGTCATTAAGCCCAGAGCTCCCCAATACAAATGTATTTCTCTCTTGTGTGTGTGTGTGTGTGTGTGTGTGTGTAAGTGTGCGTGCATATTCATAGGTCCCTAAGTGTGTAGGTGTGGTGTGTGCGGGAGCGGGAGACTATTTATGAGTGTTTAGCCAGTGTTCTTGTGTGTGTTTAGGGGGCTTTACTAACCTTTGCTTTAAAGGGAGAATGACATGGTGTGACATTAAGGCTGAGAGCAGCCAACATACTGACCGCTGCTTGGCCCCGCAGTTTGGACTGAAAGTGCACAATAAAAGGCCCCTGATGTGACTGTGTTCTAAAAGGCGCACACACACATCAAAGACACGCACAGACACACACACACACACACACACACACACACACACACACACACACACACAGTCATGCACGCTCTTGCACAAACAGGTGCTAAAAGCTTGCCAGCCGCCTCATCTACCTCAGGGTAATAAGGTTAAAATCTCAGTCCCCTGTGCCTGGTTTACACACACACACACACACACACACACACGCATGCACGCATGCACGCATGCACGCATGCACGCATGCACGCACGCACACACACAAACACACACACACACACACACACACTCAAGGGGCCAGCTCCACAGTGGCACAGGGAAAAGCTAACACATGCCCTCTTTTTCAATCTCTTTGCTACTGATGTGGTTTCCTCAGTTCCTCTTCCCTTATTTGGCCAGTTAGTAATGGCAGTTTTACATTTGTGACAAAATGGAGAACTTCAATCCTTTTTGTTTTCAAAGTGGATATGCTTTGTGTGTTTGCATGTGTATATGCATGTGTGTGTGTTATCTAAATTGCTAAATGATGCAAAAATTAGCATTTTAAAGTCAAACTAACCTGCTTTTTCCTCACTCTTGACTATCATAATTAACCGCCAGGGACTTGGACTCCGCTAGTAATTACTCACCACCCAGAGGCCATCCAAATCACATCTGTGACAACTAAAGGAGTGTGTGTGTGTGTCTGTGAGGGACTGTGTGTGTGTGTGTGTGTGTGTGTGTGTGTGTGTGTGCATGCGTGCGCGCGTGTGTGTGTGTGTGTGTGTGTGTCTGTGAGGGACTGTGTGTGTGTGTGTGTGTGTGTGTGTGTGTGTGTGTCTGTGAGGGACTGGGTGTGTGTGTGTGAGAGAGCTCATGTGTGTGCTCGTGTGTGTTCATGTGTGTGTGTTTGCTTATGTGTGTGTGTATATGTGCATACTCCTGCTCTATCAGACAGCATGGGTGTAGTTCTTAGTCAACCCAACACCACCGTGTGCCTGTCGGGACTCTCCTCTTGGAGTGGAAGGGCTTTGGAGCGCACTCATCTCTTTCTCTCTGCACCAGCAGCTTGGAGCCACACACAAGCTTGAACTCAGCCAATTATTTGTCTGGGTTGTGTTCTTTGTTTGCTTACAATCTCAACAACAAACCCAGTGTGTTAATTGAGAGACTTTTGTTGTAAATTATGGATGGAACACTACAGGTTCTGATAGATTAGGGGGGGGGTGTGGGGGGGTCTTCGGGGTTCTGGATGTCATGTCATTTCACTTGCTCTCTCTCTGTGCTCCCTCGCTGTCATTAGTGACTGTGTCACTCTTGGCCACGCTTAATCGCCCACTGTTTCAGCTAATGACATGGATAATGCAGAGACTGATGGGGAGACCTACGAGGCAAACTATTGATACTGACAAATAACATGACATATGCTCCGTCTCAAAATGGCCATCGTCGACAGCACACTTCATTATAGTGCACTAGTCTGCACTAGTACTACTTACATGGACAGTGCACCAAATTTAAGGGTTTAGTTCTGCTTCATGTCACACACACACAGGTTGTGCACTAAGCGGAAATGACGAACGCAACAGTTTGCCGCGTTTAAATGACAAATGCAACATTTAACCACAGTTTAACACCCAACAATACTATAGCACTTCTTATAGACATACAAACACTGTGTTGACATCTAATACTGCAACTTACACTTCTAAGGTGTTTTGCTGTGTTTTTAGGTCTGTTTTTTTCTTCCCTTCCCTTACGTGACCAGCATGATGGCCAGCGTCCACTGTTTCACAGGATGGCCAGTGTCCAGTGTTCCACACTCAACTTTTTGACTGTTATGAGTGCACTATATGGGTACGTGCAGTACACTCAATGTTCTTGCAAACATCAGTGTCACACCCTCAAAATACCAAGTGTAAGTGTTCAAGTGCTATATTTGAGACAGACAGATAATCTCACTGTGAGTGAGTGTGTCTGTGTGTATGTGTCAATGAGTGTATATACGGTGTACCGTCACCTACATATAAATATACAGTATATATAGTCAGTGTGTAGGTGTGTGTGTGTAGGTGTGTGACAGCAACTGTGCATGTAGTTCTGTTCATCACTTATACTAATTATCACTTATCTCTTTGGTGAAGATAAGAATTAGGTACTTACGTACTTAGGTACAATTAAATAAAAAAGATATTGAATAAACAAATGAACAAATTATTAATAGAGGTTAGAGGGGGTAAAGGGGGTGGGGGTTAAGCTGACAAAACTGATACAATGCGTAGATCTCCATGTGTGTGTGTGTGTGTGTGTGTGTGTGCGTTAATGTATGAGTACAAGGTGTTGATGAGTCTAAAAATGCTAGTAGGCGTTTAAAGTGTGTGACTGTAAATGTGTACACATGAGCCAATGAAGCTATGCGTTGATGGCCGCGGGGGAATGGGGGGTCTCTGTGTGTGCGCGCATGTGTGTGTCTGTGTGTGTGTGTGTGTATCTGTGTGTCTGTGTGTGTGAGCGTGTGTGGTTATTAAGGGGGGGGTGGGGGGCGGGGGCGGTCTGTTATGTCTGAAGCACATGTATCGGGAGAAATAAAAGAGAAGGCAATAAGAGTGGGAATGACAAGGCTCGAACAAATGCCCCCGGCTGTAAGCAGATAGAGGCCGGCTGGGATGGGGGCAGAATATGGATGACTCTGGAGTAGGCTCTCTGGCACTGCCTTTACCCTGAATGAACCGTGCCTACTGTTCCCTGGATCAGGAGGCAGTCCTCGTGCCTTATGAGTGTGTGTGTGTGTGAGTGTGTGTGCATGTGTGTGTGTGTGTGTCTGTATGTGTGTGTGTGTGTGTGTGTGTGTGGTGGGGTGTGGGTGTGCATGTGTGCGTGTATGTGTCTGAGTGTGTCTCTGAGTGTGCACACCTGCATGTGTTTTTCAAAGACACGTAATCAGAAAGAAACAGTTTGCACAGACTCTCTATCAAAGCATATCTGGTAAGCAGCAAAAAAAAGCAATCTCCTCTCTTCCCTGGGGTAGACGGGGCAGGCTTGAATACACAAATGTCTGAGGAAAGACTATTGAAATGTTTTGACAAGTCACGGCTGTGGTAAATAAGGTTACGCTTCAAAGTTGCCTCTGCATTTTGCTCTGCTCGCCTCAGCTATTGACTCAGCAAATGGGAGTGTGCTATCAGTACTGTTACCTTCAGCGCGTTTCTTTTTAACCCGGCTAAAGGTCAAAAAACTAATTAACCTTGTTCTGTCTGAATTTACCACAAGCCTTTACCACAAACCTTCTCTCTTTCTCTCTTTCCCACGCTCTCTCTCTCTCTCTCTCGCTTTCTCATTGCTGTGCTTTCACATACATGCTCAGATTTACTCAAACTCTTGCTGCACATACATTACCTCAGACAGAGAGATTCTCAGACATGGCTGTAACACTTTTAGTTATGTTACTTCATGGCTGACACTGAGAGATGGCACTGGCTTGGCCCTATCAACGTATCAGCAAACAGCACTGATCTTCGACGCCTTCTGACATTATCCTGATTCAAATCACAGCTTTTCAGTTCCACTCTGTATTGACACGTGTTGAGAAATGTGAGTACTGTAATGTCAACATGGAAGATTATCTTGGGAAAGAGACGCTGTAAACAACATGATAATCACAGCATAATGTACAATTAAACTAATTACTGACAAGGTAAAGTGAACCACAACATCTCATTATGTTTCTCTCAAACAAATGCAGATAAATTATAAAAAGTTACTGACAACCACAATGCATTAAAACTAAAGTTAACTTTGTGCAAACACAAACACAATTACTTGCACAAATCAAAACAAGGAATCAAATTATAAACACATCTGAAAAAAAAAAAAAAAATGAAACATCTTTATAATGTTGCTTAGAGGCAGTGTTATTATATTTCAGTCTGTTCGTTTGAAAAGTAGTATTGAAATGGGTTCTGGCTGACTGTATATCTGCTGCTCTCAGGAGGTACTGAAGCACCAAAACTTTGTGTGAATATTCTCTGACATGTCAGCAGAATGAGCTTGTTGCAATCCCATCGGATCCTCCTAGATGCTCTCGCACACTCATGACAGATGGAGTGGTAATGTGGGTCCGTCATGTCCCAATTATTGAGAAAGTAAACCAAAGAGAGTACATTAAAATTGACTAAAATGCCAGCCAGAACGAGCATGGAGGCATATGATTGTGGTGGCAAAGACGAACAAAAATTGCCCTCTGGAGAGATGATTCGAGGGTGGAAAAAAAAAATTGCCGCAGTTTCTTGTCGCTGTGCAAACCATTGAATGCAATGTGCTTACCGTTGCGCTTGAGTTTCTACAACCACGCTGCTTTATTCACGGCCTTACCCAGGAGGGTGGCACTGTAACAGAAAAAAAATGGAATCGCCTATTATTTGGCAGTTTTGTTGCAGTCTCTCTCTTTCCACCAGCCTAGGCAACTGCTCAATCCAATTACTGTTTCCACGCCATTTAGACTGACCAAGAAGCACCTGACTTTCCATTGACACTCAACATTCTTCAACGTGATGAGATCACTCGAAAAGTTGGGCATGGAAAATCCATCTCCCTGACTGAGGCTGTTTTGATTATTCTGTAAGTTTTTCTCTCCTGCTAGTTTGGCAAACAAAATTTGGCATGCAGTTGCTGCTCTAATTTCCCATTGCTACCTTTCGGATGTTTTTTGTTGTTGTTGTTATGCTATTTGTCTGTTGTGAGTGCATAATTTCACCTGAAGGCGTCAGATGGGAAGGGGGTTGTACTCAGATAATGCCATCAGAGATTTGTTGAATAAAGTTTGATGCTTCCTACAGAAGAAAACGAAGACATCAATACTGCTTTTGTTTCAGGTGCTGTTGTTGGTAAGTGTTGTGTAGAAGTTCAAACTTACGCATGAGTTAATAAACAGGTAGATCAAACAATTAACATAAGCAGTAGCAACTAAGCAGACTAAAATAAATGCAAAAAACCCAGCCTTTATACAGATAGATTTATGAGAGCAAGTCTCTGGGAGAGAATAGTTGTCCAGTGATATGTTTCACTGTTCCCTTATTTTTTATATATTTTTTTGCAGCTCGGCCACAATTCCCTTCGAATATCGTTAAAGCTCAAAAGATTGTCTCCCTTCCCTTAGCACCAGAGAGAGAGAGAGAGAGAGAGAGAGAGAGAGAGAGAGAGAACAGCATTTTTTTGTGATGATGTGATGTGGTCTGTGCCTGGAGGATGCATTAACTGGGAGCCTGTAGTGACTGGAAGATCACAGTCCCTCTGATGCATGCTGCCACTGATGAGGGAGCAGTCTTTTTTTATACATACATGAACACGCGAGCCTCATGAATCATGAGGCACGCACAGGGCTGGGTTTTGCTGGGCATGGCATTAAAAACAAGGATGGTATTGTTTCTGAAACCACCAAAAAATGGTAATTGTGTAATGTTTCATGTTGCTGTCTCTCTTCAGTCCCCCTTGCTGTATTTATGTACAAGATTTTTACACATGTATCCATACACATACATCCATTTTTTTGGTAAGTATAGAGTAAGTTTTTCTGAGGAGCTTGATATATAGGGTTTCTAGTTCAGTGTGATCTTCAAACTACAATATGCCCACCCCCCACCCCTGCTCCCCCATACAGACCCACACACACATCCATCTCCACCCTTCGTGCCACTCCTCCTCTTTCTCCTCCTCCTCCTCCTCCTCCTCCTCATCCTCCCTTTTGTACTCCAAAGAAAGCTCATTACATCATTACATAATTCCCTCGTTTGGGTGCGCAGCGGGCTTCAGCTATCTAGGGCGACAGGCTAATGTTAACAAATGTTTCACTTACCGCCATTCACTCAGCGGCTCCTAACGAGGGCTCCGGGCCCCGTGACAGGGCTGTGGAGGAGGCTGGCTGTGACCTCCGACAGAGAGCGAAATAAGCTTTTATCTGGCACACGGGGGTTTTTTTTAGCTTGTGTGTGTGACAAGACAGTGTATGTACGTTGTCACGGTTACTGTCTTTATGAATGTTATGATATTGTATAAGTGTGATGCAGGAGCCTTTCACATCTGTCGGCCTTCACGAGAGAAAACGAGAGAAAGAGTTGATTGCTGGTGACATGAATATGACAAGGACTTTGGATTTGATGGGTTGTGCTTCAGTTTTTTGAGATTAGTGTGATTCATAACACACCTCAACAGAATGATAATGCTCTCCCTCCTTGCATGCAGTTTTGAGTGTGTTCCCCTGTGTCTCTCTCACGTGGGGAGCCATCAATACACCTGTTCGCCTGCAGAGGGCACCCAAGATGTCCGTTACGCCGAGAGAGCCACAGATAAGTTACTCAGGCCAGTGCAAGATCCAGCAGTCCAACTGCTTCCCATCTCCTACCAGTTTCCCACTGATAGGGCATTTCATTGTGTATTTGTATGTGTGTGTGCGTATGTGTGTGTGTGTGTGTGTGTGTGTGTGTGTGTGTGTGTGTGTGTGTGTGTGTGCGTATATGTGAGTGAGAATAAGGAGGGGTAGATGGGTAGGCGAGTTGTTGTAGTGTTCCTGGAAGCTGGGTGAGGATGAGCGGTAAGAGGGATTTGCTGTAAGCCCATACTGAGCATGAATGGACAGCAGGCTTACTGGGGCTAGGGCTGCACTGCAGGACCTGCATCATTCTCTCTTCCTCTCTTTTTCTCTCTCTCTTTCTCTCTCTCTTTCTCTTGCTCTCTCTTCCTCTCTGACTTTGAGGCAGTCAATAAACAGACACACACACATGTACACATTCGCACACGCACACGCGCTCACACACTCACGAGAGGAAGCAAGCAAGCATGCACACACGCACGCACGCAAGCATGCACATACTTACCAAAACAGGATAACATAAGAAAGTCTTTGGTTGGCGCTGTGTGTAACTGAGGCAAAGTACTGATCAGCACAATGGTCTGTACCTTTTTTATCCCCATCTTCACTTTTTTTACCCTGTCAATTTCAGTAACTGTCTGCTCACAGGAAGGTGTGTTGTCTGTCTGTCTGACTGTGAATGCTGTGATATGTTAAGCTTATACATCCACAGACAAACTGACTAATTCTTCTCCAAGTATTGCATAACGCACCATGTCCATGTACAGTATATGCTTCAATAAGCCTTTGAGACTTTTTCAGTCTAATAAAGCATAGATCATTCGGGTACACACGGTTATTTAAAGCACCTGTCACAACTCCCAGAGCCGGTCCACACAAAGAAAAGGAAATTTAATTGGTCCTAATGACAGCTAATGTTGCACACGGCGCTTCAGTGGAGGTACAGAAATGCAGCAAAGGTGCTAATTCATTGGCGCGCTAAGCAAGGTGGAGGACTGGGTTTTAATGAGGACGGCTGGAAAGGCTGGAAAATATACTGTATGTACACACCTGTCAGTTGCTTTAAGCGAAGCATGAGAAATCAGATGTGCCGGATGGCGGCAAGGCCACGGCAACAGGTGATGCGGAGCACACTTTAACTAGCAGAAGTCGCCCGTTGCCAACAGAAACGGCGAGACAAGGATCCGAGCAAATGGAAGAGGGAGACTACACAGGCTAGCCGGAGCGCTCTTGGGGAGCTTGTTATTATTTTTGTCCAGAAATCTTTCACGTGGGACTGAAGCAAAAGGTCATGTCTCCTGAATTTAATTTCGAGCCAGTTTGAGAATTACGTTATTTCACGTGGCTTTTGTCAACCTGTGTTCTATATAACTTTGGTGTGTGCAGTTGCAATATGGAGAACCCACATATGTGTAGAGATTCCAGAAATACTATTGCACCCTCTGTTTGAGGCGTCTCCAAAAATGTATGTCGGCACACATGCTGTGTCCTGTGTGAACTGGGTGGCCTACTTTGAATAGGGAAAAGATGATACCAGGCACTGTATAGAGGCTGCTGGTGTCATCTGGTAGCCAGGCTAGCACCAGCGTAGTATCTCTGCTCAGTGTCGTATTTTGCTATAGTACTCTGGCAGGCAACTCTCCTAAAGTGCCCACTTGGCTCTACCAATTTTTTTTTTTTTCGGTTCGCAATCAGCTAACAGAGGGAGGGCTATCTCACTCTGTGTTTTAAAATTCACAAAAAACTATCTGCCCACCAGGATGTAAATGTATGCCTAAGGAGAGTAACCAGACTCTTGGCACAAAGTGAAACGAAAGTAAAAGAGTCTGGCCCACCAGGGCAGTCACCTAGTGCATCCCTCTTGCTTTTCTGCACACCCTGGAAAATTTGCTTCACTTTATTTTTTATTTCTTTATTTTGTTTAATTTTTTTTTAAGGCAGCAAGCTGGCAGAACCTGAACTGAACAACATAAGTCAGTAAGTTGGCCATGAGTATCATGTTTTCCCATGTGTACCGTGAGGGCGAAGGTCACGAGAGCCATCTGTGTGTTTTCCGAATGAAAGAAATCGATAGGCATTAACCCAGCCAGGCGCGACAGGATTGCCGGGGGTCCGTGTCATGTATCTCTCTCTTTATATGTACTGCTCACATACGGTACACCTGGAATGCAAAAGTTAATGAAAGTCTGTCTCTTCTCGCCGTTAACACAACAAGCGCAGTGGCTTTCTCCAACTGGGCTGAAGATTGAAATGTCAAGGTCACCTGTGTGGGTGGAAATTGGCATCTGAATGTTTTCTCTCTCTCTGTTTCTCTCTCTGTATCTCTCTCTCTCTCTCTCTCCCTCTCTCTCTTGCTCTCTCTCTCGCTCCCTCCCTTTCTCCCTCCCTCTCTCTCTCTCTTCTGCTGCTTCTTCATCCCGCCGAGCTCTGAGCTTCTCTCTCCAGGAGCACGGGCGCTCTTCAGGCCTGCAGCCCGGACACGGCTGAAATTAGCCAGCTAAATATATCTGATAAAGAGGCTGCAGCCTATCACAAGCTGTCAGAAGACATTAAAGTCCTCTCTCTGTGTGACCCCCCCCCCCCCCCCCCCCCAACACACACACACACACACGCACACACACGCTCCCCTTCCTCCGAAAGCACATGCGTGTTCACATACACATAATCACACACTCAGACGCAGACATAGACACACACACACACACGTATGCACATAATAATGTACACACACCCACTCTCTTTCTCTCTCTTTCACACAAACATACACAAACACACACACACCACACACACACATACACACACAAACACACACACACACACACACACACACACACACACACCGAGAGGCCGACACAAATTGTTGTTTAATCACTGGCACAGACTGTTACCCCATTCTCCTTTATGGTGTCTTTATTGCAGAGGGATGGAGAGGAGAGGGGAGCTCTGACACGTGGGAGCCTTGGCACTCCTGTTGTAAAAGTGCACCCCACATAATTCTCCTCAACGTTTACAAGAGCCCCTCTTTTCACCCAGTCCACAGATGGACACCACAAGAGGTGCCTTGCACACTAAACAAACCATTATCACACACACACAATACACACACACACACACACACATACTGTACACACACACATGTGCACACATAATACAAGAACAAAAACCTACAGTATGGGTGTACATGAGTATAGTACACGGGCGCACACAGGCAAGTTGCCATGGTTTTTGGTTATTTGATATTTTAAGTTTTACAATACTTTTACAACACCTCTGCTCCTTGGCCCAGCGGTCATAGCCTCCTTTGTTACTCACTTCTTGTTTATTGGATCATTAGCCTCACACATTTTGGTTTGTTTTCCTATTAGTCTGGTGTATGTAAGCCCTGGTGTTCAGTTCAGCTGTCTGTGGATGCTTCTGTTGGCAGAATGCTGCTTCACCGAGCCTCTTGTTTGTTCCTGCTTGTTTTGTAAGTAAAGATTCCCCTTGTGTTGTGTTTTAACCTCATCTATGTGTTGGGCATTTGGGAGCAGAGCTGCAGCGGCCTGTCACACATACTGTATATAGCCACACAAGAGACACAAGAGGCCTTTATTTGGATAAGGGAGAGTTGGGTAAGATGAGTTGTTTTCTTTTTTCTCTACTACTGTAAGTACCTACCATCAAGGGTGTGAAACAAAACTAATGCAAGGTCAAGAGGAAAAAAAAGTAGGGTACCAAAAAAAGTGATCTCTTGGCTGAACTCGCTCCATGTTGTTATGGGGTTTGCAGTTTTTTTCCGAAATTAGGGCAAATTTTGTCAAAACTCTGAAAACAAAAACTCTACACATTAAATACAAAAGAAAACATGATGAACTAGAAAAGAACTCAGAGAGCGCAGACCTCCACCAAGGCAGCTTACGTCTCCACCTTATTGTCATTCTCACCTTAAGACATTAAAAGACATTAATGATGTTAAAACATTTTATTACTGGTGTAATAGTTCACTAGTGGGTTCGTTCACTCATGCTCACACGAACTTGGTTGGCTCTTCGGTGCAGGTGGGTTCGTTCACTCATGCTTACTCGAACTTCATCTAATTTCCACTGCCAACATGAACTACTGGGCTGCTCACCACTACCGCTCTAACTCTCCTCTGTCTTTCACTGAACCCTCTAATCAAAAACTCAACAACTCCTTGACCCGCAACAGCCTCATTTCCGTACCAACCTATATTCCCTCCTGTCAAAATAAAAGTCTCTGTAGATTCCATGCTACACTGGTAACTTCACTGAATAAAAAAATCCTGGATCCAGATGGTTATCCGGATCACCACCAAAAACAAATCAGTTCTAAGTTAGCTCACTTCTGACCTATCCTGAAAATGTCATGGTATCACAGAACGGCTTTAGGGTAACTGAAAATGATATAGTGTGAATTTCAAAATAGTTTATTGCACTGTTCTCGTCCTTCTTTCCCTTGCAAGACTCGTCCACTGCCCCTGTCATTAATATGGACTGCATCTCCTTGATGTGGACACCATAGAGCAAAGCCTGGGCAGTGTTGATTGTGATTATTAGGTGCTCACATTAGTCACAAGTGTTTACACGTGCATGGGTACAGGAAATTGATAAATGAGTCGCATTTTAGTGGCAACATTGAGCAAACGACACAAATCGGCCTTTAAATTTGATATGTGTAATATCTGTAGCTGTGTTTACGCAAAATATTTTTTGAGGATAGTTAAAGTTTTTGAGAATTACTCACTCTGTATAAAGACAGTGGGTTTGTGGTTTAGCTAATATGTACAGTAGACAAGCTACATGAATTAGTAGTTTTAATAATCCTGCCACTAGTAGTTTTTTGTGTCTGTGTAGTGTGTTGTGTATTTTTGGAAGCATGTTTAAGATATTTAAGACGTTAGGACTATTTTGATGGTCTATGCGGTAAATCCCATAAATAATGGCCTGATGATGACAGAGGCCAACCCAATCAGCGGTAGCCAAAGCCAAATTGCCAAAAGGACAATTTCCCACACATCTTAAGCCACCTGCACTAGCCTATGTACTGTAGGTCTATTACATGATGTTGCATCACCAGTGGTGTACTGGAGGGTAAATGCACATAAACAAAACAGCATTTACTTGCCTTTTATATACATATTTTAACCCACCTTCATTTTACATCTTCAACACTCAAGTCACAGTACAACACAACATAATTTAGCATTTTTCAATATAGCATTACTGTATTATGTGTTTGCACTCCTCATGCTCCCTACGGCACTGCACACATAATCATATTTCTAGATGGACTCCATGATATAATTGAACAGGACAGGACAGGTCACTGGTCAGCTCTACTCTGTAATGCATGTGGCATGAGGAGACACTGAAACAAGATTTAACCACACAAGGTGATTTCCCACCCCTGTTCCTTATCTAATAAGAAAAATTGCTTGTGAAATGCATGCATAACTGGACTTCTTGCGCAGTCCAGCCCCAGGCTCGAACCCCAAACCTCATAAAAGCTCTACGATGGGAGACAGATGCGCTACCAATGGAGCTAAAAACTGAGCTCTTACAGTACCTCAGTCAGTAGCGTATCTTTTTAATGAAGAGGGTGGTTTACTAATGTTCCCATGCCAAGCTGTGCTAGCTGGCGTCCAGTATACATGTAGTTTTTTTGTCATTGTAAAAAAATGCAATAAAACTAAAGAATTTCTATTATATTCTAATAAACCAGTGGATTTGGCCAATATTCTCCACAAGTTTCAGAAAGGATAGTCTCGCAACCTAGAGCTAAACCGTTGCTTAATCGTTTACATAAATTTGTCAGATGTCAGACAAATTGTCAGATGGCTTGCTTTATTTTCTAGGTTTAATGACTCTAAAATTTAGCCTTTACCTATTACCTGTATTTATCTTATAATTAGCATCACTTTGTTTGTGTATTTGTTTGTCCTTGTGTTTGTGCTCTCTCTTAAAAGGTGTGATGCTGGTGTCACTATCTCATTAACTGAGTGGTCAGATAGGCATGAGGTGGACGATGGACTTGGTCTGATCTTTGCGGGATCTTCCCCAGTGTTTCACTAATGAGCTGAGGTGTTTTCAGAGGGCTGTGACATGCCCACTATAAATAGGCAAAAAGTTGTTAATGTTAATCGCTTGACCTTTGGAGTAAACAGCGAACACTTTATCTGACATATTTCACACATCAGCCTCCGACTACAAAGCGCTTTTGAAAGTCAAGACGATTATTCAGCCATGATTATGGAAACTAGCCAAGTCAAGTTCTGTTTCAAAAAGTTTCTGTTTGTGTGTGTGTGTGTTGCAATTGGCTCATCAAGCAAATGGCATGCACGTTAGAAGAAGAAGCAGAGCAAAAAAAAAAAGAAAAAAAAAACTTCTCTGGTCTTCGTTGTTTGTTTAATTACAAACCTTTGTATCTTTTTATCTCTGCCTTTCTGGCTTTGAATTAGTTTTTTAGGGACGTGCAGCGGCGGCGAGGCATCAAAGACGGTGAGGCTCGCACTAGATGAGCTGGCCCCTTTCATCGGTGCCTCACAAACACACACGCAGCTCAATTAAGGGCCTTCAGTCAAGTTGGGCACGGCGCAAAATCAGCCTCTCAATCAGCACCTTTGAAATGCCATCAGCAATGCAGAACATGTCCAGACCCCCAAACATAACGGTGTGGGGCAGTTTAGAGAGAGAGAGAGAGACACACACACACACACACACACACACACACACACACACACACACACACACACACACACACACACACACAAACAGACAGACAGACAGACACACACACACACACACACACACACACACACACACACAGAAAAAACAGACAAACAGATAGACAGACAGACAGACAGACAGACAGACAGACAGACAGACAGAGCATAGGGGGTGGGGGTGAGATATTGAAAGTGTTATAAGCCGTAGCTTTAGCAACCAGTTGTGGCATTAGGCGATAGCTTCTTCCTGAGATACCAGTGGAGGCACCAGGGATGAAGCCAGTGGCTGCACTTAGCTTTCAACTCATTTTTCTCAGGCAAAACCTTACTGCAGGCAATGTGGAGGAAGTGAGGAGGAAGAGCGCAGCATCTGACTGCAGTCCAGTGAATTTTCCTTCCATCTTTTTTTTTTATCAGTTCTAGCAACAGACATTCTGTCTTTCGTTCTTTGTGCCATCGTTCTTTTTGCTGTGCAAAGGGTAATTTGTGCCTCTGCATTCAAATCGATAGATGT
>CM059270.1:8864563-8867063 GCA_030347295.1 Setipinna tenuifilis | reverse complement strand
TCTCTCTCTCTTGTACTTGTACACTCTTTCTCGCACCCACATCCCTCCAGTTACCTTTACTTTTCTCTCAATCACCTTTTCAAACATGTGAGTGCATTTAAAATCCTTTCACACAGCTTTAATGAAGAGTGTGCAGTAAGTATTCATCATGGGCACCATGATTTGTAATGCTATAGCTCTTACCATATATTCCTTTCCAAGGTTTTACAGTCGTCACAGTGTATAGGCGTCCATCATCACTGCTTGAGGGTATAGGAGGCCACGCGCCATCTTTAGTGTATAATGCATCGATGTATGGAATAGATGTATGTTTCAGTGGGAGAATGTGACTTCATATCATTTCATTTCATACTTCCACCTCTACCTTGGCAACTTGAAGTACTGAATAGTCAGACTAAATTCATCATTTTTCTGTTGTCACTGCAGTGTGCCTGTCTGTGTCTGTCTGTCTCTGTGTTTCACTTTCTCTCTCTCACTCTCTATGTGTGTGTGTGTGTGCGTGTGCGTGTGTGCATGAAGCTCAGCCAAAAACAATGGTTAGTGTTATTGGACCAAGCATGGAAGTATGTATGGCTTGTATATGCACGATGCACGTGTGGGTGTAAATATGCGACGGGAAGGAAACTAATAAGGCACCTCGGCCTGGAAAAGGTGGGCGATTAGCCAAAGATATGAGAACCACCACCCCCCCCCCCCCCCACCACCACCACCACCACCACTATCACCACCCCACCACACCCCACCGTTACCCTCCTAGCCTACACCCAGCCAAACAGAGGGAACTCGGGTGCATAACACAAGCAAAATGTCACTATGATAAATCTAACCTTTACCGGAGCCCTGAGCTGCAGCCAACCTGTGTACTTGAATTAATAATCAGATCTATCAACCAGTTTGGGAATAATTGCTGTCAAAGAGCCCGGCCATAAATCCTGACATCGCAGTCAGCTTGGGATCATAAATCTCCTTTAAGAGGTTCAAAACTTCCTGCTGATCTACATTTTAGCTTCTCGCGCCGCGCCGACTCTGGCTGTGTGGGAAAGGGCGCGGCCTGCCACTCTGCCACTGATGTACAGTGTATGTTTTAGAATAATGTACGTGTGTGCATGTGTGTGTGACTGTGTGTGTGTGTGTGTGTGTGTGTGTGTG
The DNA here is from genome assembly GCA_030347295.1 of Setipinna tenuifilis. Classification (NCBI taxonomy): domain Eukaryota; kingdom Metazoa; phylum Chordata; class Actinopteri; order Clupeiformes; family Engraulidae; genus Setipinna; species Setipinna tenuifilis. The sequence goes on along the minus strand of CM059270.1, from coordinate 8,865,914 downwards.
TGTGTGCGTGTGTGTGTGTGTGTGTGTGAGAGAGAGAGAGACAGTGTGACTGTGTGTGAGTATGGGTGTGTGCGTAAGTCTGTAAAACCAGTGTATGTGTGTACAAATGTGTTTACACATGCATTTATTTGTGTTTCAGAAAGGGCAAATGTGTATATGTATTGTATGTATGCAAATGTGTTTGTGTTTGTGTGTGTGTGTGTGTGTGTGTGTGTGTGTGTGCTAAAATGTGGGGTGGCAGTAAAGGTAGTGGTGATTGTATTGGTGGTGTGTGTGTGTGTGTGTGTGTGTGTGTGTGTGTGTGTGTGTGTGTGTGTGTGTGTGTGTGTGTGTGTGTGTGTGTGGTGTGCGTTGTTGTGGGAGAGGGAACTGTCAGATCATCAATCTCTGTGGCAGACCTTTGCAGCATAAAAAAAGGGGACCCACACGTGAGTCGGCAGTCGTAATGGCTACAAGCCACTCGATTGGAAACCCGCGGGAGAGGCCGTAACCCAATCAAGTGCTCTCCACTGCTGACAATGCTCACACTTCAAAATTAATCACTCAACAAACGTCTGACTACACAAGTGAAGACAAAGCATTCATTCCACTCGCCACCACTGCTGACATTATTCAGCAATTACAGTTGTTTCTTCTCCCTATACATTTGATTGATTCGGCTTCTGAATTATGAAGTATGAACCAGGGGGGAATAGGCTAGAAGTATGCATAAGAGCACTTACGACAAGTGGGTGAATTGCACATGACATTTATTAGCCCCCATTGTTGGGGAAAGGGAGATGGATGGAACATGTCCTGAAGCAGGTAATCTGATTACAGTCCCATTAATAAAACATCTCTCATTAAGCACCTTAATCAATCTCAAGTCAGCATCAAGAGGCCTGGAACTGAGGACGGGCCTCATTGCCATCGAATATTGTGTGTGTGTGTGTGCAAGTGTGTGTGTGTGTGTGTGTGTGTGTGTGTGTGTGTGTGTGTGTGTGTGTGTGTGTATGTGTGCAGGCATGCGTGCGTGTGTGTGTGTGTGCACCCATGCATGTGTATTTATGTCTATGTGTGTGTGTGTGTGTTTGTGTGTGTGTGTGTGTCTCTCTCTCTGTATGTGATGGTGTTTGTAAACGGCACAGTAAAAGCTTAAGATAATGTGGGTTTCTTGGCTATAACCTACTGTATATGGTATGTTTTCAAACATCAACAATATGGCTGAATATGGCAGCTGCATACTGGAAGGAAATATAGCATGAGTATAATTATACTTCAGCTGACAGATACTGACAGACTTTATATCACATTTATATGCATTGGGCAAACGGCAATAGCACATAATTAATTCACAGTTGATAGGTGATAT
>CM059270.1:8844563-8859563 GCA_030347295.1 Setipinna tenuifilis | reverse complement strand
GGCCTACCCATTTTTCTATGGCGAAGATGTTATCATGAAACATTGCCGTCCCTCATTACATTTTCCCCCAAGGCTGTCATTTTAAACATCTCTCCACACTCCGTCCCCTTTCGCTGACATATGCCTACGCTAAGATCCCCAACGTTGTCTGTCTTTTTTAAATGTCGGCTATTCGCCTTGTTAACAGTTTTGTATGAAAGGCTACTCACTAATAAATTATTATTATTATTACTATTATTTTTTAAAGTGAATCCAACCGTTGCATGTGGTAACTCACTGTCCTCCCTTCAACAATCGGTACATGTCGCAAGAAAGCAAGTCTTGACTACGAAAGTTGGACATTATTCTAATCGAAATAAATATCAGCCTTGTCCAGACATTTTAGCTGCTAAATATGCAATTCTTTGTGTAGGTTATTTGCAATGATTAGTGTAATTTTCTGGGATTTAATATTGCGCGACAATGGAGAGAGGTTGCGCACAAGCGCAGCTCATTCAACGTTTCAATGCCAGCAGACAGTCCCCCGAAGAGGCGCTGTCTGTGCTTTGTAACGTGGTCTCAAGGCTACTCTGTGCGATTGTCAATGTAAACGTGCATGATCATCAGTACGGTCGGAAAACAACGTAGTCCTATTACATATTCCAAATAATGCAATTTGTTTGTATGGGCCATACACAAACCATAGCCTGGGCGTGTTTATAAATGTGTCAGTAAACACCAGACCAACTCGGACATCAGGAGTTCGTCGGCCTGAGTTCATAAATGATTTATTTTTCGCTAGGCCTACAAAAAAAATACCACTATGACTGTCAGAATTTGTGGTCACAGTTAGCCTCATTTCGCTCCGTTGGTCGCTTACCCTCTCCATTCCACCACCGGTCTTCCGCAACATTTTGCTTGGTTGACTTCAGTGTTGTTCACAGGTATTGCACTTTACAGCATTTCGGCAGCCCGCTTAGGATAGATGCAGGTAGACTTTCTTTTAATGTCATCATTCTATCGAAAATGATATCGCCATTACATAATGCTGTAGCGTTTATCATTTTTTATTATCTAAGCTACAGTCTTACGATATTTTTTGTATGTAGTGATCGTCAATCATACAACCTTGCACGCAAATAGTCTACACCTCTCGGCCATATCACCCCGGTAGAAAACTACATAATTTATGGCAAAAAAAATATGGCAAAAATGACAGTACTCGGTATCGGTAGTACTCGGTATCGGCAAGTACTGAAAATGGTAGTACTCATACTCGTATCGGTTTTCAGAAATGTGGTATCGGTGCATCCCTAAAAAGGACTCCAGGGGAGCGAGCCAGTCAGCCTCCCTGTTCCATACATAAAGCAGCAAAGTCCTCCAATATGTATTTGACACAGGGCGCTCCCCCATGCCGAGACCAAAGGGAGAGGAAGGGAGCTGTGGAGATGGGAGCTGAGGCTATTGGCATACAAGGGGATGTGTCTGTGCATTGCTGCTGAGCGCTCAAATCGGCCAAGTGACATGGGGGGAGTGTGTGTGTGTGTGTGTGTGGGGGGGGGGGGGGTACCTCCAGGAGCTTGAAGTGTCGAAAACTGGGTGTCGTTAGAGGTTTGTCATGTGCCACAAGGACACGTACTAGGAAGTGAACAAACTGACAGTGGATGTAGAGGAACAAGCCCAACATTTTCTCCACATTTTATTATACGCTGTTACATACTGCGGTGGTTAATACAAAATGTAGGAGCTGAGGTTTTTTTGATGAAAGTTTAATGTGGTGCATTACATTACAACCAACTAAAATGGATCTTCAATGTTTTTAAAAAAAATATTTTTCTTCAAAAGTAAGTTTTGAAAGTACAGGTGAGGTATCAGTCTAGTGCTTAGAGGGGGCAGTAGAAACACAGAAACATGCAAATCTGCTTAAATGTTCCTCATTTCGCCAGACTACAGGTTTGTGTGTAGAGAGAGAGAGGGAGAAAGAGAGAGAGAGAGAGAGAGAGAGAGAGAGAGAGAGAGAGAAAGAGAGACAATAGGTGAATAGGTCTCTTTTTTCTTCCTCTTCTCACTGCCACATTGCAGTGCTGCTGACACATTGGGCTAGACTTCACAACAGCCTCCATAACAGCTCTTAGCTTGGGTCACTGGGCGTTTGCTACACTGTCTTAGCTGTGACTCAGAAGTTTTTTTTTTCTGCCCAAATCTAAAGACCACAAAAGTAGTCCCACCGCTTGCCACACCTCTGGAAGTAAAAAGTGTGAGTTGAGCTCTGGCAGCCTCTGGCCACCCCTTGAGAGTCTGCTCATGCACTCTGGCGCGGCTGCCGGGCCTCTTTACTCCACTTTCACACCTGCAAAAGGCTGCCTCAACAGGGGCAGGAAGACAAAGAGCGAGCGATCATGGCTCTTTTTTTAATGGTGACCCTGTTCCCTTTGGAGCTGAAGCTTTGTCCAGGATATGTGTGTGTATGCTTTTACCGCTAGGCTAGGCAATGACATATTCATGGTGTCAGAGAGATAACACACACCTCTGTAAAAAAAAAAAAAAAAGGAAACTGAGTGAGGCATCACTACTACCTCTGCAGGCACAAACAGCTTTGTGAGAGTCTTCTGAAAAGTGATGAAGATTGTGCACAAATCGATAAAAGGCATCTTTCTGCAAACTATGATAATGGCAAATCTTTATCCATTTTTAAAGCAACTTTGTAAAACTGACATAGTTGTGCCAGACTTTTTTTTGTATGAATGAACTGCTGCCATCCTATATAATGCAGCACCAAAAAGGCTTTTTATGTCCCTTGTTGTGAGCCTGAAAAAGCACCTGTAGCTCTTGACTCCACGGAGACTCACTGCTGATCGTTATCATTTCCATCATCGCTGAATGTATTTTTCTGAACTTCCAGAAAGCTGCAAACAAAGAATGTCTGGGGGAAAAAAACGATGACAGCAGTTCCCCAGACCTTAGTGGGCTTCAAGTTCTTCAAAGGAATGGTGGGATTTTTTTTTTAAACGCTATCCACCTTATCTGTCAGTGAGGACAATGTGGTCTGTCATAAAGCCCAGGTAGTTCAGCTCACCAACTAAAAAATATACACTTTATTCTTTTGAGTCCTAACCTAAACTTTCCTGAATGCTGTGGCTCCTGCTTTGAAATCGTCAGATGCTCAAACCTCTCAACAGTCCTCTCCTAAAATATCAGTCAGGTGCACTCTCAAACACAGAATGCCTCAGGGAAATCCAATCAGCAGTTCATAGGAAGACAACAAAACCCCAAGACAAGGGCAGGGAAGGGTGGGTAAGCTAACCAGCCCTCGTGAGTCCTAGCCCCAGTGTATTCATACTGACAAGCTACGGGCGAGTCAGCCAACACAGTATGCAAGTGGCATGACTCATACCAAGCTCTTGAAAACTCCTCTATTTTGAGGAGCCAACATTGTTCCAGACTAGAAGAAGTCGGAATACCTGTGGGTTGGCTAGCAAGCCTAACAAGATCTAAAATGAATAATGATGTAATATTTATGAAAAAGGCAACTTTTTATGGTGGCAGGTGGTTACTCAAGTGCCCTCTGTTGGCCAGCAGGCTGTAAGTAATGCTTAGGGCTAGGGCTCTAAACTTAACATTAATAATGTAAATATAGGCTTTAATGAAGTGTTTTGCTTCACCTAACACATTTGTTTTTTTTTACGCTGACTTGCTTGTACCTTTAATTCACTAGCAGCTGTTTTTACACCTCTTTTTTTCCCTCATTTTCTTTCATCCTTGTTTTTTTAATCAGGTGTTCTTTAGATGTGAGACATAACATTAGTAATTAAGCAGTGTCTGGTAATTGCCTCTATGCTATATAACCTTTTTATCCCTTAAAGATGTTTTGCTGGAGAAAACGGCTCCACAGCCTGCAGTATTGTGTTGTCATAGTAATTACATATACAGTAACTGGAACATTCTACATTTCAATATGCTGTAGCTCTGGCACTGACACCTGACATCGATACTACATCGTCAGCTAAGGTATTTGCTCCTCACATATTTTGGTCACATTAAGTCAGCGAAAGCTAGTTTCTGTAGTCATTCACTGGCCAATTATTGTTACATCTGCCAACCAATCTGCTACTTGTTTTTCCACACAGAGACTAGAGTGCTTAGTGAAAACAAAATTCCTGGGTATGCAGTTTTGCTCACTTGTCAGATGGCTCTGAAAAGCATTCTTTACGAACCATTCTAATCCAATTTGGGTCCATCACATATAATGGGTGATACCTTTATGCACATAAAAGTTCAGTGAACAGCCATTCACAGGAGCTAACAAGCATCATAAATTTGCTCTGACTTATCTATTCACACCCACACACACCCACACACACACACACACACAAAATACACAAATACACACAAAGTTGACATCCACTGAGAGATCTCAAGAGAGAGAGAGAGAGAGAGAGAGAGAGAAAGAGAGAGGTAGAGAAAGAGAGAGATGCTGTGGAGAGCCGGTGAGTTCCGTCCATGGGAGGATGCCTGGCGTCCTCCACCACCAGGGCACTGATAGGAGGGGATATCGGTGATGAATCAGACCTCGCTGGCATTTTTAGGGACCGAAGGGGGATATCATAGCTGATAAGACAGGGACCCCAGAGGACATCAGAGGGATGGCTCGTTCGCAGTGCTCAAAGCCACCTTAGCATCCCTCCTACCTCAGCCAAAGCTTATCAGGCTAATTAACGTCATGAATAGGTACTTAATGACCCGGTACGTCAACCTTGTTCAAAAAAAAAATTGGAATTAAAGATGCTATCGCTGCCGTCGCATGGAGGAAAACAAGGCAGGTGAAGACAGCTTGTGGCCTCAAAGTCGTCGATCGCCTGATCACCAGATTTGGATGGCAGTCAATTTATTTTTGTTTAATGTGCCAATTTGGAAAGGTGTCATGACATTTTATTTCAGTCTTTGCACATAGTGAAAGTACCAATGAAAACTCACCGCTAAAAACTGGCTTCTCCAACGACATGGATTATAGCATGATTCATTGGAATTGTGTCGCTTGGATGATTCAGCAAATTTCGTATGTAAGTTGGTGGATTTTTTTTGCAGACAGTTTTGCAGGTGGTTTTCTGCAGACTGTAAAAGCAGTGAAGCAGTTAATGCTAAGGTATGACAAGACGCCAACAAAAGTTCCAAACTACATTACAAGTACATCAATCTATTTCTCTCAACTGAGCCCCTGCCTGTGTGTGTGTGTGGGGGGGGGGTTGTGTGTGTTTGTGTATGTATGTGTGTGTGTGTATGTGCTAGTGAGTGTGTGTTCGTGCAGAGGTTTACTCAAGAGGAAAAAGTCAGCCACAAAGTCTCTTCATAATGGAGCTGTATAAGACAGTCAGAAGGTGAATCTGACTCAGTGACTGAGTTGGAATGAGGCCGGCCTGGACCCTGGAGGACTCCATTGTCTCAGCCAAAAAGCATCAAATCAATCAAATTTATATGATGCACTCTCATTATTTCTGCATCGCTAATGCAAGGGTCAAGCAGCAAGATTCATCAGCTGCCTGGCCAAGTGACAATAGGAGGATAGAGGGCGAGAGAGGAGATGAAGTCAGAGAACGGGGGGAAGAAACAATAAAAGAAAAAAAAAGAAGTGCGAGGTCATGATGTGATCACACATCTGCCACACACATCCGCCACAATGATGATTTTCTCCATTTTTTTCCCCGGGTCTGGTACACGTTGGTCTTCATTAGGAGTGTGTAGTGTGCCTACATTACTGGCTCATGTCACCATCATTACCCCTCAGGCGGCTCACACTGTCTCTCATACCAGTTTGTGCTTCCATACCAGGCACCCACCACCACATCCTGTGGCCCAATTTGCCACAGCGGAAATTGAAGCACTGGATGCTGAACTGCACTGGGGTGATCTGAGTCCAGATGGCAGGCGGCTGTTGGGTAGTCCTCCCCTGTCTCGTCCAGAAGGCAAACAAGATTCGGACTGTTAAACCCGTAGCGATGGAACCACTGCACCGATTTAGTGAATAAATGGCATCTTGATTGCCATTATTGCTATTTCTGCATTTGCAAAAAGGTGCCCGTGTACAGGTGTAGAATCTGCAGGGTGTTGGCAGTTTTTTTTTCTAAGAGCAAGGACTTGACTAATCAGTCTGTCTTTAAAACCATCCTCTGCAAGAAACTAGCCACTCCAATCCACCTTTCCTCTTTGTGTTCGTGAAGCCTGAGCACACCCATCTATCCTCTGCTCCGCTCTTCACTCTTAGCATCATGTCTGAAGTTACTGTCTATGCTTAGGCTGTACAATTGCAAAGCCTCAGGCTGTACACCTTTTGTCCACATCAATGGTAATTGCACAATTAAAAACTCATTTTTGTCACAAAATGATTTTCTTCAGGGGCACCTCACTTTGCTATCACCTTTCATGTCTTTATCTCTCTTTCGCTTCTGTCTTCCTTGCTTCACCTCTCCCTCTTTCTCTCTCTTTCTCTCTCTCTCTCTTTCCTTTATCCCCTTATTGCAGCGCTAATTGATGGATGTGTCTGCTTTGGTAATTACTGCACTCTTCTTAGTTCTTAATCTTCTGACTTTTCTCCAGGAAGAGGTGCAGAGGAAGACTTACTGTAGATTGACGAGGGGGAAAAAGTGCTGTGAAGAACATTTAAGGATACTTTAGCTGGACAGAAGAATGCAAAGAGGTCCTGGTACCTCTCTTGGGAGTACAAAGTAGACATCTCATGGCCTCTATTTCTTGTCTGTGAGATCCTACCTGTTGGAGGATTCAGATTTGTGCGTTGGTGTTTGTATCTATCTGTCTATCTAACTGGAGTTTAAGAATGTGAATTTAAACTTCTTTTACCTTTAATTAACTACTGCCTCTTAGGATTTGTCTTTTTATCAAATGCGTTTTACAGAGCTGACACATACAAGAAGCAATTGCATGTAATTCTGACTAGTGGTCATCCTAATAGTAGCCCATTTTTGTTGAAAAGGAAACAGGAGACAGCATTGCTCAGAGAACTTGGCCTTGTTGCTTAGTTTCTGCCCTGGGGGTGAAAGAATCACTTAATTCTTAGTATTCTTTTGTTTAGTTCTCTTTATTGATAAGACTACTAGCTGCTTTTACAAGACAGATGAGGCTTATTAGAGGAAAAGGACAAAGAGGCGAGGGTACAGAGAGCAAGAGAGAGAGAGTGAGAGAGAGAGAATAGAGATGGGAGTCAATGTTAGTGCTTGAATGAGAATGTGTGGGCGGATGTGTGGACATTTGAGCAAGTATGTTGTGTGCGTATGAAGCTCCATGTATGTGTGTGTGTGTGTGTGTGTGTTTGTGAGTGTGTGTGTGTGTGTGTGTGTGTGTGTGTATGTGTGTGTGTGTAAGAGAGAGAGAGAGTTTGAGCACATTAATGAATAAGTAAGAAAGCCGGGAAGGAGGGCACTCTCTCACGGTCCGGCCCATGACAGCCATTGATGTGCTACACCTCGCCATTCAATTATTCCGGGATTAAATATTTAAGACGCCGGGCCTTGTTGCTTCTCCTGGCCTTTGAGTACAGCTGTGCCTCTCTGTCTGACAGGTTAAATAATGCAGCAGGCCTGGAGAAGCGGCGAGCAGCAGCCAGTCACACTTCAGCCAGGGACCAGAGGCCAGCGCACACAGCCCAGAGCCCACAGCCTCACACGCCCAGTGCTGAAGTCAGCAGCAGACCTGTTGGTCCGAGGCCAGATGGGTCTGACACTCAGGGAGAGGAAGAGAGAGAGAGACAGATAGACAGAGAGAGAGAGAGAGAGAGAGAGAGAGAGAAGAGAAGATAGTGAGACAGGGTGAGAGAGGGTGAGGAAAGAGAGAGCAGAGCAGAGCAGGGTGAAGTAACATGGAGAGAGAAAAAAGAATAGGAAACAGTGAGAGTGATAGAGAAAATGGGGAAATGAAGGGAGGAAGGCTCACGTTCTACTGACATAGATGTAAACAAAGCGAATCTAGTGGCAAGTAGAAAAAAAGACAAAGAAAGCGCAGGCCCATGTGTTGTGCTGACTATGTAGGTTATCTGTGGTTGGCTGCAACGTCAAACTTAACATTACTATTACATTGGTATTCAAACTCATTTTGTCAGATTTTCTGCTTTGTAGATAGCCTAGATAACTCCACTAACAATATTATTATAGACAATATAGCGCTTTTTCAACACCCTAAGAGTAAGTGGGGCTCAGAATAGGTTGACATTATTTAACTGTATCACGCAACGCAAACCGAAGTGTTATATCACCAGTATTTCTCCTGTTCAAAATTGTTAGACTACTGATGTGAGGGTTAATGCAGCCTGCAGGATAAACCAACCATGGCAGATATTAGCAATGACATAATATTAACCATGCAATTCTTACAAAAATACTAACCATCTTCTGTTTTGCTATTGAAATGGGTAGGCTAATTACTGTTGGTGTAGCCTGCTACTATTGTTCTACTTTTTAACACTGACACTATTGAAGCTAATTAATAAATTGTGTGTACAGGAAAGACGGCAGAAGGCAACAGGTTAATGAGAAATCGGTGCTTAAGGTCAGGATATGTCACATTCATCATTTGTTTGGATCCAGTATTAACTCAGTCATGCCATAATTTCTGTTGTTTTGTAAGTAGCATAGGCTAAATACATTTGTATGATAAAAGATTTATCCTTATTAATGTTAAAATAGCTTTATGAGTAATAATTGTTATTACACATTATCTGTTACATAGGAAACTCTGAAATCCAGGTGGACATTTAGTGCTTCAGGTGAAGTTTGAATGTTCAAGCATTTAGAAGTATCAAAGGATCAGTAATGAAACGGAAGGATCTTTCGAAAATTAGGCCTATGTGTTTTTGGTTGTGATGTATTTTGAATAGGTTAACGAAAAAGGTCAGCTTATTCTCCTAATATTTCATATTGTGAAATAAATACAGGTGTAATACATAGGGCTACCTATCCCAAGATAGGCCTGCATCCAGTAATGCTTTTTTACATATAGAATGTTCAGACATCAAATAAAGATACCATAGGCCGGGTAGAAAGAGAAGTGGGCACTGTCCTTACCAATGTTGAAACTAAAACTAAGCATTTAGGTATAGCACAAGGCACTTTTTAAGGTGGTATCCATTGGATGAGGCTTCCTATCTACACCTATATCTTAAAGAGCTCTTGCCACATACTGATACCTTGTGATTAGGTTTGTTCAGCTTAGACTTGCTCCTCATCTTTGCTAGCCAAAGCCCAAGAACACTGTGTACCCTGTACTCTCAGCATGCTAACAGATTGGTTATAGCTTTATCTGTACTTACTGTATCAGCTTTCCGTTTGCCAGTTAAGAATAACCATGAGTTACCACAAGTAACTGCTCATTACATTTGTTACAACTAATATAGTTCATGCTTAGATGCCCCCCTTTAGTGTATGTACAGTATTCTATAGCTACTGTATATAGAATATATAGCTATTAGATAATAGCTATAGCTATTCTGTAGTATTTTATAGAGACATTTTCATGACCAAACCAATAATGATATGCTTATAATGAATAATAGTTTATCAATGATGTATTATGCAATTATGGCTACTTGAAATTGTGAATTATCAACTAAATATCTGTTTAAATGTCTGCTAAATTATGAGTTGAATTGGGTAACCATGTTCAGTGAACATTTTTAAAAACTTAATTTTCAACAGATTATCTGTTACAGTAAGACTCTTTAGGGATAAACCAAGTAAAGAGTCACTGTTATAAAATCAACTATTCTTGTTATGATCCAATATTTACGTAATACAATATTTTATTGAGATATAATATAAGGTGATACTTCATATTACAGTTTTTCCAATTGCTAAAGCACTAAATCCTATTGGCTGAATAACTTTATTAGGTGCTTGAACTCTTTCCCAGAACTGTTCACTCCTTAAGCAGTTTTCTCATAGTAGAATACAATTCCCAAAACTCCTCTTTGGAAAACTCTAAACACATTCTCATCACATCCTCATTCTCAAAACACATATTGCATTATTTGACAGTGATCTCTTGTTTGCAGCACTGTATACAACATATGTCATTTTTATTTGTACTGTATCACTATAATGTACTTTTGATTTAAGTATTTTAACAAGTACTCTAATACATCCACTTAATGTATTTTAGTCTATGTACAGTATATATCTATATACACTATATATCTCTCAGTTTTGTTTGTTAAAATATACTTTTAGTGCTGTAAAAAATGCTGTTATTTGCATCTAAATGTGGCGCTCTCCTTTTTTTGGTGTATTGTTTACTAACTGCTTCATTTTGATATCATTTTGACTGAGTTGTGTTTGATTGAGTTTGGTTGTAACACTGTTCTGAGGCAATAGTTTGCTTCTGCAACAAGAATCAAGAGTTTTGGGAAATGCTTTTAGACAATTGGAGTTTGTGTTTACCATTGGAAAATGGTATAAGGTTTTGGAAATTGAGTTTTAGCATTTGACAAAAACTGTCACTAATTGTATGGGACGCTGGTAATGCCATTATGTAACATCAAGGTAAAATCAGGCTATCAGGTATCCATGATACTGGCAGCTCAATGTGGCTATGGGGAAATGACTGCCAAATTAAATACAGCCTTTTAACATCCTTAGATAAGCAGAGACAGAGAGAGAGTGAGAGAGAGAGGGAGGGAGAGATGGAAAGAGAGAAAGTGAGAGAGAGAGAGGGAGGGAGGGAGGGAGGGAGGGAGGGAGGGAGAGATAGAGAGGGAGAAAGAGGGGGACTAGGATCATAAAAGGTGTCCTTTAGCGATTAAACAGACTGGATCGTTTTTAAGGCATCTAAAATCTTCACACAGAAAAAAGTTGTGATGTCTAAAAATGTTAAATAAATGTCGAGTCAAAAGAGCGTGCTACTATTAGAGACGTTTCAAATATTGCATAAATCAATGTAACAGCCGTCCGTGTAAGTTGGTGAAAGTAAAGATGAATGAAAAAGAGATGGATGTTTGATTAGATTGAAGGTAGCTGTGAGCTTTATGACTAATGAAATGTATCTTGCTTGCAAAGAAAGGTCGAGGACAGGTTTGAAGAAAAAGTAGACATTTTATGGATGGGCTAAGAAATAGAAAGCAATGGGGAGAAACATACCCCGAAGTTGGTTAAAAGCTATAATAATAACAGTGCATATAATGATAGATGCACAATGTTACAGAAAAATAAATGAGGAAAAAAGTGAAATAAGATATTTTCTATACCAGGTAAGTTTGTGATCTTGAATGATTATGTTTATGGTATCAACATAGTTAGGTTATGTTCCGCAGTTTTGACACTTGTCATATCAAGATGAATCCACTCTGTGTAAGAAAGATTTTTAAAAAGCTTGAAATGGTTTATCTATAGCATTTTCAATGGTAATTTTTTCTTTGCTGTTACCATTGTTAAATGCACCCACATAACCCAAAGGAGAGCAAAAGTATGTTTCTCCAACATACTTTTAGAAACCTACACTCTCAAACTGATGTAACCTCAGACTGTATCCTCATCTCCAGCCTCCATTCATTCCTAGCACGCTAACAAGTAAAAAAAAATATCCCAAAACCTGTGTGACCTACTCAGACTCGCAGCCAGACAAAAATGCTGATGTCTGCGAAAAAAACAGCTCTTAATGAATCACTGTTTGTTTCAGTACACAGGGGGAGCGCACTTGGCCCACTACTGGCTCTGAAATAGAGTCAACATATTAACATACTAACTACAACTCCTGTCTGGCGGCACTATCCACACAGGTATTGTGTGACACCTTTTTTTTTTTCGGTCACAGCATCTCTCAGTTTGGCTTGCCAAGGTACAGTACGTGATTGAGCTGTCTTATTCAAAACCCAGTGGACACAATAAAACTGAGTAAGGAAAAGGTAAAAAACACCCAGAGTGTTTGTGAGAGTTGGAGAGCGAGACAAAGAGAGAGAGAAAGGGACAGATATGGAGACAGAGAGTGAGAGGAAGCAAAAGAGAGAAAGAGAGAGAGAGAGAGAGAGAGAGACACAGAGAGAGAGAGAGAGAGAGAGAGAGAGAGACAGAGAGAGAGAGAGAGAGAGAGAGAGGAGTAAATGTAGATCAAGGTCAGATGCTGCAGCTGTGTTTCCTCCACCAGCCACCTGTCCTCCAGAAGGGCAGGTGAGAGCAGTGAGGACCGATGGCTATTGTATGAAAAAGTAGGTCGCAGAGAAAGAGAGAGGTAGAGAGGGAGAGAGAGAGAGAGAATGAGAGAGAGAGAGAGGGAGATAGAGAGAGAGTAAGAGAGAGGGAGAGAGAGGGAGAGGGTGAGAGAGAGGGTGAGAAAGAGGGTGTGTATGTCTGGCATAGGTGGGCATGTTGTAGTATCGACAACTGAACTGCACCCAGTGTCAGTAGACAGCCATTTCCAAACTTTTTTGGTCTGTTTTGACAGAGTGTCTTTATTGTTAAAGCCTGTGTCATCATCTCTTGTCCAACTCCCCCCACACACCACCACCCTCCACCCCCATCCCCATCCCCCGTTCCCCCTCCTCCTTTATTCTATTTTCCCACTCTGTCTATCTTTCTCTCTGTGCGTACCCATGTTCCCATCTTTTCCTCCACTTCTCATTTTATCTCACCTTGCCCAGCGGTCGTCCACCTCACCTGTCATCTGATTGGTTTGTTGCCCCACCCCTGATGCTAGTCTGTCACCCCATGCCAGCCTCTCCTGTCTGACCTGTGCCAACACTATTACAGATGTAACAACAACAGCACAGAACACATTTCAGTTGTGTATTGACCCAGCATGCCCAATAGGTGTGTGTGCATGTGTGTGTGTATGTGTGTGTGAGTGCACATGTGTGAGTGACAGAGAGAGAGAGAGAGAGAGTGTGTGTTTGTGTGTGACAGAGAGTGTGTGTGAGAGAGAGCAAGAGAGAGAGTGTGTGCATGTGTGTGTGTGTGTGTGTGTGTGTGTGTGTGTGTGTGTGTGTGTGTGTGTGTGTAGCAATGAACCAGAGTTATAGAGGTGCCTGTAGGAGAGACGTGCCTGTATAATGCAACACATATATTTACACTACAGAGCATCGCATCACTGAAATACAATAGATGAGCCAGATGCGAAAGGAAGGAAATGAAAAATGTGCAAAACACACACACACACACACACACACACACACACACACACACACACACACGCACGCAGACATGCACACATAGACAATTAAAATAAGATATATTAGGGTTACACACATTTGCAGGTAGAGTTTGAGTGAAAGTGAGAGAAAAGAATATATCATGGACATCACCACATAAAAGCAGAGAGAGAGAAAGAGAGAGAGAGAGAGAGAGAGAGAGAGAGAAAGAAAGCAAACAGAATGAAAGATACACGATAGAAATAGAAACATTTCAGAAAACAATGGAATAGACAAAGACAAAAAAGAAAGGCTAACATAAAAAGTTCATGACAGACCTAGAGGTTTAAATAAAACCAAGAGGAAGGATGAAGGCTTTGGGAGACACATTCTGAGAAGCACGGCTCTTTTTCAGCTACCATTGATATCAGGGGACATTTTGAGAGCAATTCCTAGTAGCTCACATTGTGTCAGTGTCACTGTATTTTTCTATATTAATTAATCGCTTGAAACTTTTCACCATGCCATGTTGTTGCATACTTTAAGTTGAGTTTAAGTTGACAGTTTTGGTTGACAAAGGATACTCTCAAGGATACGGCTGCATTCAAATTGTGTGTGTGTGTGTGTGTGTGTGTGTGTGTGTGTGTTTTGTGTGTTTTTTCTCATGGATGAGTGAGTCCGTCTGTGTGTTTGTGATGTTGAAAGAATACATTTTTCATGTCTTGGAAGAAAAAACTCCATTTGTTTATACTGTCAATCGGATGTCAATCTACATGACATGGTTCCAAATAAAAAATTAAGCATAAAAAAAAAACATTTTTAAATCCTGATGATAAATAAGGCTAGTCCTGCTGCCATCACTCTGATCACTGGATATCTGACTTAAACCTCAAAGATATCTGCAGCCTAAAACATGTAAGGACTTCTTTAGACTGCCAACATTATATTGTTTTGTATAATATTTTGTTTTTCTGAAGGGACATCACTGAGATAAAATGACCATGTGATCAGAGTGCAGACACAGTTCTTGCTTCCAATCTGATAGACTGCCTTCATGGCATCATCTAACTAAAACATACTTCTCTGCCAAGTCTTTCTTCTAGAACCTTCTGTCCCTCATCACTGAAGCAGGGACTTTGTTGGTCGCCCCTCAAGTCAGTGTTTACTTTTCGACACTTGAAAGGCTTGTTTCTTCCCCAAAGTCCAACCACCACCCCCCCCTTCCACCAACCACCCCCCCACCCACACACACCTCACCCCATTCCCTTCCTCCTGACGTGACGGTTCTCATGTTGATAAAGCTCAGGCAGCACAAGAGTGCAGTGTGATTGCTGCAGGCAGCGGGGGGAGATCTGAACATCTTGTTTTTGTGAGACGACAGAATCGTTTTGCTGACACTGGGAAGCCTAAATCCGCCACAAAGGGGCTGGATCGGTCTGACTCAGCAGAGGTGTTGTGGGCCAGGCGGATTGAGCAAGGCTTACGGACAGACAAGAGGTTGTGGCTTCTGAGACTGTGCAAGAGTGTGTTAAGGGACAGTTTGGCCCCATTTCATTCCCTTGAAAGCAGATGCTTCTTCACTGGCATTAGCCTCTTGTGCTCCCGGATTGCCTTTTGTTGTGACCCACAGGACAGTAAGGGTGTGTCTTTATGCTTTCATGAGCTTCTTGTCTCCCAGTTGTCAGATATTCCCCATGCACCACTCTGTTGAAAGGCAGACTTTTTTTGTTGCCCATTTATGTCACCTGGAAAAGTCTGTCTGCAAACTGAAAAACTGTGCACAAAAAGACTCAGTAGCAGTCACATTACTGTGTTCATATCCCCTCTAAATAACTAACTGTAAAATATCCTCGTATCCTTGATTTGCTATTCTAACAGGATTATTGTAGCGGCCATCATTGTAA
>CM059270.1:8787063-8839563 GCA_030347295.1 Setipinna tenuifilis | reverse complement strand
GAGTGCCTATGCATATGCTGATCTCTGTTGAGAATGTACGTTTATTTTGGCATGCTGGTTTAAAAAGCAGGCTGGATTAGCTCCCTACTGTAAGACTTGGTGGTGGTGCCGCTCTGCCTCGCCCATTATGAGCATGCTTACAAGCGTTAATCCCCACAGCAGCGCTCGTACCTAATCCCACTGTATTAGGCTTCACCAGCACAATGCCAGCAAGCGTTGCTTGCACTCCTCACAATTGTACGGGGGCTAAGAAATGGATCTCACTGGAGGGTCACCCTGGCAGAAAATCACTTGCAAAGCATTGGCATATAGCAGGCCGCATGATTTGGAGAAAATGAATGCTGTAAATCATTAACCTGACTGTCGGCAGCCAAGAGCGTGACCCGAGCCTTACTCATAACTCGATCTCTGGGGTGTTTTGTACTTTGGGAGGCTGAGACAAAATGTGCCAGTCTTGCTCCAGCGTTTTCACATCTTTGTGTTTAGGGCACTGTCAAGTTGCCCAGCCAATTTTAACTTATTTAATTATTTCTGTTTTTTATTTAACGGAGAGGCAAATTCTAGTTGTCATTTTATAAGCGCGTAAGCAGGCACACGAGTTGCGGCAGTCAAGCTGTTCTTCAAATCACTCTCCTGGCATGCGCAAGAGGGGTCAAACTAAGTGTCAGCTTCTTTTATAGATGTGCACAATGTGTTCTTGAAAGTGCAGATCAAAAGAACGACTGGGGAAAAACAAAGGCTACTGGGGGCCCTCGGTGCCTCCACCAGTTTAACTTAAATCCCCAAGCACTCACAGCTCAGGTAAACAAGTGAATGAGATGCTCTAAAAAATGGGGCCAAAAGCAACTATGAGATAGGAAGTGACAATGCGAAGGCGAATCGGGAGACAGGAGATGAGGCTGATCAGTGGGACGGGGTTGACTGAGGTCCTATCTGCCGTTGTCAGCAACCCATCAGCGTTATTAATGATTAAAGGCACCAAACGCGTACCTGCCAGCCACTCTCAAACGAAGACCTATCTCGGTGAAAATGCGACTTCAGACGCGCCGCTTAAGCCTCTCTGATGTGCAAAAGTGTAGACTTATTTCCTTCCCAGGCTGAGGTGCAATAGGGGCCCCTTTTTTGACCAGCATGCACTTTTTTTTAAAAGCCGTGTTTATTTACAGTAAAACCTCTACAAATGCTGGCAGATGAAAACGCCTGTTGGAAATAAATAATGAAATGTTTTGCATATTTATGTTGGCGGGCTGTGGGGCGGGTGGTTGAGGGTGGGGGTGGGTGGTGTGTACATCGGCTTTCACAGGAAGCAAACATTTCACTCTGGGGAGGCAAAGCCTCATCTGAGGCTCCTCGTTTCAAATTTGATTTCGAATGCTCTCCGTTATCATTAGCCTTCATGTAGCGAATCACTTGTGTGCCAAAGTGCACAATCAGCGCTTCCCTGTGCCTGTTGATGTTATAATACTGCCATCACTTTGTGTGTGTGTGTGTGTGTGTGTGTGTGTGTGTGTGTGTGTGTGTGTGTGAGCGTCTGTGAGTGTGTTTAGAGAAAGTATATATTTATGTACCAGACAGAGCAGTCAGATTTAGGACTGGTACTGGATATTCTATAGTTATAGTCAGCTGGGTATTCCATACAAATATATACATAGATTTTAATATCACATGTATGAACTTGTTTTTCAGCTTAAGACTTACTTGAACAAGCAATTTACTTTGATGGCCTGCTGAATGCTACACCCACAGAACAATAACACTGTCCAACAGCCAGCCTCTCCACGTGTGATTTTGCCTCAATCCTCCCTCCTTCCCTCCCTCTCTTCCCCTCTCCCCCTTCATCACCCTCTCCTTCTCCTCCACCCTGGCTTGTACTTTTACTCTTGATTTCCCTACTTGATTGCCAGCACCTCAGACTCCCCATTCTAATCTGTGCCCAGACTCTCAGTCTCTCGTTTGGAGGCATATTTCTGATTGAACTGTTTAGACATTCATTTCAGGCACAGTGCCGCTGATATGCGCTTAGGGCAGTAAACTCCTGCCCTGCAGAAGCCTCTGCTCTACCTTTCCAGATTGCGGAAGGTATTAAGCAAGTCTAACAACCCCACACTTTATGAATAGGCAATGTGCAAAAGTGCAAGCTGGGGAGAGTGAGCAAAGCGGCGAGAGGAGGAGAGGCCAGGTTTTTTTTTCCTAGTGCAAAACAGCGGTCTTCCTGGCAAATAAATAATGGAGGGAAATTATGGTGCATTATTAGGACTGCATTTTAAGAGCACGGGGCATATGCGCCATGTATTATTCATCCGCCATGAGTGTGAGAGTCAATGGAGTACTTTCCCAGCGATGAATGCCATGAAGGCACTGCCTTTGGGGTCAAGGGGTTGGCTGAGTTATCACCCAAGCAGCGCAAGACCCCACCCATCCTGTTGCCCCCCCCCCCACACACACACACACCGAGGCAGGAACAGTCCCACTCCCACTCCCACTCCCACTGCTACTGTTGCCTTAGAGCCACAGTGAAGAGGTGGCCGCTTTGAGGGGGGCTCGATTTCAAGATAGCAGACATATTAAATGTATAGCACCAATTTATTTGTTTCTCTTCTGTTCCCACACAGACTATTAGGCACGTTTGTTTTGCTTAGGAGTCATTAGGGCTTAAATGAAATTTCAGTTTCAGTGAGTTCAGTTTTCAGATCGCCTACTTACCAGTTAATGCACATTTGAGTGGATTTCTAATGGTGCTAATCTTGTGAGTGTCTTACCCACATTAGCACATGGCATGTAAGGATGAAATGTGAGTATGTGTGGTTGCAATTACACATAATGTCTCATAATGGTGTGTTTAGTCTTTCCGCACGACAGTGGTGGCTAAGAGAGAGGACATACACGTCAGTGATGAAATACCTGTAAACTGTGTTTACAGTGGTTAACAGTGCGTTACTAATGTGGTAGCCATGGTTTTAAAATATCTTTGAGATAAATAGTAACATGTTTAGTAAATGGAGTGAAGAAAAACAATCGCTAGGGTAAACTTTTTATTTTGAAAGCCTGTGTTAATTTTTCATAATGTAATCATCATTTCTTTTTATCACAAGAAAGTTTCATTAAGAGACCATTTTTCATGAATTTCAATTACACTTAAAATGAATACACATAGGAATGTAAGAAAAAATAAGAATTAATGCATCATAATGAATTTTGTTCTTGAGTTTTTTTCTGAACATTTTTTTGTATTTAGCCGGATACTAAAATGTTTCCCATACTTCTGTAGCTATTTCTGATCAGGGCTTACACTTACATTGTGTCTCTGTATGTACAGACCAGTTGGTTGTTATTGTTATGATAAGAATCAGATTCCAAAAGAAACTCAAAAAGGTCTTCAAAAACAGAACCTTTGGGCATCTGCTCTTCCTGGTTCCCATTTTCCAGAGACTTGGGTAGTAAAATGCAAAACACATACGGTCTAACTCATGATTTATGCGACTCTGCACTCCAGTATTCCTATCACATTTCCCAAAAACAGCTAAAAACGTTGGAGATGTGCATTATTGGTGTTTTACCCCAGGGTATCCAATCAGAAGTAGATAAGGAAACATCTGTCTCCCTTTAATAACACAAGTGTGATATCTATCTCCATGTAGAAGTTGGTCATGAAGAGCAGGGTGTAGGAGTAATTTATGCATCGTTGCCTTAAAACACGTCTAATAATAGACATAACATGTAGGGGAATACAGAGCGCTACGGCCAGCTATGAATAGCCATATAATAGTGTGTGCATGATGGGACCTTCATGGATACAGACATTGCTGTCAGCGAGTGAAATCATGGAAAATTAAAGGATCTTACTCTCTCTCTCTCTCTCTCTCTTTCTCTCTTTCTGTCTCTCTCCCATCCCTCCCTCTTATAATGTGTGTGTGTGTGCGTGTGTGTGTGTGTGCGCGTGTTTATGGGTGAGATAAAGAACGAAAGACAGGGAGAAAAAGAAGAAAAAGAGATCAAGAGATGAAAAGAATCTCGGTGGGTGGGGATAATGGTGGGGGTGGCGGTAGTGGTGGAGGAGGAGGAGGAGGAAGAAGAGACGGCAATGCGCGGCCGGGAATGATGACATTTGACGAAGACAAAGCAAAGCCACCGCTAAAGAGTGAAAGGATGATGAGGAAACCGACAACCGAAGTGAAGAGGTGATAACACACTGAGATGAAGGGTGATCAGGAAAAGGGAAGAAGAAGTGAAAGACAGCGGGAAAAGCGAGAGCACATGGAAGTGAGAAAGACAGAGAGGGGCGAGAGAGAGGGAGAGAGACAAGAAGAAGAAAAACGTCAGTGGCAGAGAGGCAGAGAGTCAAGGTGGAGATAAAAAAAAAAAACTTGCGATGCTTTTCACTTCACATTTCGGTGCCTGGCGATGCGCACACACGAGAGGGAGATTAGCCAGTATTAATTGCCTTCCGTCACAGAGGAACATCACAGCAGGCAGAAAAAAGAGCTAAACTGGCAGGCCCACTAACACCCCAGACTGCAGCCAGCGCTGCTCCACACCTGCCACTTAAAATGAGCCACCGCCACTCCCCAGCACACGGGAGGTATTGTCTGGATGCTTTCTGGGTTGTTGTTGTGTAGTCCGCCTTTTTTTTTTTCCCCTATCAATTTATAGCAGATTAACTTGATTTGCTTTCTGCGTTCACTGCAATTAAGTGTTAGCGCACACTAGGGTAAAAGGGATCAGAGCAAAGTAATTACCTATATCCATCACTTTCCCTGGCAGCTCTTAGGTATGAATAAACATGCACATATGGACACTCGCACCTCAAGGTGGGTGTTGGGGGAGGGTGTTTGGTGTTCTGGGGATATGCATGTTTTCATTTTTTTTACAACTTTTCTCTGTGTCTGCTGAAATATTCACTGCCATCACTGCCTGTACTGCCTGTGTGCACAACTACGACATATGGTGATACAAAGTCCTCTCTTACTCTCCCATCTCTCACAAGGGTAAGCCTGTAGGTTGTACTGTACATGTAAGGCTATTCACTTTGTGGCCAGGTGACCATTGACGTATAGCTCTCAAATTATTGAATGAATATGATTGTGTGTGAGATACAACAAAGGCTGGGGGGGGGGGGGGGGGGGGGGCCTCTAAACAGCCACTGGTGGAAAAAAAAACGGTAACCCCCCCTCTGGCCTTCACATTGCCTATGAGTTTTCACTTCGGTTCAGCTTGACAATAATAGTAAAAAAAAGTGAAACAAGGGGTTCCCTGACAAGGATGATTTGTGTCTTTATTTGTAGCTCTATTCACCCTCAGCCCAATGCAGACCGCAGGCTTCGATGCACGGGGTGGGGGCGAACAGGCAGGCAGGCAGGCAGGCAGGCTGCGATGGATTCACACAGTAAAGTCAACGGCGTCTGCAGATTGAATGGCAGCTCCAGTGGTGCCAAGCTGTCATTCCGATGCTAATCAAAACAAAAGAACACGAAATAGAAAAAAAATTCAGTACATGCACTCAATGTACTATACTGCATGTCTGTTACGTCTGTTGTCATGACCGCACCCTACCTTTTCAGCTCTGGCAGTGCTTAATATGAAATCTAACACTGCCATCTAACTAACACGGTGTTCCTGGCGGGCTAAGTTCTTTGGAAAAACAACTGCAAAGTTGTAGCCCCAGCATAGCTGTGGGGCTGGCACCAGTGGGGAGATATTCTTTTGAAAGATGCCTCCAGAACAGTTTTTTTTATGAGAGTAGAAGCGAGTTGGGAAGGTCCTTGTTATCAAACTTGGTAGAAAAGGTACTGACAGTTGTGTGGGAGAGAAAGGCACAGGCAGAGAGAGAGAGATAGATATAGCAGGGGAGAGAGTGAGTGAGTGAAAGAGAGAGAGAAAGAGAGAGAGAGCGAGATGGAGAGAGAAAGAGAGAGAGAGAGAGTCGTTCTGAAAAAAGAAGCCCTGGAGCACAAGGCACTCCAGCCTGATTACCTCAGTGTGTTGCTCTTTATCTGTAATGACAAGGCACATCTGGGGAGGGACTGGGTGTCTTGAAGCGACAGGCAGGTGTAAATATTTCAGTGGCTACATTAATACATGCAACATCTGGCCAGTGCAGGTAGACATAAGGGGCTCGGAGGAGGAGGTGGGAGGTGGGAGAAGGGAAGCATGCACTTCCTAAAAGTCAGCTTGGCCCTCAGGTAGCTGTAATGAACAGACAAAATGTAAGTCAGGAAGACGTAAAGGAAGTGAGAGACAAGAACAGGCAGGTTTTTATCTAAACATGTGTGTTATCCTTCTGCTCCTCTTGTCATGTGTCATTCACAAAAATGGGCTTGGTGTTCTGTACACATTTACAAGTCAGTGCATATATACTGTATATCCAACCTACAACATACTGCTATGTACTTATAGCATGTGACAAGAGTATATGTGTCCTACACAATTATGATGCAAAAAAGACGGAAACTAATGCATTTAATCCATTCTACAGCAGCATCCTTTATATCTTCTTCACACCACGGGAAGTGTTTTTGTTAATAATAAAAGTGTCCCCTGGACATTAATGGGTGTGTCGTGGCGACCTCACACAGGGAAGACTTTGGCAGGAATTAGCAGCCAGCAGTGGAGGCCGTGGAGGCTGTGGAGGCTGAGGCTCTTCATGCCTGGAGTGGCTGTAATTACCCTCTGATGGGGGGGTGTAGGGGGTGGATTTTATCTCGGCGTGTGGTCCCCCGTCAGTCCTCCACCGACTGAGGCTTGGCCCAGCGTCGTCTCTCTCTCTCTCTCTCTCTCTCCCCGACTCTGCTGCTCTCTCGTCCTCGCTCGCCTCGCCTCGCCACGGCAATCCTCATTAGGATGGATGCGGAGGAGATGCTGAGGCCCCCATCCTCCATCCACATCCTCCGTCCTACATATTTTCCTTTCATTTTTTTTCCACCCTGGCAAAGCAAAGGACGTCTCAGAGGTAGTTCATAGTGAGGCTATGCCATATTGACTGATTTCTGCCTGTGATCCCAAATATCAGAGTGATTCAGTCTGAAGAAACACATCTGACCAGAGGATGTGTTTTGATACTGCAATTAAAGCACTTTAGCACACTGTCTGGGATTGTATGCCATGTGTATGATGGCAACACTATATGATTCACTGCAAAGCATCCAATGATTTCTCTATGTATACTAT
This sequence comes from Setipinna tenuifilis, assembly GCA_030347295.1. NCBI lineage: Eukaryota > Metazoa > Chordata > Actinopteri > Clupeiformes > Engraulidae > Setipinna > Setipinna tenuifilis. The sequence continues at coordinate 8,832,399 of CM059270.1, read as the reverse complement.
GCCACACCACCCCACCGCCCTCCCCAAATTGAGCCCCTTTAGTATATATAGAGATTGTAAATTACATGTGGCTGTGCAAAATGTACAGGGTTCTCAGAAACATCATAAAGACACCAGATTGTACCATCATGGCTACTCTACCAGCTCAAGGCTTTGAAAAAAAAAAAAACCTTTCCCCCCTTTTTTCCCCTTATTCTTTGGCGTTTGTATTATTGATGAAGGTAGGTCTATAGCAAGCCAAAAGTGTGTCATTAAAAAGACAGCTTAAAAGTGCCTGAAACCATGATTAGGTAATGATGCCTTGGAACATACTTCAGCTCAATAGAACAAAACTCATCAAAGGCGGCTAAAGCTTTTTACATTCTAGGAAGACTAAAGAAACAAAAAACAGACTTTTATAAGGCAGGATCAGAACATGTATCGATGGAATTCTTTTTTTTTTTTTTTTCTTGCTCTCATGAGGGAAGAACAAAATGGGGATTCGTTCTTCTTCCTGGCAGGTTATTTTAGAAGGGTTCAGACTGCAGTGACACCAGCTTGTCAGTCTTGTCTCTTTCAATTGCACTAATTGGAGATTAGGTGTTGCAATGTTTTCCGTGAGTGAGTGGGCACATTCATACACTTGCACTCTTTCTCTCTCATGTGCACGCACACACCTTCACTCACACACACACAAAGACACACACACACACACACACAGATACACACACACACACACAGACACCCACACACATGCATGCACGCACACACACACACACACACACACACACACACACACACACACACACACACACACACACGACTGCACACACACACACACACACACACACACACACACACACACACACACACACACACATGTGCACTGGGGTGGATGCTCAGTATTCTGGAGCCATCACAATGCCCTGTGTGCGTTCGTGGTGTTTCGGGGGCTGGGTACTGGTGTACAACCAGGGTCATCTTGTCTGACAAGATACAGCTCTCAGTCCTGCGGGGGCTGCCCCCCCCACCACTTCCATTCCTCTGGACCTGACTTGCATGACTTTGCGCCTATACACCCCCGACCACCTCGCCCCCCCCCCCCCTATGTTCCCCAACACACACACACCTCGCTCTCTCTCTGCTCTCCACTTATGTTTTTCAAATGCACGGATGGCCAATAACGTTGGGGTGTTTTGTCATGAATTATTGATCTGTTGTTGGCGACGTGCTGCGAGATGAACTGTGCATGCAGGGCCCAGATAAGGCCAGATTTACACCTTTCCCTGCCAATCCCTGGCTCCACAGGCCAGCTCCCAAATTACATGGAAATTGGGTTCCAGTGAGAGCTAATAAAACAGCCAGAGCCCCCTCAGCACAGGCCCCGCTCCTCACCCAGTGCTGTTTGCATATCGCAGGAAGGGCCTGATATTTCTCTCTGTCTGTCCGTCTGTCTGTCTGTCTCTCTCTGTCTCTCTGTCTCTGTCTCTGTCTATCTCTCTCTCTCGTTCTGCCTCTCTGTCTTATTCCCTCTCTCTCTCCCATCCCCCTCTCTCTTATTCATTCTCTTCTCCTTCCTCTACCCCGCTCGCCCCCCCCCCCCGTCTCTCTCTCCTTCTCTATCTGTCTCTCATTCCCTCTATCTCTTTCTAAGTCTCTTCCAATATATGTAGCCTGCTGTTTGCATTATGACAGGCCCTGTGTGTTAGCATTGTTTATAAGGAGATCTTATGCATGACCAAGGGATGTCAGTGTGGCTATCACTTTGAAAACCTGCCCCCATTGGGCGTGGGTAGGTGAGGGGATGGGGGATTTGAGGGGGCTGCTCTGATTTATAAACAACATCCAACACCTTTGGGGGAACTGCAGTGCTGGTCCACTGTTGCAGTCTCAGAAAGAGGATTGTGCTCTTAAGGGGCTTTCCACAACTTCGACATATTTCAACACATCACAGTTCACACAGTATGCCATTTTTTTCTGTTCTCATTCTCTTATTTCATTTGTGTGTTTGGCCACAGGATTTAATATTTGACTGATTGCTAGTCAGTTAAGACTTTGGGGACCGGCTGCTATAATACACTGCATTATTATAATTTCAAATCGCATAAACATTAGTTGGAAATTGAATTACTTGATGATTTACTCTTCATTTACCTCAAGTTATATGGATTCAAATGAACACCTGTCTCCCTCATGTAATGCGTTTGCTAAGGGGCAGATTTACTATTGTGCGGTTGGACCATAAAATGAGAACTGCTCATATAAAAACTCAGCCATGCTCATCCACCGCTGTGGCATTCCACCATTTACTGCATGTGATAAGGCCTAATGAACATTCCCCCAGGATGGCCATTCCTCTCAAAACAGATTTCATGAAGACTGCAATGTGGCTGTTATGACATTGTTATAACACTGCTATAGTAATGTTATTAAACAACTTTATAGCAATTGCGACATTTTGTAATAATTCGTTTACCCTTTTGGTTCAAAAGCCATATCAGTGAACCACAGCAAAGAGTATGGCACTGAAACTTCCAAGGTAAAGTAAAGTGCTCTCAAGGTAAAGTAAAGTGCTTTCTTTTGTGGAGACTTTTGTTATGTAACTGTTTTGTCCTCAATGCAACCCAGTCAGACGTCCTGGGGATTCAGCCATAAAACGCAAACTGCCAGAGCAGCAGAGGTGGTGACACAATACTCCTCATCCCATCCCAGTGTTATTAAACTCTGCCTTAATGACGACCTGTTTTCCAAGTGGGCTCATTTAGACCCTTGATTCATACATCGAGGTTGTTAGGGCGCCAGCGTCCTACATAAGCCTGCCCATGGCCTCCTTCTCTGGGCTAGAGATCTGACGAAGCGTGGTGGTGGGGGGGTGGGGCCCTGGAGGTCCACGGCTGGACCTTTTTGTTGTAGTTGTTAATTAATTACATCCCCGAAGCTCCACTGTGTGTCCTGAGCTGTAATAAGACCCAAGTCTGGCCTCCTGTTTTCAGACACCCCACACCCCCAGACCCTCTTCATGAGCCCACAAGCCTGGCCAGAAAGTATTGCCTGGAGCCTAGGGAGTGCTTTTACTTTTTTCACAAAGGCTCCAAGCCGAGCCAAGAACATGAAGGAATTAGGCAAAAAAAAGAAAATATATAAAAAATGTACCTAAAGTGCAGTTCCTGAAGGCTATGCTACTTAACTATAAAAAAACATACTCACACCTATTTCACCATGCTGAGCCATGAACTGAACAGAGGCACTCACACATCGACTCTGATCTGTAAGAAGGAGTTCTCTGTTATTTTCTCCCATCTCCTGGGTGTAAACATATGGTGTGCGTGTGTGTTTGTGTGTGACATGGGAGGGGGAGACTATATGAGTGAGAGAGAAAGAGAGAGAGGAAGAGACAGGCAGAGACAGAAAAAGAGAGAGAGAGTAAGAGAAAAGTAGAGATAGACACACACACAGAAAAAGACAGGAGAGAGAGAGAAAGAGAGAGAGAGAGATAGAAAAAAGATTTCTCGGGCAACAAAAAGCTAATGGTAAGTCTGGAAAGGCCTTCCGGTGTGTCTGATTGACTGTGCATAAATACATGGCTATGTGTTCTGGGAAGCTCTGTTAATGGAGGGCCCAAACCCTAAATATGATGAAGTGACCACGGCCATCTGCTGCTGCATCAGCTCATCTTGCTGCATAGTAGGGGTGTGGTGGTAGTGTTTGTGTGTGTGTGTTGGGGGGGGCTGGGTACTGACATTAGCTCTCATTTTTCCACCTCCACGCTCATTAAAAACTGTAAGGTTGGAGGGAGAGTGGGTTAGAGGTGGGTGGATGGGGACTGTTGTGTGGGTGTATGTGTGTGTGTATGTGTGTGTGTGTGATGGGAGCTTGATGTGACATTCAATGCACTCATCTGCTGACTCTTGGCAACCTTTGAACTTGGAGTCTGGCAGATGAGTTCCGATGTTGTCCCTCACAACAGAGAGGAAATAAAGGGGAACACAAAATGCGGCTGCATTAGCCAAATGAGCTCCTCGCTGCCATCTCTGTCCCATTAGTTCAGTAATGACTCGGACAACTGCAAAGACGTTCAGGCTCCCCCCATCTTGCGGTGTGTGCAACTGGAAGGGAAACACTGTAGCCTGCTGTCTGTTACTTTGTCTCTCTCTTTGTCTCTCTCTCTCTCTCTCTCTCTCTCTCTCTCTCTCACACACACACACACACACACACACACACACACACACACACACACTCAGCATAAACACGCACACATGCACACACACACACACACACACACACACACACACACACACTTACCTAAATACATGCATTGACGGGAACCGCAAAGAATTATGTTGTCAATATCCAGAATTGCTTTTCCTCCTTACTGCTCTAATAAAAGAGGAGACAAGAGGAGTTCAAGTTGCACTTCATGGGCCAAACAATCTCCTCTTAGTGACACATGCACTCTGAACCCCTGACATGCTATTACATGCCTCTCCACACAAGCACTCTCCAAAAAGGCCACTCATTCATGACCTTTGACCCTGGATTTACAGTTCATCGATTCCACCCGGTTCATCATTGGTCGTACAGTGAGGGTAATTGATGGTTGAGACCCATTTGAAGTCCCACCCTCCTGAACCCGTCTCAAATGCTTTCCTAAAGAAGACAAAAAAAACAGGCCAGCAATAAAATGATGTCCTTCCAGTGGCTCCAGACATTTTTTATGAGTAATTGACTAGACTTAAGTAATGGGCCACACAGTCAAAATGGACAGTGTCTTGAACCTGCAATCTCGGTAATCCCTGTCAAGCAAGCAAGCAAGCAGGGCAGCTGGAGTGGGTAAAAGTGCAGCCATGTCGCCAGGAGTGTCGTCCTGTGTACAGCGAGTCTAAGAGCCGTCTGCTACTGATTTCCCCATCATGCACTGCATGCACAGTCTGGATTGACTTTGTCGTATATAATACAAATGGGTTACACCATCAGCTGCAATCAGCCCATAAAATGCAACAATGAGCCCTGCAATCAACCAATCAGTAAGTCATTGTCCACCATACACCTGCACCCATCAGACCTGCTATTCACTTTTGGCAGTAAAAAAAGACTGTCCGTCTTCATATCATGAACTATTATTAACTTATTAGAGACAGCATGTTCAGTTCATATAATACCACATATTAAAGAACCGAGGACCACCTCTATATTTATGTAATGCAATAACAAACCTCAGGCACAAGCATTACGTGATTTACAAGGATTTTTTTTTAAAAAGGAGTGAAGTTTTTTGTCTGTTTGTCTATAACTGGAATGATGCCACATAGGCAGTGTCAGGCAATGTAAAAACTCACAAGCACAAAGCAAAATGTAAGAACAAAAGGGACTTCCAGCAGCAAACCTCTAACCTTTTTTTTCTGGTTGGATCTGAGCGAATCAGCCTAAACCGGTCACACTACAGGAGAATACTTTCCAATATTACACTTGAAGGCATCTACATTCCAGTCCTCTGTATCTCATCTTCTCTTCGTCTTCTCGAGTCTATTTTATTTCCTGTCTGCTGTGCGTTTTCCCATTTTCTTACCCTCGATTATCATTCCAAAGTCGGAACACTATGTTTTATTCCGATGGTCACAGGTCAAATGTACTCTTTCAAGAGCGTGATGGCACCATCTCTTACATATACTTTTTCTCCCCACTTTTTGTGTTGACTGCTTTCATATGTGTGACTTATGTAATGTTCTGGCGGCGTGTAGGTGTGTGTTCGTGAGTCATTACCGCAGAAGCACTTACACTTACAGTTCTGAATTCTCAAACTCATCTTTTCAATTCAATATTATGCACAACATTATGTATATACAGGTGTCGCTATGCCAATGGAAACACACCAAAGCAGCATAACAAGCAGAAGCTTCTGAGCGTGTCTCTTTAAACTGATTCCAGCTCTTGTTCTAACTTCAAACTGACACTCGTTGTACCTTCATAAATATCTAAATTGACCAATCTACCACCAAAAGCAGACTGACATAATGGATTTCCACTGAGAATAAGGACAGTGCATTTTAGCGTGGCTTTGTGAAACATGCTGATTTAGCATAATGGCAGGGTGGGTCAAAGGCAACTCCCACCCCACATGGTTAACCTGACCGGTGGTTTAACACATCCTGTCCCCTTACACCATGGGTCAGGTGTGAGTACAAGAGCGAAAGGAAAAGGTAGAGGGATATTAACCAGTGCACTCTGCCATGGCTAATGCAGATGGATATTCTCCTTGACATTTACTGCTGTAATGGTGATGGCGCTGTACATTACGCTATAATATTGATGGCCCCTGCCGCACAGCCAGGGGTGGAGGGATGTGATACTGTCACTGTGTTTTCACAGAGTCTGTGAGAAATATAAGCCCACCTATGCACTCCCTTTCTCTCTCTCGTACTCCATCTTTGAACCTGCTGCATAAACAATATTAAACTCAGAAGGCAGGGAAAAAAAGGGCAGGATATTAATGCAGATCTGACGACAGTGCTGTGTACCAAAAGTAAACTTGCTCCCCCATCTTGTTTTTTTTAATGTCTCCCGAGTTATTACTTTTATTTATATATTACTCTTTTGCATGTTAGGTGCAGCACCTTGGCCCCATTTCCGTTTGTCTCACTTTCTCAGCCTTGCATTTTTTAAAGGTGTTGAGAAGACATAATTTTGCACAGGCAGCATCTTGCGCGGTGTGAGTGAGTGTCATTCATGGACAGATGGTTTGACTGTTGGTGTGAATCATCTGTGTGCCCACTTACCCTTCCAGCTGGATCCTATTCAAAATCCTCCAACTTGTGCTAGACTGCAAAACAGTAGCTACGGAGAGGCAAGCCTCTCTGCCACCACGTCTCCCCATCTTTCCAATGGAGAACATATATGAAAAGCTGCCATTTTTAGAGTAACCCTGCCTGGTGCCTACTTTGACTGTAACAACCTGCACACTCTCACACAAGGTACACAAGTAAACTTTTAGAGGACAAAGGCAGAGAGTGGGGCATGCTGACCTGTGAACTCCATTTCACTTAGTCACAGAGTAAAAGCTCGCCCATCGCAGGCAGAGAGATGAAGAGCGGGACACAGGGCCGAGAGCTGGAGTGGGCCCGGTGCCAGCGGGTAATTGTGTCTTTATTTAATAAAGTCCGGGGGACAGGGATTGATAACAGAGCAATGTCACCGCACAATTAATATTTCGATTAGGAGGGCCCCCACAGTGGGGGGATATTGGTATCCCAGGCTCCCATGGGGCCCCTCCACCCAAAAGCCCCACCCCACCACACCCCTCCAGTGCTGCAGCGCACACACACACACACAACCACGGGGGCCTTTAGGAAAATGAATGCCGGAGATGATTAACAGCACATTGATGTTCTCCTCTCCTGCGAGTCCAATGAGTTGTTGGCTTCTCTTGTGGAGGCAACGCTGAAACAGGGGAATTACAATAGATCACGCACAGCACCGCCCCCCCCCCCAACCCACCCCACCCCTCCCAAAAAAAAAATCTCCCCCCAACCCATCAGTGTTCTACCTTTCCCAAGCCCTGATTGATGCTGATAAGCTGGCAAGAAACTCCTTCTGGAGCAGAGAAAGGATTTCCATGCTTTATAGAGCGCAGGGAGGGTGGAGTGCTGGTGGTAGTGGTGGTGGTGGTGGTGATGAAGATGCTGAGGCAAGGGGGTTTAGTAGTCCTAAAAGTCAGCTGGATGCATGCTGGAGAGGTCAAAGAATTCAGTAAATACCAACGATAACCACATATCTGATTTTTTTTATATTCTTATTTTGTTTTGTTTTTTTCCAAAACACAGACATTCACACGATTGTTTTTCAGTGTTGTAGTTCTTTGTCTGTGGTGCTTAGACTGTTGGTGGTGGTGGTGGCAGGGATGTAGGGGACTGATGGAGGTGAATCTGTACAATCAAACTGATCTGCACAGCTGGTGGTAAAGGAACAGAGGAAGACAGGTAAGGTACTTAGCTGTGACTGATCGGTTTAAATAAGGATCATGAATATGAGATAAGGAGGAAGGAAAACAGACCTTCACTCGCATACGGCGTAAGCTTCATTGTGTCAAATCAACATTTCTCTCCCTGGAATATGGCTACACAACTGTGCCGAAATTAATTTGTGTGGAAAAAAAATGTGTATTCAGCCGAAATATTATTCCGTGTGCGTAGATATGCACATCACAAGTATGCGAGGGGAAAAAAGCTGCTCACGAGAACCAGGGCGTAAAAAAACAGCCACTAAAGGGATAAGTGTCCTTGAAAACAACTGTGCTCTCTCAAAGTTGAGTTCTGCTTGTGTGGGTTTACATTAATTTGGGGGAGGGAATCTGTGGAGGACTGTCTCTATTGTGATTGGTTGTTTCGGAGAGCAAGTAAGATCTGATTATCAGCCCACCTTTCAGAAAGCCCGGAAAAAGAAAACTCACTGAAGAGGTCAAACCTTTACTTTTAATAAGCAATGAAATTAGACAAATGTCTTTATTTGATCTGTATTACTGTTTACTATTGTGCATGGCAGTCATTTATTCTTTTTGATCATTGAAATTATAATATTAACTGAGTTAGTGAGCTAGCTAATGTTTGCTACAAACCCACATTGACTGTTGGGGGTGCTAATGCGGCTAATACGCACTAACTACATAGCACCTAAGAACTTCAATTAAACTTGTAAAGTGACAAAAAATTGATGAACTTTTGTATGAGAGACTTGAAATAAGGCAACAACAACATTTTATGTCAGCCTTTTATGTTTGGAATATATAGTAGGTTTAGCTTGATGTTATTTAATTTATTTTTTCTATTTTTTTCCTATTATTTTTATTTTTACTTTTTTTCCCACAGGACACCGTTCGTAGACAGATTCTGTTGCGGCTGCTGTCCAAGTTCGAACTGGGACTACACATTTCAACTTCATGTGTAGGCAGGAATTATATCTGTGCGCTGTGAAGGCATGAGGAGCTAGGTAGCTAACGTTAACCTTATGTTAGCTATACAGATAGATAGACAGCACAATGCGAATGTTGATATTTATGGTAACTCTGCTAACATATTTCTCAGAAACATGCTTTAATGAAAGTTTTACTAAAGCCACTTTTTTTTTTCATCGCAAATACTCACATTCAGCCCAGGGTACCCCACCTGAAAGAAGCCGCAAAGTTTCTACTCTGTATGGGTTTGAAGTTGTGGTCATTCACCTGCCATCCTGTTTGTCAATCAAATCTCACTTGCTCTCTGAAACAACTAATCACAACAAAGCCAGTCCTCCCTGGATTCCCTGCCCCAAGTCGATGTAAACCCACACAAGCAGAACTCAACTTCGAGAGAACACAGTAGTTTTCTAGGACACTTCTTCCTCTAGTGGCTGTTTAGTGTACTGGTTAAATATTCCTTTAGAGCAGTTTATTCCTCTTGTGTACTTGTGATGTGCGCACAGAAAACATACCTATGCGCATGAAATAATATTTCGACGGAATACACATTTTTCTTGGTCAAGTGAGTTTTGGCACAGTTGTGTTGCCGTACTGGAAGGCCTCATTCAGCCTGCTCACACACACAGAAAAAACATTTACAATTCCTTAGAATTTATTGATATCACTGCAGGAAAAAGAGTACCCATGCCAGCAAAGTTCAACACAGAGAAAACAAGCAAAACACGACTGCCTTTTAACACACACACACACACACACACACACAGTGACTGCTGAGAGAATGGCTATCATCAGTGTGGACCACATGTTGACAAAAAAGGAAGAAAATAGTAGCTTGAGTTTTATTCACTTCAGAGTAATACAACTAAAGCCCAGCAGAACATACAAATGACAGGTTGAAGTTGTTAGTATATTGGAAAAAAAAGTTTGCATTGAAAGTGTTTTTCAAAAAGTCCCCAGGTCAACGCACAATTAGGTTTTGAAAGTAAATGACTCCTGTAACAATAAACCATTTTCTCAAAATTAAAATGGTCACGCATGAACAACACTCGCGTCTGGAAAAAGAAAGGTTTCTGCTGGTAACTGAGATGTACTGTTCCAGAAGGAAAGAACACTGATTGTAGACCAGGTGTGCCTGTTTATTGGGAATGGAGTCACTACTATTTCCCTGTGGCAATTTCACTCTAAAATGGGGCCTTGTTCGAAATCACTGTGATTCCCATCGATTGCTGTCAATTTCCCCCGGTTTATTTTGGGCTCTCCAAATGGTTGGGAACTTTTTCCCCCCAACTCCAAACCTTTTATTGCCTTAGCATCATGCACTCCCAGTGGCGGGCATTGTCTGTGTGTACTTATTCCACCAAACATCAGTTAGATCAGACACTCTGGAAGCTCAGGCATTTTGCATGAGTGACATGCAGATTTGTTCCATACAAGGATGTGGAAAATAACTGCATCATTCAGGAAAATCTTAGTTAATATACTCTGATCATTTGGAGTCACAGGATTTAAAGACAATTGTCAGTTAAATTGACTACATGTGTAAAACAGTGGTGGGGAGAATGTGTCAATCACCTGAAAAGTGAGAAAACACATTAGAGAGAGACATTACATAGTCTTTGACAAGTGTCTACTAGTTCTGGGCATGAACACCTTGCTCACCTTTTTCTAGGTACGACACATGAAGGCGTGAAGGTGAAGGTGAAGGCCTCACAGGGCTCCTTTTCTGCTTCCAAGGTGCAGATCTGGTTTTATAATGCAACCTTTCCACTAGACATGTCTTCGAAATGGCTTGTGGCCATTTTGACTTTATTTATTCAAATATAATGTTTCAAATGCGACTAGCGACTGGCGACTGTGACTGTAAAATGTTTGCACAGACACACACACACAAACACAAACACAAGCGCACACACACACACACACACACACACACACACACACACACACACACACACACACACACACACACAGATTACGAGAGAGAGAGAGAGAGAGAGAGAGAGACAAACACACAAACACAGTGCTCTTTGGTAAACATGACCAGCTGCTACATTACAAAGACCTCACATGCCTTTGGAGTGGAACTGACCACCAGAAGGTTCAATATGCAAAAATGTCCTTTTCAGCAATCTGTGTTTAACACCCCTGCCGCCCCCCCCCCCCCCCCCCCCCCCCCCCCCCCGCAAACACGCACACACACACACACACACACACACACACACCAACAGTTCTCCACCTACAGGAAATCAGAGTAATCTTTTCCAGTGCCTCACCTTAGTTATCTATCTCTCTGTCTTTCCCTCTCGCCCTAGGCCCAGGAGCAAAACAAAACAATCTCACCATCCTTATATCCGCTCTCTCTCTCTTCCTTTCTCTCAAGCATCTGACTACTCATCCAGAGCCTTACCTGCCCAATCCCCAAATTAATGCTCTTTACAAGCCTTAGAGCTGCCTGCATCACCCAGCCAGTTACTGTGGCAACCCCTCCCCACAACCGCGGACTACTCTTTCAACAAAGCATTTCAAACTGTCAGAGGAGAAAGGAAAGGAAAAGACAGGAGAGAAAAAAGGGAGTGTCGTGGTAAGGATGGTGGTGGTGGTGGGAGAGTGTCTGATAAATATCCTGCATTAAGCTTTGTAACCAAAGAAATTAAGGTCAAACAATGTTTATGTGGTCATGATAGATTAAGGTGGTCTTAAGCAGCTCATAACTCACAGCTGTCAAACTCAAATAGGATTGCGTGCTGAGCGTGGAGCGATGGAGCGATTGTGCTATCTTTCATCAAAGCACAATGCCAACGAAACGCTGCTGGAAGGACGTGTGGACTGTCTTAAAAGAATAGAACATTTATTTTTATCTTCAAATTGGACAGGAAGACCTTAATACCATTGAGAGTGTTCTGATTCCTTCCTTTCTATCTTAGACTTTGTGTTTTCTTAGTCGGATACCATGTTAAAAGCCCTGAAAAGGAAAAAAAAATCCGTCCTGTCATCTCTTTCTCCCAGTCAAAGAAGGGCTTGCAGTGGCTGGGGTAATATATCTAATGGTGCTGAGAACATACATGTAATGTTTTACAGGGTTTTAGAGTGGGGATGGTGAGGGGGGGTAAGGGAAGGGGAGAGGAGAGGAGGGGACGGGACAGGAGAGAAGGGTAGAGAAGAAAAGGGAAGGGGAGGGGAGGGAAAGGCGATCCACTCTGGTCTCTTGATGAAGTGCAGGAGAGTGAGCTGGTGGAGCCCAGTCACACAATGCCTCATGCAGGAGCTCTCAGAGCTGACAGGAAGACAGGGGAGCGGGTGATGGTGGTGGTGGTGGTGGTAGTGGTGCTGGGGGTGCATCAGAGTTTTGCCCCTGGGAATAGGGATCCGACGAGGGCACCCTGATGCGCCAGTCTCAGAGCACCAGGCACCTGCCAGCTGGAAGCTACGGAAGGGCCTCCTGTGTGTCACTGTTTAATAGCAAATGGCCATGGTTGGAGGAAGAGAGCTAAAAAGTAGTTATTATGGATGGCAGTGACGGCAATACTAGTTTTTATTTCCCATTATTCTCTTTTGTCAAAGGTGTGATCCTTGATAAGAAGCCATTGCACGCTTTCTCACATTCCTCCAACCAGAGAAGGTTCTTCTCGAAGAAGGACACTGTAAATTGGACAGAAAGTTATCTGGGAGAGAGTTGAGAGTTTATGTGAACAATCTTTTGCCAGCATTAAGTACTAATCTTAAGGACTAACTTCTTTTTTGCTCAGATTCTCTTCGACAAAAACAAACCTGTGCTCCATTTTATTCATCTAAAGCTCTAAAAGATTTAAAAAGTGCAGTGCATGCAAGTTGGGGGCTGCATTCTGATGATCAGAATGTCCTGGTTTGGCCGAGAACGCCTCTGAAAACAGGACAACAGGAGTGAGAGGAGCGGAGAACAGACTTGATGAATGACCCCTTTTTTGTCTGTACAGTGAGATTACTAAACCCCTTATTAATCCCATTGTCCTCCTCAACGGGCACCATTCATTATCCTGATAAGAAAACACTGACGTTCGTAGAGAAGGGGTCCTGAAGGACACCATACTCTTCCTCTTTCCTCTCTCTCTCACTTTCTTTATCCTTCTCTTTCTCACTTATTTTCCAGCTTTAGCCCTATCTCTCCATTTTCTCTTCCCTAAGTTTCTTTATCTCCCTCTTAATCTGCCTCCTCTACCTATCTATTTTTCTCTCTCTTTCTGTGTCCCTCTCTCTCTCTCTGGCTCCCTCTCTCTTTCTCACAAACTCTTATTTTCACTATTATAGGTGTGGTTAGGCTCATCGTTTTTCCTGTCCCTCTCCACTTCCATCCTAGTGCAGAAACTCAGCTCAGCTCCCACCCCACCTCCACTGAGTCCACTGACTCAGTCAGACACGGCAGCAAACAGTTACTGTCCCTCTGCCACTGTATTCAGACTGAGTTTCTGAGACACCCCACCTCCCCCCCACCTTAGCCTGGGACGTAAATATTGACTTGACATCAAAGCTGGCAGGCAGCCGTTCTAACTCTGATTCATTTGCCTGTTAAAACTGTTTTCTAGCCCTGGGTGAGGGGAGAGGAGGGGGCGGGAAGGACAGATGAGTGAGAGGGGGAAGTGAGAAGTGGCAGTTGGCCAGGTGAGGTGAGTGGAGGGGATAGGATAGAGGGGGGGAGGGGGGCATGCAAGTTTGCATATTTGGGCCACGCTTAGACCTCCCCTCCAACCAATGGTCTGTCTCCCTGCCTCAAGCCTCACTCCTAAAACTTTCTCATGTGAGTCACTATCAGTGTTGGTGGTGGTAGAAGTAGTGGTGGGTAAATGTTATGCAAAGCAAAAGAAGGGGTGGGTGAATTATTTGTATTGCTAACAGAAGAACATAAAACGTCCATAAAATGCTGTTTTTTTATTTTGAAATGGTGCATGAATATTGTTTACATGCTTTTTCCATCCGCTTAACCCCTGGTCTGTGTGTTGTATTCACAGCTGTACATGGGAAGATGCCTGTGTGTTTATATTTGTGTGGAGTGCCTCATAAATAGGAAGGTTTGAGCGTGCATATGATGCTGGATATTAAACAGACATGAATTCTTGATAAAATACTGTAGCACTTAATGAAAAACTGTGAATCTCTGTTGTGTATCAAGGGCTTTTTTAAACTCACACACACAGACACACACACAGACACACACACACACACACACGCGCGCACACACACACACACACATTAAAAAAATATTCTTTCATTTATTTGCAGTGTCCCTCAGCTGCTCTTAATATTTCTCGCTCAATCTCTCTCTCTCTCCATCTCTCTCTTTAGGCTGTAACGGCTTTGCTTTCACCAGCACCCAACATCGTCCCTCCCTCCCTCCATCCTACCCTCCCTCCATCCTACCCTCCCTCTCTCCCTCCACCCCCCTACCCCCACCTGCATCTTCTCTCACTCCTCTCCATGGCAACAGGTTGCCTTTCCAATCTCACACACTGAATGCATTGACATATCAATCACAGCAATGGGAAGGGTCGTGGCATCATCTCATTTATATTACACACTGCTCAGGGGTCTTCAGTCGCCGCTTTGAAGACGAACACAAACACAGGTGTCTTCATCGCTTATCGCATGCATGCTTTCATTTTTATCTTTTTTTTTTCATCCGCTTTTGTATCCCTTTTCACAGAGCCCTTTTTCTTTCTCACCTTCTCTTTATTTTTCACTTTCTCGTGCTTTATTCCTTTCTCTCTTCTCTGTGTGTGACACCACATTAATGCAGTCAAAAGCTGCACGGTTTTTAACTTTGATTCCTTTATTTATTTATTTATCGGTGTGGTGGTGAAAGCTAGTGTTTTCTGATGGAGCTCCTATGTTACAGCAGTTGGCCTCACCTTAGTCAAAATCATTTCCATGGTCAGATGGTTTGGGTTTCATTTTATTATGCCTCGTCATACCATTTTCAAAGGAATCATTTGGTCGGTGAAGAAAGACCTGATCAGGAAATGCTGAAGGTGTGTTTTCTCTCTCTCTCTCTCTCTCTCTCTCTCTCTCTCTCTCTCTCTCTCTCTCTCTATCTCTCTCTCTCTCTAAAGCAGCTAGATGACTGAGTCAGGGGTGATAGGCAGAGGAAAAGGCGATTGGGGAACTCAGATCCAGGGAATTTAAACTCAAAGATGACAGATGTCAGAGGAAGTCTTGCATCTCCACGACTGGAGGTGACATCTGAGGACTTAGTGAGTTATGATCCATTAAAAATATGTAGATTTGACAGCGGGCCCTGCGAGACAAGCCAGATTTGAAATCTCAGCTGGTTAGTCAGTCAGAACCATAAATAAATTAAGCCATTAATAAATGAATGTAGTAAATACCCAAAGTGACAGAGAGAGAGGGGAAGAGATTGGGAAAAAAAGGAGATGGGCAGCACTCATAGTCTTCATTTTTTTCCTCTGTCCCACATTAAAGGGACTGGTTTAATCAAACTGAATTTACCTGCCTGGGTGGTTGATTGCTGTAGAGCTTTCTAGTGTCATCTTGATAAGAAGCCAATCAGACAGTATTACCTTGGTGGCAACGACTGACCCGACTGACTGTGGGTTCTTTCTCTTTTCTCTTATCTCTCTCTCTCTCTCTCTCTGTATCTCTCTCTCTCTCTCTCTCTCTTTGTATATCTCTCTCTTTCTCTCTCTCCCAACTGGAGAAACTGTCTGAGACTGTTCATCTCCTTGAGCCCTTAATGAGAGGGTCCCCCAACCACATCGTCTTCAGAAGTGGACCCAGCAGGGGTCAAACATTCAAGTTCTCTGGCCATAGGCCCTCCAAACACACACACACACACACACACACACACACACACACACACACACACAGAAATAGAGATTGGTGACTGAAATAAAGATGACTAATATTTTCTTTTTTCTTTCTTTCTTCCACTTGTTTCTTTTCCCCCATGTCCCTCCACCCACAAAATGCCCTTTTCAAGCCACTGTGACTTTCACATTACTTGTAATCTTTCCATGCAGTGGGGTGTTTTATCAAATCGATTCTGGTAAAGTGTCTTTCTCAAGGGCAACACTGTTAAGGCTGCAACTGGATTTTTCAAAGCAGCTTAGAGAAAAAAACACAGACTTAAACTAATGATTCCTAAATGTAGTTCTGTTCTATTTATTCTGTTATTTCATTTACAACATTTCACTTTATGAAAATGGCAGATCTATTCTTTTTCGCCCCATTTTTTTTTTTTTGACTGTATGAACAGGCTCAGGTCCAATTGTCACTGTCATGCTATCGTACATCCTTTTCTTCTGGTGAAAGAGCTGGAACTCTGTTTCCTGTCTCAACAACATGTTTTTGCCTGCTCAGTGTGTTTTCCCTAGCACTAGCCAGCCCCTGTGTGCCCTGTCTGAATGCATGAGACGTGAGATGCAGCTGCCTCTGTGATGCAGCTGTCACAGGGAAAAATGAACTCGTCCTGTCATTCCACCTGCCATGCAGGCCAAAGAAATATCATCATTCTCTCCCCCTCAGCAATGCTTTGTGTTCCTTATGACAGTGTGTTTTGCTCCCCACTTCATCCACCCATCCACCCATCCACCCACCCCAGCTCCCATCTAAATCTCTGGCAAAGCTCACAGACTGATGAAAAAGGGGTTGGAGGGAGGGAGGGAGGGGGGGATTGCTATGTGGAAGCGATACCTCAGCTGCGGCGCTTTGTCATGGTTAGGAGTCACTCCTGGGTCACGCTGACCCAGTCTAAGGGCTTAGTCTGAAGGCACTACACCAACACCCTTCGTTACTGACAGAACACCAGCATTCATTACCAACAGACTATCTCTGATTGATAGGTAGCTTAGTTAGCTAGCTTGGCTGTCAGGCTAATGAGCCATGAGGTTGCTTCAGCTATTTGGCAGATGTTGGGATGTAACTACCAGACTGTCAACACAAAATGTCATATTTGTAATTACATCCACAAAATTCAACAATACTCTCAGACTACTATTCCTTGGCTCGTTCCAGTGCAGTACAACTAGCTTCCACAGTTGGGGGAAGACATACAGCAGGCACTGTGGTAGACATATATTAAACAGGAAGTCAGTTTCCATAACGGAGGTGCAGTCAGTCACCCACTGTCTCTGTGTATCTGTGTTTGGCAGAGGAGGAAAGGCAGCCAAAGGGAAAATCTTCTCCATCCATCTTATACGGAACAATCACGGCATGAAGAACAAGCACAAGATAGACCACATGCATTTGGATCTGTTCAACCACACATCAGCCGTCAATCAAAACTGTTAGTCAACATGACAGATGAGGGCTTATCGAGCTCTATTGGAGCTCTGCTTTGTTTGTGCGGCAGCAAGTTGTGAAAGTAATGCATCAATGCAATCAATGTACTTTGAGATGCAATGCAACAGTGTGAGTCAAATTTCATAGCAAAAGCATGTGACTGATCTGATATGGTAATGAAGTTACTTTGCTTTAGGACTTGTTTACAGTATGTGTAGGTCATGAAAAGGTCCGTGTTGATGAAGACTGCTTACACGCCTTAAGACATGAAAATAGATCTGTAGATACATTTCTCAGAAGAGTAAAAGCAGTAATGGTGCTCGAATACTCATATGCTCACATATTAAAAAAAATGTCCAGAAGGAGAGAACTCAAGGTTCATGGAAACACCATCCCTGGAGGATGATTTAAGCTTCTGAGAGTCCTACTGTGCCCGTGCCCACCCGTGTTTTCCCCACACAGAAGAAAGAGACAGCTCCTGCTGTGGGCTTTTTTCACCTCGGCCATTTTTTTTCTCCCATTTTCACCTGCCAAGCCTCTATGTTTGGGCGCCAGGCAGCATCGGACAGATTAGAACAGATGTGAATGCGTCAGAAGCTGTAAGATGGTCAGCTGTCACTCTACCGCCTGCCAGACCCCGCCGCCTGGCTGCTCCTTCAAAAGCTGTCACGACTCAGCACTCCTCAGCACTGCCCCACATCAAAGTTATGTGAGGTCAGGATTGCAGTTTTTTTTCACACAGGACTTTGCCTTGCCTCTATCCAGTCACCCCACTTTACTTGCCTTACCCCTTCTCAGTTCTTCAGTACAGGATGTTCAAAGAAAGAAAACCGAGACTCGCAAACCTGCAACCTTGTTTAAGGGCCATACATTGACAAGTATGACATACCTGTAGGCATGAGAGGCTCTCTCATCAGACTTTTAGTGTTGCACTGGCAGCCAATTAGGGCTGGAGGAGCTTCTTGAGGACTCCGAGGCTGATTTCCAGAGAGCCATGCTGCTCACCGGCCATGTCCACTCCGTGATGTGAGCACATGGTGGCCCCGCTGTCTGCAAATGAAGGGACACTGATGTCCCTGCCTGAAAGAGGAGATCAATGCATACCACAAGCAAATAACCTCTATGTGGTCTCAGAATAAGTTTTGCTAAAACTTCAGGCATGTAAAAAAAATGGGCATTGATATACTGCCACAAATAGCAATATCTGTGGTTAATTAACAGCATCTCAAATCAAAGTTGTAGCTTAACAATCTTGAAGGAATAGTGCGTCAGCATCGCGTCCTGTAAGCAAAGAGGAAAGAATGAAGACCAGGTGCGTCCTCTATTGAAGGGACTTGAAAGCTGTCTTTTAAAGCTGTCGTTTGCATCATCTGCTTTGTGGGTAGATGAAGGGTTTTTTTTTTGTGTGTGTGTGTGTGTATTTTGGTTTTGGTGTAATGAAGGATTTCGCATTTTGAGGCTGTCTCTGCAAGTGTTGTCTCTGGAGTGACAATAGGCAACTGACAACGAGGACTGATGTCTCGTCCAAGACTTGGCAACTCAGAAGGCATGATGAGTCTAATGGATCTCTAGAGTACTGCTTTCTCAATTTGAGACAAAGGGGAAATAAATAGATAAATAAATAAATAAGCAGACATGCAGACCTTTCAGACAGAAACTGGAAGACGTAGATTCCTAGATGTGACAGATGGACTCTAATTGAGGGAAGTTGAACAACTCTATGGAATTTAAACAAAGGGAAACATGAAAATATCGAAGAGTGCTCTCAAAGAGTTGCAAAAAAGAAAACCTGAAGAAAATCATTTATGTAACATTAATGTTTTGCTAATTAAATCAATAGGATAGCTATGGAGCTTGCTTTCTAAGACACTAGCAGATAACAGTCAAAGTAGCTCATACTGCCCCCATTACCCATATCAAGTGATTAATGAAACCTTGAAAAATGAATGATGATTGTCTTTTGTTGGACGTTCATTGCTATTATGTCAGTTAACAAAGATCTCCAATGTGATTTGTAATTATGCATTAGCCAGAGTAACAAATGTTCTTATCTTTGTATTTTTTCCCCTCTCCATGTAGTTGTGAGTAGACATTGCTTTTTTTTTCTGTTGACTTTCTTCACTCATGTAGCCAGGGGCCGGATGTGTCAGAAGTCCAGTTCTGCCTCTGACCCTTTTCTCTGTATGCTTTGCACATTTTTCCACAATCGCACACCCGCACACACACACACACACACACACACACACACACACACACACACACACACACACACACACACACACACACACACACACACACACACAAAATCTCTCTCTCTCTCTCTCTCTCTCTCTCAGTCCCTGCCTCATTGCTTCCTCCTCTTGCGGTAGTTGTGTCTATTCTCTCCTGGTATGCATCTCTTGCTGACAGGCTCGAGAAGGTTTCGAGGTCAGAGTCCAGACTTTTAAACATCCCCTGCCGCTGCTCTCCGCCGCCGTACCATCTCTCATTATCAGTTACCTACACTTCTGTCTTAGTCGTGCCAGCAACCTTAAGCTCCTCACCAGCCGCCTCCACCACCACCTACCCCCCTGCCCCAATCTTTCCAGCATTGATCCAGCAGGGGCCCCTCTCATGCGGGGAAGTAATTCCCTGCAGCTCCCAGGAGGCTCCGGGCTGCTGCTTTGGCTCTATCAGTGATTGTGTGGATGGAGACAGACGCTCCATCTCATCCAATTGACCCTTAGCCAGAGCTGCAGTCGTCGATGGGCCTGAAACACAGCAGCTCCATCTCCACAGGTGTCTGTGAAAACCTTACAGCAATAGTCCATTTTTCTTCCTTTTTATCTCTTTCTCTCTCTCCCTCGCTCTCTCTCTTCCTCTCTCTCTCTCTCTCTCTCTCACTCTCAATGTTTCGCTCTTTGTATCTTAACTCTCCTGTTATTTGTCAGTCTTCCTTAATAGCATCCTATCATTTTCAGTGAAGAGGGATTCATATCAAAATACATAAATGATCATATAACATGATACCATCACATGACAATTCAGTGACTATAATGTTAGCATGTGCTATATTGCTTGTGCACTATTTCGCTTACTCTTTTTTTCTTGAGTCTTTATTTTATTTTAAGAAAATTAAGTATTCATCACAAACATTTTTTGTTAACACCACGTCTTTCTGAGAAGCCAAACTGCAGTATTTTTTAAAGGAAACCATTGACTGATGTATAATTTAATAGACAGAGTAATATGGTGTAGCTCCCTTGAATCCAGTTGCCGGTTGGTCTATTTAAATACAGTCCAGCATCACTTTGACAGCAGATATCTTGTTGCATCTCTCCAACCTATTCCCACAGAGGAAAGAGTCAAGGGAACCATGACAAAAAAATCCATAAGCAGAAGTTTGAGGATAAAACAATTTTACTCTCTCTCTCTCTCTCTCTCTCTCTCTCCCTGTCTTTCTTTCTTATCTCTATTTCTCTCTTCAATTCTTTCCTACTCAGGTTGTTACTCTAATGGGAAAAAAGTGGAGACAGTAGTGACTTAATTTTACTTTTTTATGGGCCACTGTGTAAGAGAAGCCAGACTTTATTTGAAGATACAGGAATGATAACTCACCTCTCTGTGGAGATCATCTGAGGGAAACACATCCAGAGGTCCATCAACACAATAACAGTCTCTTAAAAAACAAAGGTTACACTTTATTTTACTGTCCCTGTTACATCAATTAGGTACGATGTAACAAAGTTAGCCTAGCTGTTGCAACAAGCTCGTAGACGGAGCTTGGTCTGGCAAACCTCCCATAAAGTTCTCAGAGGTGGGCCTCTTTCAACTGCCTCTGTGTCCTACTAGACAGAGCTAAAACCAATCACAATACTGATTTCAATGATGACTGCATGTTTATTTTTCATTGGTGCCTGATTTCCCAGGCAAGGAACAGCCGAAAATAGGCAGGTTGGCCAGACTGATTTGAACAGGACATTCAATATAGCGTCACAGGCAGTATGGGCAGCCACAGGCTACAACAAAGTGTGTAACAATTATGTACTTACATGGTACCATAGGGTTAGTGTTAGTGTTAGGTATGTACAGTGTAAGTACATAACATTACATGTTGTCACATGTACAGTAGATACACTAAAAAGGAACCGTAAAAGAGATACCATGATACCACAACAAAAAAGACACCATACACAACAATTATTCGCTACTATAGAGGTCCAAGCCCTAACAAATTCAAATGAAACAAATAGAAAAATAAAGGAACTAATGAATTTGATTAAGAGCAGACAGACATCATCTGGCTATCTAAATGTATAAATAGCTCTGCTTCTTTTCCCCTAAGCATTGTACCTGTTCCTCATATAAACATCTCCAGATTAAATGAATTGATTTTATTTTTTCAGATGTAATGCAGCAGAGAACCGTCTGCAATTCATCTAGGGACCTGGGGCTGGTTGCACAAAACACCTTAAGTGTTTTACCTTAAGTATGACAGTTAAGGGGTATTTTTTCCTTAGAAAAGGTATTCTCTTAAGGGCGTTGCAGAAATATCTCTTAAATGTTACTCTTAGTTAAGAAAAAAACATTAAGGAATATTCAGCATTAAACAAGATTTTACTGCAGTACCATAATATAGTTTTCACAGAGATTGGTTGACTGTTGCTAGTTAGTTGCAGCCTCTTTGTGTTCAAGTACATGTGCTTTTGAGCCATGCTGAACTTTCCTAAATATTAAAATAACTGCAAATATCACTGATACGATTAGGATAGTGAACAACTTTGACAGGTGACAGCAAAACTCTGCACATATTACTTTACTGCAGGGACACTAATGTAATGATGCTAGTCACAGTACCTAAATGAATGCATGACGTTATCCTACCAATGTCAGCAAAATCAGATAGGCACAGCATATCCACCCAGCAACCCACCAAACACAATAAAGCTGAATGATCTTACTGTCTTATCCATGTATGAATTAGGGTTATGTACACATAAACTGAGCAATGTTAGCTATGGATAGGAAAAAATAGTAAGGGCAACAGTGCACCAAAACTAAGTTTCTGCTAGTTTGTTAAATGAGCAGCACGTTTTGCTTAGCAAATGGAAACCACCACAAGTAGTCATTAGCAAATAAAAATCTGCTACATGTAAGCCACACAATACCCCACCACTGATTTTCGACAGAGGAATGAGCATATTACAGTAAATGCACCAGAAAGGTGTTTTGGGTTAGAAGTGGTTTATTTACCCTTATTTATCAGCATTAACTCTGCCAAAGACAAAGTTAAGGTAGGGTTGGTTAGTTACCTTACATTTTCACCCTGATTTTGTGCAATGGTTTAAGGAATTTCTTAGTATATGGCCAATATAAGGAAATGACCTTATATCTACTCCAGTGATAGCACTGCCACTGCACTCCCCTTCTGCAGTCCTCTAGTCAGTGTTGGCAGGGCTCTCCGCTGGTCCTTCACTCACATTTCCTGCAGGCCAGAGAGGAGCATCCGTCACCAGTGAGGCCATGCGATTGATAGCCTGGCACAGCTCTGGAGGACACAGGTAATCATCGGCCCTGTTTCCTGATGGCACACAACAGGTAGGTAGTGAGTGGCCTTCCTTCCTCCTCTACTTCCCTTACAGCTCTCCCTTACTCTATCAACACTCCACTCCATATCAGTGTTCATTCCGACAGGAAATTTAGATTTTATTTTTTTTAGTCTTTGTAATCTGTGTTTGTGTAAGACTGTTAATTAAATTACATTTTCATCAGAAGACTGTCTTGTTGTTTGCAATACTAACATTTCTATATTTACCTGGGCATACTATTTTTTTATTACAAAACAGTCTTAATGTGCCTGTGGAACTAGAGGTCTCAGGTAACTGGTAAGCTACTACAATTGTGGCTCTACTAGGAGCCCAAACCCTGTGCACACTCTCATGTAAAGTTGGTGTTGCAATACAGTATATTGGCCAATCCTAAAATATGGACAGATACAAGACTGAATATATATATTTTTTAAATCACTTAGACTATATGACCAGATTTTTGACAATATATTCTATAATAAAATGTTTTGTCAACAAAATGAACACTGCACCCCATATCCATACCGCTTCTCTCTTTCTCTCTCTCTCTCCAGTCCCTGTCTCATTCTTTTTCTGTTGTTCTCTCACTTTCCTCTTCTGCAGTGAAAAGTGTTGCCAATTATTATTGGTGGCATCTGATATGCGTGCAAGGGCCTAAACAAACACGCCCCATCCACACGCCCACACCAGCCCTCCCATCTGGTGCATGGTGGTGGCACAGCAGTTTGGGTTAGCCTGCCTGGTGTTCACTGCTGCTCTTTTACATCTGCCCATGACTCCATTATCTGTGTGGCTTTGGAAAGAGATGTGACTTTCTGTGGCCATTTTGAGATGGCAAAACAAGATGCAAACGTGCACGGAATGATCTCAAGGAGAGGAAAACAAGACGATTGGCTCAAAATCATCAAACATTTGACAAGTGGTTTTCCATTAATTGCTCTCCATAAGGTCTGTGTTTACAGGCATTCTGTTTATGTCCCATTTCCTCTCTGCATGCATCTCCACTGCCAGAATCATGTGTGGATTCCAGGGCTTCACAGGGAGCCAAACACATGCTCTTTGTCTTAGTTCACATCTAGGCGTCCGCTACACACATACAGACATTTGGCTCTGCATCCAATGCACGGTTAAAAATAAATAAATAAATAGAAATGAAACACAACATGTACCTCCCAGGTGACTGCTTACAAAACCTCCCACCACAGTTCTGGGCTAAAGACAGTGATTTGTGCGCTTTTGTTTCAAGATAATCATCTGGGAGGAGTGAGGAGAGAGAGGAAAAAAGCTACAGCAACATAACCGTTAAGGGAGAGATGGAGCGTTTATGTTGTGGTAAAAAAAACGGGTAGTATAAATAGCGCTGACGTGAAGGCTTCCTAGTCCACCAGGGTGCTCATTAGACCATTGAAGAAAGCCCCGAGCTTTTGGGTATCTAACATTGTTTTCCTCAAAACTTGCTTGCTTTCTCCCCAAATTTCTACTTCTCTGCTGTCTTTCGCATAAAAGAAACATTACCTTCTTTATGTGACTGGATAAAAAATTTCACATAGGCCTCAAGAGCCAGAGACAAAAAACTATCCAAAAGACCATTAATGATGACTGAATATGTAGATGAATTGTTGGAATATAACATTGAGACAGCTGTTGTGTTGTGTAAGACATTATCAGTATAACTAAAATCACAAAGGATTTCCTCAACATTTCTCAACATGAACCTGAAACATTTCCCACACTAAATTTAAAAATATGCTGTCTCACAACCAACAATGTAGAAATATATTTAATTTCACAAAACACAAAGCAACATGGGAAAGTTTGAGTATGGGTTGTAAAATACCCTTTTTCAGCTGATAAATATTGCAGAGGGTTAGCTGTGATTCTTCTGAACTTTTATCCAAGGTCTACTAAATAATAAAGGTACATATGCGCTCACACCCCTCTCTGCACAATGACAATATAACAATAATGTTCTTACTGATATGATTACAGATGTTGTCAGATATTGTCACTGTGGTGACTGCAGAAACACTGTCATGGCACTGAAGAGCTATTGGGTAATTATTGACTTTAGGACATTGTCTGAAAATAAGTGATGCAGCATTGGTATTTCTCTGCATGGCATCCCTTAAAACAGCTTGGAAAACAGCTTATGTTCTCTGCCAAGGTAAAAAAAAAACACTCATGATCACATTGCCTGTGCATTTTGAAATTCATAACATCCCAATCAGCATGGCTAACCAGCATAATTAAACAACTGGTGAGAAAAACAGTTAGGCCTATGAAGGGAGAAGTCGGAGCAGAGGACTACATGCGACTAGTGGAGCCTGTGCAGAATTTCACAGTGAGGTGATCTGTATGTTTGCCTCACATATGCATTCATCATGCTGTCTGCAAGACATCTGTTAGTAGACAGGCAGACCTGCTCGTGCTGATGAGAACACCGGCTCTGGCTCTGCTGGCTGAGTTCGATAAGGAAAAAGAAGAAATGGTGTGTCATATTTATTCATGGTGTCCTCGGAATTCTGTAATCATCCCAGAGCCCCCTTTCCCAATCCCCACAAGCCATTGGCTCTGCATATTGCCACAACACCAGCTGTGCAATTCAAACAAATAAAAATACCAACACAAACGCAACAAGAAGAAGGCACAATTGATCCTGAATCGATTTCCACTTTTTATTACACCAAATCAGGGTATGATTATTTTTTTCTGCTCTCCACCGAGTCTTCTTGAAAAAAAGACTGTAGTGTGATAAATTGAGCATCTTCTTTTGCTCCTTTGATAAAGTAGATGAGTATCCACTCCATAAAGATGTGCCAATTTTCTCTGTGAGCCAGAGGAGCCTCCCTGAGCCGTGCAGGCTTAGAGAGAGCTGTGCCCGAGCTCTTTGTTTGTGCTCAAAGGTAGCCCGTAATAAATGATGCTCGGCACACAGTTCCCTGCTCCCCAGGAGTGGGCAATATTGAGATATTTGCACTTGACTCGAGTACCATGTCTGCTGTTGCGAAGGCTACAAACAGATGTCATGGGTAGGTGCTTCGTACTGTATGTTCATTTAGCTAGCAGAGTTAAATTAAATTGTTTTGTTTGGGATAGGGATTTCTTTTGCAAAGTTCAAGATGCTGGCTGTTTTTCCACATTTAGACGGAGCTGTAAGACGCACAGTGCCCTCACAGATCTTGAGATAGCATGCCATAATTAGATATTTTTTTTTAAATATTTTTCTTTTCATGTTGAGACACAGGAACATTAAATTGCATGCTAATTTGGTAAGATACAAATTGATGCACCATTACTGCTGCCATGGTTGTGTTCATTTTTTTTCAACAATTTTTTTAACTAATAAATATTTCTACCAGATTCTAATTCGTAAAATGAAAAGAAACAAAAACACTCCTAGACTGTGATGATTACTTTTCACTGCTTAAATACACAATCTCTTGGAACAGTCTGGTCTGTATGTTTCCTGTTGTTGTGACTTGCAAAACACACTGTTCACAAAACACTGCTGTTTGTCTTTGGGAATCAACCAATCAACCAACCAACCAACCAATCAATCAATGACAAAAAGCGGCATTTTGTAATGTAATACTTTTTTAGGGCCCAAGCACTGAAGGGTACAGGCCTGGCCTGCACAGAACATGCAAAGCCCTATTGCTTTTTCGAAAAATTATTCTTTCTTCTTCTCACAAACTCATTCGCTTTTGAGGCACTTCGTATGCATGAAAACTCAAATGAAATTTTGTACACACATTGGAACTAGTGGTTGGCTCCCAGGGACAGAGGTTTGGCTTTGGGCATGGCCCAGAGACTCCATAGCTCCCCCTTATGACTTAAAGACCCGTGGTTAACATATACTGTAGTTTCAGCTACACTCATCAAATTTGGAAGGTGTGTTGGGTTCACCAAACCGACCAACTTTCGTATATACATTGCATTAGCCACACCCAACAGGAAGTGAGGTGATTGGGGTTATATGCGTTTGGACACATGATCAATTTTAACGTACTCCTCCAAGATGGTTCATCATATTTATGTCAGATTTGGGAAATATGCCAAGATGTTGCTAACGTTAAGTTGTGAAAGGGATTTTTGATTTTTTATAATATGTTGAAATGGTGAGAGGATGAATCTTAATATCTCGGCACATACATGGGAAATTTGGTATTAAATCCCAGTGTATTGAAAGATTTGCCTGAAACTTCTCAGGTTTTTAGATGCTATGATTATGGTGAAATCCAGACACCCACTATGCCTGTCTGGTATGGCAATAGGTTTAAATTTGTGTGTTTGACGCATTAATAATTTTGACACATTGTCCCAGCCTGATATCTACATGCCCAAACTGGCATATTGCCACCAACTGGAAATAAGAGAATTTTTCCCCACTTTTGTTGAATTTTGATCGTAAGACATACAGTAGTAGCTTACTAGACTAATTCAGGTTAGGTGTATGTGAACTCACCAGTGCCCTGACTTCACAACATCCACACAAGTACACACAAACACACGTGTACACACACACACACACATGCACACATACACAAGGGCTCAAACACAAACAAACTAATTCACATGGCCACTCAAAAAGCTTTTGTGTTTGTGTTTGAGCCTTTGTGTGTGTGTGTGTGTGTGTGTGTGTGTGTGTGTGTGTGTGTGTGTGTGTGTGTGTCTATGTCTGTGTGTATATGTGTGTTTGTGTGTCTGTTGTATGCACAGGTGTGTGTACCTGTGAGGTGTGCTCATGTTTGTGGTCATGTTTGTTTGTGTTTGAGCCTGTGTGTGTGTGTGTGTGTGTGTGTGTGTGTGTGTGTGTGTGTGTGTGTGTGCGCCCACATTCATGTGTGCAGCATTTTGAAGTATATCTGAACTCACCAGTGTCCTGAGTACACACATCCACACAGGTTTACAAAAATGCACACACACACACACACACACACACACACACACACACAAACTAATTCACACAACCACTCAACAAAGCACATTAGCCTGTTCAGCAGTCTGCCTAGCGCCACCACCTGGAAATAGAGGGAAGTTTTTCTTACTTTCGTTGAATTTTGGGTTTTGTATCTAGCTTACGAGATAGATTAAGTGTACACACACACACACACACACACACACACACACACACACACACACACACACACACAATCTGTCATGCACACAACAATGTAAATATCATCACATAAACAAGTAATGTGCCAAAAATTCACCTAAAATGTAATGGGTTGCAGAACTGGAGGTACGAGAGCCCGTCATCGCCACTTGCGGCTATATTTAAAGATATCATTTTTTATTTTGTTGCATCCTTTAATTGTTGCACTTAATTGTTATTTTCATTATATGGGTACCCAGCTGTAGCCTTAATTAATTGGACTGTTCATTTATTTGTAGCATTGTAGTTATGAGCCATTGCTTCCACCCACAGTGTGGATGTGCACTCACGGCACACCAACCTGTTCCTGCAGCTGCAAAGTGTGGTGTATCTAATGAGCAAAATTTCCCTTTAAGGAAGAAGCATGATTTAAAAAAAAACATAACAATTCAAGGATTGAGATTTATATAAACTGATTTATTCCTACTCATTAAAGATATGTAAACATCTATGCATCCATGCTTTGCATAGGGTTTGTGGCATGATGCTTTCTTTAATTGTCATGCTTACTGGCTAGACAAGGAGGCTGCTAGAACATTTGCGTGTGCCAAAGTGAAAAATCTGGTGTGCTGCAATGTATACAGCATGGGTCAACGCAGTTTTAAAATCTATTTAATACATGCAAAAATATGCAATTCATTTCACGCATTAGGTTCAGAAAAATCAAGGCAGTTACATGTTTTTATAGTTCAGTTTTTTATTTCAATGTAAAAAATAAAGGTACACTTATCCTTGACTGGCACCATTCAAACACCAAGCCATCAATCACTTTGAGTGACGCAGTGGGGGTGAGAAAAGGGGTTTAACAAAAAGGCCTTTTTTATCCAGGACTCCCTCAGTCCTGGAGTATTGCTTTGCTTGTGGTGTGTAACTAATTATGTCCATGTGTTTGCTTGTAATTCAGTTATCACTGTAGGCTATGTTTTTTTCCCCTCCAACCTGTGGATTGACATCTAATGGTGTTTATTTTTTAACATAAATATCTTTTAATGTAGCCGTTTAAAATGTAAGTGCATGAGGACAAATTCAGAACAAGGTTTATTTTTTAGGACCATTAACTCTAATTACCATGTATTGAAATTCACCAGTCACACCACTCTTGTCTTGAATTAATTTTATTTTCTTTACGAGAAAAAAGAAAATACCAATTAATTAGCTTTTATTATTATCTTAGCAATAATTTGTCTTAATTGTTTAGAAGTGTATGTGTTTCCTTTTGTCCCCCCTCTTTCTCTGTCTCTGTCTCTCTCTCTCACTCTCTCTGTCTTTTGCAGTAAAATGTTCCCGTCCTTTGTAACAAGGGTTATTCTGTTTGGGAGAGTAAAAATGAGGCAACACAATCTGTTTCCTCTAGGGAGAGGAGGAGCGGTTCAGAGAGCTCGGCTCCCCAATGTCGCATCTTTAATCTCACACACCCTCCCCCTGCACCTGGACGCGAGGGTTCAGAGGCCCTTACTGACCACTCCTCACAGCTCACAGAGGCGAGGGCAGCAGAAAGGGAAAGAGGTGGGTGAAAGGTGGCGGGCACTTTTCAAAGGTTCGATGAGGCAGGGTTCAGAGATCTGGAAATGTGGGAAAGCTCAAAAAGAGAGAAAAGTGCGATGGTAATGGCAGAAAATTGAGGTCTCTTGAATAGTTATTTTTTTACCTGAATGTGCAGTGCCATGGTGACCGGGTGAAAAGCTCTGCCAAGTCCTTTAGGGCTCTGAGTTGGCACGATATGGCTGTCAAACTTGGTAACATGTACAAATGTTTTTTATTGATTGACATTTCACATGGTTGAAAATGATCAGTGCATAAAGATTTTAATTCTAAAATATCTCTATAAGAGTCTCCGGTTTGAATATCACTTCTGTAAAAAAATGACTTTATGTGCATTCACACAATATTGCAATTTATTGGGCTGAATATGGACATGACATTCACCATCCTACCACTAGTAGTCTCCCTTTACATGCATCTCCTTGGCAGGATACATGCACAGACAAACACACACACACACACACACACACACACACACACACACACACACACACACACACACATACACACACACAGAGTGACCAGAAAGAACATGCTGTGTTCTGCACTTACCACAGCTATTTTGTTTTTCTGTTCAATTGTTTTAAATATTTAAACAATATATTTTTAAACATTTACAGAGTTTAAAGAGAGTCTGAACAATGTATATTTTCTTGAATTTAACAATTTGATTTAGATTTACTACGAGATAACCAGTTAGACCAGTCTCTGCAGCTATATTTGATGGCATCATGTGTTGTTCCTAGAAGCTCTGCTCGTGGCGTATGAAATGTGCTTCTCTTTCCTTTACCTCAATTACCAAATGAGCTGCTTGTGCCAGACTCCCTCGTGATTTCATCAGCCTGTGTGGTTAAATGATAAACAATGCTATAGATGTTTCCACATGATGGTTACTACTAATCAACGCAAGTTTGTTTGTTTAATGAAAGCATGCGCAAAAAAGAAAAACATTTATTAAGATTAATCAAAGGCTTTCTTTTTTTTTGTTATGTTTTATATTTATTGCTATGTCTGCTGCTAGAACAATGGGGAAATATTTTTCTGATTTTAAGTGGCATCTGATGTTTAATAAAAAGATTTTAAATGGTGATATGCTAAAACAAGATAACACAGTATTGCCTGCAGTAATGCCTATCTGGCCATTCAATGCTTCTCTTGGCTCTCTCTAAAGCATTTTGGGTGCCTGACCTCTGTGTGCAATCAAAAGAGCTAGTCTAGCCTGACCACAAGTTGAACAATGGCTTTGATTGAAGAGGTTTACAATGGCTGCGAATGAGGAATTTATTCCAGTGGTTTCAGCTATATCAGCACTTGTATCTTGCCTTTATTTATTTTTAACCACTTTTTTTTCCCCCTTGTCATTTCCACATGGGCTGAGTGACTGACTTCCTGGTCTGTTTTTCTGGGTCTGGATAAACTGCATATGGCCCTAATCCACAACTGCCCCATCAGACAGAATTACCATCCAGTGTCGCAATCTGAACTCATTCCCACCGGAGCCCACAGGCCATAACAATTATTAAACACGCTCCAGGCACAGAGAATTGAACTGTCAGCTGTCTTTTTTGAAATGATATTTAACGTAGATATAATCCACAACCGTTTTTTTTGGAGATGGGATCTCACCCCACCTTCCCTCACTGCCCTGCCACTGCAGAATAATACACTGCCCTTAATCCTGAGAGCCTGAGAGCACTCGCCTTGAGTGGTAGTGGTCATCCCCCTTACCCCCCTCCTCCTACCAGCGACACTACATCTCCAGGCATCTGCTAAAGCCACTGCCTCCTGGTCACGATGATGAATGATTTCATAAGCACTTTTGAGTGAAATCCTGCAGCAGAGGCCCTATAGGTTCGGTTGACCGGGTGGCTGAAACTCAGGGTAAAGGTGTGTGTGTGTGTGTGTGTGTGTGTGTGTGCGTGTGTGTGTGTGTGTGTGTGTGTGTGTGTTGTGGGGGGGGGGCTTGGTGATGTGTGGCTGGATGAGCTTTAGCCTTTTTGTGTGTGTGCCCTCAATCTCATGAGATGTCTCTTCTCACACACACACACACACACACACAGGACAACATGTCCAGGACAACAGTGCTTCTACCACACAGAGCCCGTTCCATCAATTTATGAAAAGTTACCAGCATACTGGAAGCTTTGATGTTTTTTTTTGTTTTTTGCTCAGTTTTATTTTTCACCTTACCTTGAGAATTGCCACACTTTGGTCAGCTTTTAAAAAGGGTGCTGTCATAAAGGAGGAGGAGGGGGTGAAAGTGGATATCCCAGAACATAACTGTGACCAAATCATGCCAACAGTCAAACTGTCCGATTTAATTCGCCAGCCAGCCCAAAGAACAACAGCAGCAAACACCAACTTGTTTTTCACTGTGATCTAGTGAACCAAACCTTTTTTTTCAAACTGAGCTTTAAAAGAAAAAAAAAAAAACAAAAAAAAACAAAACAAATCGACTGAGCTTGTTAAAGCCTTAGACGTGTGGAAGGTGAGGTCAGGATATATTGTACATATTAATGGCAGACAAATATGAAAGCATGTTATGTTTCCCTCCAGCATGTACCATAAATACAGCAGGTGTTATCAGGCCTTGTGCTCTTCCCAGCCAATCTCATATTTAAATACTAAACGTTTTTGAGACTGTGAGCTCTAATGGCAAGGCCAACAGCTATTGCCATGTGGCCTGAATTTATAAACTGTGCTGTTTTTGAATCAGACAGTTTGGGTCTTTTGGCTCACTGCTGCTCACCATCTCTTCACAGGGGTGGTTACACATGTGGTTGCACACTAGGCTCTCTTTGACTCCAGTGACTCAAGAATCAGTGGTCAGAACATTAGACAAAGCACTGACCCACCTTCCCCCAAAGGATGGGAATGAGGATAGCTGTACTATTTTTAAAATGCAAGCCTGAGAGGGGTGGGGTGTGGGGGGGTGGGGGTTGGTTGTCACGAAAGCGACAGTTTCTGTGAGTGCAAAAAGGTGTTAAAAAGGTACCACACTAGTTACCTGCATCAAAGCTGTGGCAAGATCAAAGGGCCTCTCTGACCTCACTCTCGTATCATCTGTGTGGAGCACCCACAGCATCAGTCCCAGCAGACACCAGCCAGTGCGCCCAGCTCTCTCTATGCTAGGGTTGGCCAATGAGCATGCTTCAAGATCAAAATGGGCCAACCAATACTTACATGCAGTGCATACACACACAAACACACACACACACACAAACATCAGCACACACAAACACACACACACACACACACACACACACACACACACACACACACACACACTGTGTGTATACACAGACATACACAGAAACAGTGTGCACTGGGTGCATACACAAACATACACAGAAAGCATGCCAGAGGATATGTGTCTATGCCATACTTGCTGCACGTTTTCTAGCAGTCAGTTAGTATGCAGCTGAGACAGTGTTTCTGTCAACCTAAAATGACCTCTCCATCTATAAAATGTGTTGAAGCTTAAGAACAATGGAATGCTTGTGCAATTGGTGGAATCAATCCTGCGCTTTCCCCTCCACTTTTCGCACAATTCGCCTAATTGCTTTGTATTTGTTCGGTCCCTTGCATTTCGTCCAACCCAAACTGGCAGTTTAAAAGCACTACAACAAGCCTCTAAATTATTCACCAGGTGGATTGAGAGAAACTGCAAAATAAACGTTGTCTGCAGAGAGCTTGGAAAATTGTGTGGTTCATCTCCCCACCTTCTCTCTCTCTCTCTCTCTCTCTCTCTCTCTCTCTCTCTCTCTCTCATTTTCTGTCATACTCTCTCTTTTTTCACTCCCTCCTCTTTCTCCATGTATCTTTCTTAACCTTGAGCAAAAAGAGAGACCTTTGAGCTCAACACAGATGGCAAAACCATATGTTTGTTGATACACAAGATAAAATGATTTCTCTATGAACATCCCATAGCTTTTGGGAAAATGGCCTTGAGTTTTTATTGTGTGTGTTTGTGTATGGATGCCTTGTACAAAACGAAAAAGGAGAAAACTTAAATTATCAAGGCAACATGATGCAATGGATTTTTTTGTTTTCTCAACTTTTGAGTGCTGTTGTGGAGTTTACAAGTTTGAAAAAGTATTTTGCCTTGTTTTATCTCACTGAAGCACAAAAGTGTTTATTTGCTAAGAATATCTATGTTGTTAAAAGTAAGAATTCACAGCAGCAAAGCAAGAATTTCACTGATAACATCACAAAAACATTATAATTTGCCGAACTTAGGAAGAATATCCAAGCAGGATACTCTTGTTCAAGTGCAAAACTCTTGTCATAATGTGGAACCCCAGGGTCATCAACGGAAGCTAAAAACTGAAAAAAACAACAACAACTTGTTGCCCTGTCAATTGCATCAGGGCAACTTGATAGCCGCCTTGAGAGTTTTCTCCACACTTTTTTCCACGGTTTGTGCCTGTCTAACCTCTTCCATTGTTCTCTCTATTTTTCTCTTTCTCTTTTTTTTGTATTGGGCTGTGATTTCTATATATGTAGGGGATTGATGACAGCAAAGAGCAGAGCGATGGGATGAGATGAGAGCCTGCCTGTGATATTGCTCTGTAATTAAAACCATAAATACAAGGTAGCCAGACCTATCACGTGTATACAACGGAATAGCTGAAGACCTATAATTACTCTCCCGCTTGGTGAGAGGAGCATTATATAAACTGCATCCTCGCAGTGGGGTGTGCCATGTGTTTTGGCCCAGCCGCAACTGTTTACCCGCGACAGAAAGCGCCAGAGTAACGAGGAAGTAGGTAAACAGAGTGAAATTGAATGCTTAATAACTCTAACATGTAATTAAAATCCCCCTGGCAGGGCATAATTTGTCTGCGTGACAATGGAGAGTGTGAAAACCAACTGATGAGAGAGGTTGAGATAGTGTGAAATTGAAATGATGAAAGAGGTGCCCCCGATGAGCAGACAGATACCAATAATACAACAATTACCAGGCACCAGGCCTTGATGCAGACTGAAGAAAACGAGAAGCGACCGCACCTGTATGTTTTGCTGTACCCTGGAATCACTGCGGGCTAAATCGTTCTTTCATACCCATGTTACACATTACCGTCTGACAAAACATGACTAGGTCCCCTATTGGGATTGTATAGAGCTGTACAGAACTGCCAGGGGACAATGGCAGCTGTGGGATTTGAGAGGAGCGGCATTCACACTTGGCACCCCATCAAAGCTGGGTAATGCAGAACTCTGTCAGGTTGTTTGCTGACATAGTTTCTGACATCTTATTTACATTTAGGTCACAGTCTCATTGGAGTGGAGAATCAATCATAACTGCCTTGGAGTATTTAAGATATGCATTTAAATACACTGTAGGTATAGTCTCAAATTCTCATTTCTTTTTTATTTACAATACGTCGAGTTGTCATGATGACATGCTGTGAATAGCCTTATTTACTTAAAAACAAACACAGACAGATGAATGTTACACAGTCACGTTTGATAAAAAGAGAACCAGCTAATGAGTGGTAAATCTCTCTGTACCTGTCATAAACAAAGAAATCAAATTAGCGGTTTTAATGACCAGCATGTTAAACAAACTCCTCCACGTGTAATCAGTGGGAAAGTTGTGTGTGTGTGTGTGTGTGTGTAAGTCATTCACTGAGATTCTTCCTGTGGTGAAGCTCCGACGGCAGTAGGAGCAGTGGGAGCAGTCTTGGCGCACAAATAGGTAAGTCTGGGCGTTGGATTTGCACTGGTGTCCGTTACGTGCCAGTGTGTTTACAATGCAGGAGTGTTCCCACTGAGGTGGCACCAGCTCCCTAAACCCCAGTGCTGACTCTATTCTCTGGTGGGAGACCACAATGGAAAGTGTTTATGATGTGGAGGAACACAACGCAGCCACATAATTACACCAGGCAATTACTGACTCCAATTATGTGTTCTGTGCTCGTAACCTCTGAGATTAATATCTCCTGCTTTGTCTTATGGGGCCTGTCTTTTGCAACTCTTACACTGTGATTCCACCTCCCCGAGTGGTGAGTCTGTCGCTTCCCTTTGTGTTCCCATCGGTATCCGTCTCCACCATCTTTTTTAGAGCTGGAGGGTGACATCTAACAGCCAACTCTCATGAAGCGTCACAGGCAAGCCAGTGTGAGAGAGTGGGTTAACATGCACATATGGCACAGGCTGTTTTTATAGGACAAGCCCACACTGCTGTCGAGTACATCTCAGCTCACGTGTGGGAAATGCAAATGAATGAAACTGCCTGTGAAATGATTCTTTGTCCATGATTCGTTGATTGACAATTAAAAGCTCATGTTTTGGTAATGTTTCAGTAACAATCAATCTTCCTAAATAAAAAAATGAGTGCATGAATGAATGAATGGATGAATGAATGAATGTCTAGTAACAGTCTGTTGGTCAACCATTCTTGCATAAATAATAACAAAAATAAAACAGTTTTATTTCTTTGGCAGCATGACCATTAGTTTACCACTGTCAGTTTGACTGCCTATTGTAATACACATAAAAGTAAGTAGTCAGTACACTAAAGTGACTGGTTCTGTTGAAATAATGGCGAGGGGGAGACAAAGAACTCCTCGTCATGAACCGTTCCCTCCACCATTTCATTATTTCCACGGAATCGGTCATCCTGAAGTCTGTTATTCCACTTATTTCCCGGTTGCATTTAGAAAATATATTTATCCACAGTTCCCTTTATATTTAAAAATAAAAATTTGCTACATTTTAGCATCTGTTAGGAAAAAGTAGAGTGTGTAACAGACATGTACCCATTTAAAACATGAGCTTTTAATTATGGAGGTGATAGGCCCCAAGGATGTGACAGACCCTCACTCTTACAACAGCACTATGCAACTTTTTCGAGTTAATTAACCATCTTTATAAGTCGGTAGATGCTTAAATGACTCATTACCAGTCACTGTCTGTGGACAGAATACCACGCTTGCAATATCTGGGTGTCTGTCCCCCAGACTCACAAAGTTTCAAATATCGTGGGAAGCAGGATCACATTAATTCTGAAGAAATTCTGATTTTACTTACCTCAGTGGTCATGACTACTTTCATATTTGCAGGTTGCTCTCATCAGTTAAGTTGAAAACCTATACATAGGGTGGGGAGAAGTAGCCTGGGCACGCCCATACTTCCTTTGGCGCTGCATTTCAATTTCGCCTGCAAAGTCAGTCTGGCCAAGCTGCCTGTCTACACCGTTTCTACATTAACAGAGAAACTGGGACCAATGAAAATCTAGCATTTCAAAAAGGCAATGACGCGGTAGTTTAGCGACCGGAAATCTACCTCAGTCACTGTCAACATGGCGAACGTGGAGCAACGGCAAGATTTCAATGCAGCTGTAGCTGCTGTTTTGGAAGATGGGTGAACATGTTAGCCAACGAAGTCTACAAAGAAAATCTCCTTGGCATTGTTGTCGACGAGGTTCATCTGACTTATAAATGGTAAGTGTTGCCAAGTCAACCCAGTTTACAGTATGTAAATAGCAGAACAACACAGTAATATCTTGCAAAGTTGTTGAGCTATTTCATTGACAAAATAGCTGCATGTTACATTGTCAGCGATAGCATATGGAATTTCGAGCTTTTGTGCAGTTACGTTTTTGTTTACTCATATGCACGTTACTATTCTCTGTCTTATACATGGACAATAATGTGATTGGTCGAAGCTTCGTCCAGTAGCAAACACAGGCATTTCACACACGTGGAACGTCTGAGAAATGGGTTTACAACACAGCTTGGCCAGACCAATGTTCGCAGAGCATTGATAAGTCGCGTTAGCCAGGCTAGGGGGGAAGGGAAAACAGTCCATTTTTATGAGGGTGTCCTTTTATTTGGAAACATTAGGGGGAGCTCTGTTGCAAAAAGCACTCAAAGTTGCATAGTGCTGCTTTAAGCTTTTGTAGTCTGTCAAGCACCTGCTGACAGAATAGCATGCCAAAGCAAAGCCAAACTCCTTGGTCTGCGTATATGCCTCTGGTGCAGCAGATGTGAATATACTGTAAATGTTTCATAAATAACAATTTGTGAGAAAACTTGTGAAATGTTTCTTACATGTACCTTTATTGATTGTAAGTAATAATTGATCACTTATGTTTTCTTTGTGATTTTTTAAGCAATGGTTTAGGAATTGTACAAGGTAATACCTGTTTTGATGTTCAAAATGGGCTATGCATTGCTACTGTTGGTTTTTATGGAGTGTTATTACAGTTTTTGATGCATGAACTGCTATGCTCAGTTGTACAGAATAAAGTATGTGGTTGCCCAGCGACATACAGCAGGATTCATCACCAGCATACATCACAGAGCTTTAGTTCCTACCTGCAATTTCCACCACCTCAATTTGCAATCAGAAGAGAAGTGGCAGAAAAGTAGAAGTCAAACAGGCATCATTCCCAATGGCATGAGGTTGTGATTTTCAATATGAGGTTGGACTTTGGGGTGCTGCAGACCCTCCCGCTCAGTGTTTTGTTAGTCACGCCATTTTTGGGAAAATGACATGGAAAGCCTGCCTCACAGGGCTCAGACCTCAGAGGGTTAAGAATGTCCAATAGACACAGGTGCTGCCTGACCACCATTGGGGTTCTTAGATATTCTGTTTGTGGCTCTTTGATTGTGGAGAGTGGAGAGGTGAATATGCTGCTGCGGATCCCACTAGTATTTCTTTTGGAAATCTTCTGAGGACATACATTTTCTTTGATGACAAGTAAAGCAGGGAATCTATACCAACCAGTTGTTATGTGTTTTCATATCAATGAGTATATAAAACATATGCTGTGTCATTCATCAGCTATCAACCTGGTGAATATTTTATTAACATGAGGCCTTTTCATAATTCCATGCCTCTGGCAGGAAAAGTTGGTACCTGAGTGCCATTACACCAAGGAATAAGGTGTAAGGTAGGGTTTTTGTGTGTGTGTATGTGAGTGTGAGTGTGTGTGTGTGTGTGTGTGCTTGTGCGCGCAAAGGCCCTGTGTGGGCGGGTTTTGCCAGGGGGGAACAGCCAGGGAAAGAAAGAGAGATGTGTAATATGAAAGATGAACATGACACTTGTAGTACAATCAGCTTGCCGGGAAAAGTTCTCATTCTCATTCCTTCATAGACTCCACAACCCACCCCCATCACAACCCCCGGTCCCAAGCCAGTAGCCTGTGCTGTGATTCAAACAGTAGCCAATAGTAAATTCACCCTTACCTACTTCACACATATAGCCCAGGAGTGAAGGATTATGTTTATTGAACAGGAGACCACCAGCTCTACTCTCACAGCCCCAGGACACAACTGGATGGGACTCCAGCAGTTTTATGATCCTCCATAACAGGAGGGAACAAATACATATGTACTTGGAAAGGCCACACCAGGGACTCATTGCCCTAAAGCTGCAAATCATAGGCATTAAATTCCACCCTAATTGATTTATTTTTATTTCACTCGCCAAGCCGCTTGATTCCTGCCACAATGGTCTCAGAGACAGGGATTGTGAATTATTGTTAAATAATTAATCAAGAGTTATCATCAGACAAGCATCATCTTGTTTAATAATGAAAAACACACATTTGCACAACACGTTTTAGAAAATAAATTTATTTCAAGGACTGCACTGACACACACTCACACACAAACTCCACCTTTGCCGGCATATTATTAACAGTTCTCACCTTTATCACCTTCACCTGTGAAAAAGACTTCAAGAACACCCAAAACCTCTCAGTGATAATGTGACACCTAGACACCTAAACTTGTGAAATCTGGTGGCAGTTTCATTTTTAAAACACTGTGATGCATTCGAATACACCCACAGTCAACAGGTGAGGCAGGTTTAAACCGTAAAATATATCCAAAGTCTCAACCGACCGGCAACCTTGCTGTTACTGTTAGTCACTGTTGATGCTGCGGTTCTCATTGGCATGTGTGGCAGCATATGCTGGCCCTACGAAAACTCACCACGATTGGGTGCCATGATTTCCATGCGCAAGCACGAACACGGCTTCGAGCTACCTGCCATATGAGGCGTGAAAAACCCACCACAGTCTCCGAAAGGGTTGATCATGTTTCTTCTGTTTCTTCTGTAGGTTCTCTCTCTCTCTGCATCTCTCTTTCTCTCTCTCTCTCTCTCTCTCTCTTTCTGTCTTATGGCAGACTTAATGTGAACCAGCCAGCCAGGGCCCATGAGTTTGTTTACTCAGTGGGTAGCTTCGTTTTTACAGCCGCGCTAATTAAATCACGGGTGATTTTCAATTTATGTATTCTGCGTCTGAATTATTCACTCTGCACTTTGTATATTATTGCTTCCTCTGTAGATGTGTGTGAACTTGTGAAACCAGTGTTATGAGGTACTGTGTTGCGTGCACACACACACAAACACACACAAACACACACACACAAACACCAGACACCATGTTTTATTAATTCCGATCCTTCATATTAAAAAGTAGCGAGCTCAATCTACTGAACCAATGCTATTGTATTCGAGGAAGTAAACGTGCATCTTCTAAGTTGTCCATGCAAGTTGCTGCTTTCTTTTGTGATGTTTTAACTACACGTGTGTTGACCAAGGCAAGGCCACTCGTGCTGTGTTGCTGCAGGAGATGGACCAGAGTTTTTGACTGAGAGCAGCTTACTGTGGCAAAAGTATGGCTGTAATCTGGCTCACATTCGCTCCTGTACTGGGAGGTGAAATCAGTGCAGCTCAAAAGTGTCAGGCTTTTCGTTTAGCGGTAGTAAAAGGCCTGCAGCACAATGCAGTTGATGTAGTCAGTTCAGTCAGTAAATTTTGACAACCCACTTCTTCCCCACACAAACTCTCCTCATTGTTGTCTCAACACAGCACAGGTTATTTAAACTAGTGCTGTGCTGTGTAAGCATCATACTATTGCGCACTGCAGGAGCTATATCTTTTAAGAGTTTTAAATGGCGATTTACCTCAAGTCACCCCAGTACTCACAGCTGGGAGGATACATTTTCATGTTCTAAAAAGGTAAGATGATATTCACTGGATATAGACTATATAGATTCACCTGAAATGCACTCTTTATGCTACTCTAAAAAGCAGCAAACATCAGTGGTGTGCAGAGCATCTTAAACACCATATAAGAAGCCTTGACTAAGTATATTAGGAAACACATTTAGCAAGCTACTTAATTCAGACATTGTAAGTTAAATGCTAAGGTGTTGTGTGAATTGCAGCAACAATGTCTTTGATTTGTCTGTTTTTCAGCTTCTTTCAACCTTTGGGAGATACAACTGTATTTGTTAAGCTTGCGATACAGATTTGTGATTTGAACATTGTTATTGCTGTTGACAGCGAACTTGGTAAACTACCATAATTCACTTGTTGCTTTCCATCTTTATCAAGAAAATCAATTTAAGTGCATCATTTTGCAGACTCATGCTGCCACTGGTATTGTTACTCATACTGTGAAAACTTAGAAGACATGTGGTGTGAGATGCTTATTTACTAATTACAGCTGCTTATAGATCTGTGCCCATATTCATACTGAACCTCAAAGCTAAAAGCCCCATTACAGAAGAGAAAGTACTGCGCCCGCTTTAGTATGGCTTATTAAGTAGTCTATTTTCTTTCATGAACAATCAAACCAAATAAGAAATACTTTAAAACTACAATAAAGTGGAAACTCGCTGCACTAAAGGCAACACACTGGACACAAAAGTTAGAAAATAAAAAAACAAATCAGGATGTACAAAAACATTGTTTGAAACAATATTAGTGATACTTGTGAGTTCAGTTTAGGACTCATGAGCTGTGTCACTGGGCTGCATCACATAGCCTAATGCACAAAAGCATTGTCTGGGTAAGACAACAATCTGACACTTCACAAAGAGGGGAAAGGGATACAGGAAGTTAAGTGACCAACATGAAAATCAGGATGTAAAGACTGTACCATAGCACTGTAAATCACGGGCCCAGTGGCCTTCTGTCCTCCCACATCACTGGCCGTATGCTTTTTACACCGTCTAGCTCAGACACACACAGTATACAGGCAAGTGCCTCAGCCTGGCAAGGGGTTTATCAATGGAAAAAAAGGCTTCTCTGGCAGCTCAGACAGTGTAGGGCATTACATAATTTCACCCTCTATGGGACGTCCTTCTTTTTTTTTATTTTAAGAAAAAAAACTGACACCTAATGGAATATTCTGCCTCAGTTTTCTCTGGTTAGACTATGAAATGTAGTTCCTTCTTAACAGCACAGACCTGTCACTCATCAACCAACCTCCAAACAACACTTCACCACCATGCTTGAGACTTGACGTCAGCCCTAGCACAGAGTCCTTCACTCTCTTCACTTCTCACCTCTCCTTCATGAAAGTTTATTTCAGCAGCTATGTGAATAGTTAGAAACTTTAGGAGTGACGTTTAGGAGTGTACTCCTTGTGCTGAGATGAAGTGCTTTATGAATATGGATCCTGTTATCTTACAACGATGTTGTGTCATTTTCTTGTTTATTTGTTAGGTTAACCTCAAACTAAAACATGAGCTCAGGGTTGTAAGCACGGGTTGATGTATTACACAAAACATGTGTAAATGTTTGTAAGCACTGAGTGCAGAAGGAGGGGCAAATCTACAGAGAAAGCTGTCATCAGGTTTTTGCAATGAAAACACAAGGTCAAGATGAAGAAGCCAATAGCTAGGTTGATGGACAATGTAGAAGACGGCCCAACTTCTGAAACCAGTTGGAGAAGATGTCCTTGGCCCGTGGCACTCCATATGAATAATGCACTGTGTTCAAACACAGTGAGGCAGAAAACACGCAGTTTCATCTACCTTGTTTCAAAAACGCTGCAGATATTCGTTATGATGAATTCTACTTTTTTTTTCTCCAATGTATAATTCATTAAATTCAAGCTTTTTGTGATGCATTCCTATACACCCACAGTCAAACAACAATGAGCTCACATTGTAAGTCTAGACTTGAGGACGGATGCAATATTGTACACGGACAAGAAGTTACTGGAATAATAAAGACATGTCTGCGGGGAATTGGAGGCTCGAAGGTGGTTTTGTTGCGTTGATCTTACAAGCACACAGGGTCTCCTCCACAACCTCTTGGCAAAACATGTTTTGTGTATGTGTGTGTGTGTGTGTGTGTGTGTGTGTGTGTGTGTATAATAAAGTCAAGGTGTACATTTGTAGGTTAACCCTGCACACATTCTAACACACACACACACACACACACACACACACACACACACACACACACAAACACACATACACACACACAGTTATATATATATATATATATATATATATATATATA
This sequence comes from Setipinna tenuifilis, assembly GCA_030347295.1. Taxonomy (NCBI): domain Eukaryota; kingdom Metazoa; phylum Chordata; class Actinopteri; order Clupeiformes; family Engraulidae; genus Setipinna; species Setipinna tenuifilis. The sequence continues at coordinate 8,789,660 of CM059270.1, read as the reverse complement.
TATGTGTGTGTGTGTGTGTGTGTGTGTGTGTGTGCATGTGTGTGTGTGTGTGTCTGTGTGTGTGTGTGCATTAGTATGTGTATAGGGTTAACTTACAAATGTACACCTTGACTTTCCTTTCACGAAAGTTTACATCTGCCTTTCAGGGCTCCTGCTTGCTACACTGGCCATTCTCCACATCTCGTCTTTCTCTGCTTTTCACTGAGAGGCAGGAAGCATACAGCACTATGTAAGATGTGAATAGTCATGCCAGTGCTATAGTCTATAGGAGGAGGTGAAGCATGCTTGTTTTGCGGTCGTTTCCCCATCCATAAGCCTTGGCTTTCAGCCCTGGCCCCTGGGCACTTGGCCCTCAACAAACAGCAAGCGTTCACACTTTGTTTGCATTAATTTGATGTCACAAATGAATTTCCTCATGCACACACACACGCACACACACACACACACACACACACACACAACACACAAGTTAATTCATTCCAGCACTCATACCCTGCTGCAGTGTGCATGTTGACTCAACAAGGACTCTGCTGCAAGGTTTAATTTTGCGAGCTAATGACTCTTTAATGCCCATGCCCCATGTACTTCTAGTTATTTCCAACCTTCATGTTCCTCCCTCCTCCTGGAGACCCAGGGAACAGATATTCATTCACTGCTTAATCATATGTCTCTGTGACATGTGGTATTAGAACAGCCAGACATTATGAAATACAATGAGGAATAAAAAGTGATATAGTCCATAAAGTCTTTGCCACAGGGCTTTTTAAGCTTTGTTCTCCCAGTATTAGCTGTTGTTTCAAATGGCTGAACGAAAGGCCATATAATTCAATTTGTGTTTAATTTGTGAAACCATGTTTCCAATTGAAAGGTCACTGTGCAAAAATCAGCCGAATGCATAATCCATTTTTGTCCAAGGACTGTCATAAGGGCATCTATGTAATGGTTTGTGATTGATTCCATTGACCAACAGATTCCTTTGAAGAGAGGAGATTTGAGCAGGCCATTCAAGAGCCGAGCGAGAATACAATACAAACCCAATGCAGTCGGGCCCTGAAAGGATAAAGCCATAACTCTTTATGAAATAAATATTTTATCTGAGAAGATTCTGTGCAAAGGTCAGCTCTGCATATCCCGTTGCTTCTTCCGCACACTGTTCTGGGTTTTTTATACTGACTATACGGAAATAGCATTTTGAACTCATTATTCATATTTATGTGTCTAAGAGCTGTGCTGTTAATGAGTAGAACATGAGAGTTGTGACATCAGGGTCAACCTTTGGTAATATAGTCGATAGCGTACTACTGAGCATGATGATTTGGATTGTACAGAAAGAAAAACCTGGCTACTGAATGCAGATGAGTCTAAATGCCCGCTCATTGAAGAGTCACCTAGAGAGGCCCTGCCCAACAGGTGTGGCCAGATGAGAGGCAAATGTGTGTTTACAAATAGCTCTCAGCAGCATCACCAGGAGAAAAATAAAATCCCGACAACAAACAGTGCAGAGCCTGCCCTATTTCAACCCAAGGGTGAAATTGCCTACTCATAATTTCCATTCTGCCACAGCCATGAAAAATGATTTTTATCATTTGAGAAAAGTGCGAATGCCTTTTCTTACTGTGTTTTGATGATTCTCTATGTAATGAAGTGTCTTTGTGACTTAACTTTTTTTTTTGCCTTTAGCTCGACCACTATAAAAACAGTTGAAATAGATCTGGAAGTAAGCATCAACCTTAATGCAGTGTGAATGGTATACAAAACAAAACAATTACCTTTATGATTGTCCACAGCCTTTCTCCATATGCTGTTTACTCTAACAGGCATGGCCCTTGTCCTTCCCCAAATCTACAGCTCAAATACCAGACACAGTTATAACCAACAGGGCTAATGTTGTGAGGGAATGGTAAATACTCAGAGCACCTGATCTGTTTGATTCTGTTTTGTTTGCTTTATAGATTGTCTTTTGTTTAAATGCAAAACTCCACAGACTTAGTCTTTGTAATTCTACAAAAAACTATTGCCGAGCCTGTTGATGCAGCTGTGTTGTGTGAGAGGGGCTATGGCTATGGTGCCCAGAGCGACACACAGACAAAAAACAATTGAAGCTTGTTTTCCATATATATTTAGCATTTTTTGTCCTAACAACATGAAACTTGGCACTGCACTCACTTGTACCATGAGCAAGACACCTACCAAACTTGTGCGCAGTGAAACGAATGCTTCGACAGTTACTCTGAGACACCCACACACACAGACATTCCTTTCAAGATAGATAGATAGATAGATAGATAGATAGACATCTGAATTTGCAATGGATTGTATACCAAGGTTATTGTCAATTCTAAAATAATATTTATGACTATCCTGAGCCATTTTACGTTTCTGTTCTGTTACTTGTTAAGTTCTTGTTTGTCAATGTACAACATTGGTTATGCAGAATACAATTACTGTACCAACATTACTCTAATAACAAAGCCTAAATTAAGTTTGAATCCAAGCAATAAAAATATCTGTGTCCATAAAAAAGATCTTCCAAGAAAGATTCAAATAGATGTGTATCTTGTGGCAGTGTTTTCGTGTTTTCCTCAGTGTTGTGTTTC